>JAKWJD010001764.1:6645626-7177338 GCA_027705065.1 Solanum peruvianum | reverse complement strand
TTCCGTTGTTGCTGCTGGTGCGGTCGTTGCTCTAGTTCTAACCATCTGCGAAATAGGTGAAGATGGTCAGATACCAATTTGTATCACCTAGATACCAATTGGACTCAAGTAGTAGCACGAAAGAAAGAATGAAAGAATGGAATTTTTCCTAAAGTCTTATAGCCTCTCAAAGAAAAGTAAAGGCATCCCCTACCGTTCCTTAAGACTCTACTAGACTCGTTCTTGTGTGATGAGACCAACGAACCTAATGCTCTGATACCAAGTTTGTCACGACCCAAATCGGGACGCGACTGGCACCCACATTTACCCTCCTATGTGAGCGAACAACCCATATAAACCTTAACATTTCAATGTATAACAACACAGAAAATAATGCGGAAGACTTAAACTCAAATAAAACAATTCAAAACTATTATACTATCCCCAAAATCTGGAAGTCATCATCACAAGAACATCTATCTCAAATTGCTAAACTAAAAACTGTCTAAGAAGTTAAAACAATAAAAGCTAGTCCATGCCGGAAGTTCAAGGCATCAAGACTTGAAGAAGAAGACCCAGTCCAAGCTAGACGCGTTAGCTCACCCTGAATTTCCGAAGGTAGTGAGACTGGCTAGATCTACTGTTGAGTTGAAGTTGACGGAACGTTTGCTTGCGTTACACAAATAACAAAGAGGAAAACAATAAAGTAGGGGGTCAGTACAACCACACGTACTGAGTAGATATCATCGGCTAACTCAAAATAGAAGATAATATATATCAAGTAATATTATAAATCAACTATAAACTCAACATGTAGCAACAACAAGTATTATAATCGTCAATAAATACCATCAAGTTCATCCATGAGGGCTCAAGCCTCAATACCATACTCATTTGGGAATTAAGTTCATTATGTTGAGTAGATTAACATCTTTCAAGATTCATTATCTTTCTTCCTCTTGTGTCGGTACGTGACACTCCGATCCCCTACCACTATGTGTCGGTACGTGACACTCCGATCCCCTATATGTGTCGGAATGTGACACTCCGATCCCCTATATGTGTCGGAACGTGACACTCCGATCCCCTATATGTGTCGGTACGTGACACTCCGATCCCCTATATCTACGTGTCGGTTCGTGACACCCGTCCCACTAATACTATGTGTCGGAACGTGACACTCCGATCCACTAATACTATGTGTCGGAACGTGACACTCCGATCCACTAAATTCATTCTATCCGTTCATCAAGCCTCCTCTATACCAAGGCATCATCAATCCCATTACTTTAATTCATCAAGCCTTATTTTATACCAAGGCATCATCATTAATATCGTAGATTAAAATTTCTTTCAAGATTTGGGATTCAATGGTTTTCATCATGCTTGTTTTATCAAAATCACATAATCATATTCATGCAAGCATACAATTAAGCATATAGACAGGTTTAGAATACCACTAATACATATCATACCCTATTAATGAGTTCAATACGAATATCGTAAAATAAACCATAACCTACCTCCACCGAAGACTAGTGATCAAGAAAGAGTTCCCAAAGCTTTGTTTTCTCCTCAGCATCTCGATCGATTCCTCTCTTTCTCTTGGTTCTTTCTGTTTTGTTTTATTCAAACCCTCTTTCCTTTACCCTAATTATCATATAATTAAGACTAAAAGAGGACAATAAAACCCCCTAATTAACTTAAGGTTACCTCTTTTAACCCCCAAGTAATTAGACTTATTAATGTTAACCCTCAATCTTTATAATTAAGGAAAGAATAGTCAAAAACGACCCTTAAAACGTGTGGAGAAATCCTAAACTGCCTGGGATTTGCGCAACCCGTGATGGGCCGTCATGCCTGCGACGGTCCGTCACGACGGTCGTCGCATCCTCCCCAAATTCCAGGTGGACTGTGACGGCCCGTCACCCCTGTGACGGTCCGTCCTGCACCTCCGTCATGACGGTCAGAAACTCGTTTCTTGTACCAAATTCTCAAAAGTTGAAGTGTTTTGCAACGGAAACCCACGACGGTTCGTCGTGGATGTGACGGCACGTCCTGCAGGTCCGTCACAATTTACAGAGAGTCGATTTTAATATCCAATTTGAAGAATTCTAAGTGTCATGGAACGAAACCTCCTCGACGGGCCGTCGTGACCACGACGGTCCGTCGTGACACACCGTCGTCCCAGCCAGTTTTCCCAGAATTACAATCTGCTGCTCAAAACGACTAAACAGGTCGTTACAGATTTCTACTAAGGAAATTGCATATAAGATGAAAGAATTTGATGAAAATATTGACAACAAAATCACATAGTCCCTTGAATTAGATTTCAACCAATTGAAGCATATGAAAATATCTTTTGTTTCTTATTTAGTGGTAAAAAATTGAGATCACTAGATAATGAGATTTTTTTAATTTTTGGGAAAATGTACAAGTACACCCCTAACCTATGCTCGAAATCTCATAGACACACTTATACTATACTAAGGTCCTACTACCCATTAACTTATTTTATAAATAATTTTCTACCCTTTTTCGGCCTAAGTGACACTATCATGTGGGCTCACCGCATGTTGACATTTTTGTTAAAGTTAGTGTCACGTAGGCCGAAAGGGCTAGAAAATTATTTATAAAATAAGATCAAGGGATAATAGGTTCTTTGTATATTATAAGTGTGTATCTGAGATTCGGGCATAGGTTGGGGGGTACTTATGTATTTTTCCAAAAAAGAATATTGTCTTGAACTTTCTTTAAAACATAATATTATTCTGATATTGATGATTTAGATTTATTTTTTGAATTAAAAGTGTTAAGAAGTAATACAAGTAGAAGATAATGACCTAATAAAATACTCAATCAAACCAGATTATTTTTCAAATACACATATTGCTTATAAAATAATATTAACTGTTCATATAACCGTTGCCTCAGCTGAAAGAAGCTTTTTGAAACTAAAATTGTATTTAAGATCGACAATGTCCCAAGAGAAATTGAATGAATTAATTGTATTATCAATTGAAAAGGAATTATTAAAACGAGTTGATTATAAAACAATAACTAATGACTTCACATTTAAAAAGGGGAAAATGCACAAGGACCCCCCTAGACTATGATTGAAATTCCAGAGAGACGCCTTAATTATTCTAAGGTCCTGTTATCCCCCTAACTTTTTCTTTTTGTAATTTTTTGTACCTTTTTGGCTTACGTGTCATCCAAATATCTTTCACGCGCCCCTACATACAAAATCTAAATATTATACATCTTATATAATTAGTTGTTTATTTTATAAGTTTATTAAAATATAAAAACACATCTCTTGAATTTTTATGAAATAACATATGTCGCTTATGATGTCTTGACAAGTTCCTTATTTAAATCATACACAGTTGATGACTCTTATTTGATAGACAAAAGACACATTTTGTTATTTATGTTTCGATCAATATGGTTACAACTTTATTCTTTGGGACTCTTAATCTTAATTTATAAATAGAGATACTTATCTTTTTATATTTGATTAATATAGATTCACACTACTCTGAGGGGTAATTCATTGACTCCAATCCAACATTTGAACCTCAAAAGTTTGATTAAGGTTAAGTACAATACTTACCATCCACTACATTCCTTTATTTTTGGCCAAAGTCATATGCGACCACTCAAACTTGTCCCGATTATTCATTTGGATACCTCAACTAGACGTACTACCTATTGAACACTTCAATCATTCTAAATTTGAACCATTTGAACTTTTTTTTGGGAATAAACAAAAAATAGAGGATGTGTGAAATACACTCGTGCTGACATGTCAATTTGACCAATTAAATAATGACATGTGTTATTTTTTAATCCAAAAAATTACTTAAACATTATATTATAAAGTAAAAAAAATAAAAAATTATTTTAAAGTAAAAAAAATGAAAAAAAGAAGAAGTAAAACTTAAACACCCACTTCCCTGCCTTCAACTGGAATCCAAAACATACATTTCCCTCTAATTCCATTAATGTTGACCATCCCCTCCCTTTACAGTTCCATCTTTAACCCGACAATTTTTTTTTCATCGCCTTTTTTATTAATTTTAACTTTTTACTTCATCTCGTTTTTTAGGTAGAGAAAGATGGAAAAAAAATCTCTCCGAAAAATTTATAAATGAAACAAAATGCTAAGAATTTTGAAACCATTAGAATGGTGGTGGAACAAAATAACCACTGATGCTAAAAATTTTGAAATCATTAGAATGATGGGGGAAGAAGATAACCACTGGTGCATGGGTATGGGGGTTGGGGTGGGGTTGATAGAAATAGGGAAGAAGAAGACAACTGTTCTTCTTTTTTTTTGTTAATTATTTTTTAAAAAAAATTAACTTAGGGGTATAAATTAAGAAAAAAAATAAAAATACTATTTTTAATAAATTAACGTGCTCAAGGAAAGTGAATTACATGTTTTTGTCAGGTTTGCATTTTGTGTCTAATAGGAATGACTTTTGAACAAATAAAGTGTTCAATTGGCACAAGGATTAGTTAAGGTGTCTAAATGAATTATGCGGACAACTTTGAGTACTTAGGCCTTATTTTTTTATAAGATAGAAAGTTGAATAAATAAAATGCCAAGATAGTGTGGAACCACCTAGCTTTGAACACTCAAAGTCCCTTCTTGGACATCCATCTCATGGATCGTTTAGCCACTGAAAAACTCTATAAAGATCAAAGTCATTTATTTAACAAGTTTAAGAATTATAATCTACATGACACTAATGTGTAACGACCTGTTTAGTCATTTTGAGCAGCAGATTTTATTTCTGGAAAAACTGGCTGAGTCGACAGATCCCACGACGGACCGTCATGGGCACGACGGACCGTCGAGGGGGTCTCGTTCCAAAACACTTAGAATTCTGAAATTTGGGTACTGAAATCGACTCTCTGAACTTCGTGACGAAGTGGCAGGACGGACCGTCACAGGCGTGACGGGCCGTCACAGACCCTTGGTAAAATTTAGTCTCTGAACTCTGTGACGGAAGCAGCAGGACGGACCGTCGCAGGCACGACGGGCCGTCACAGGCTGCGTAACCCTGGCTGGGTCGGATTTCTGTTAAATATTTTAAAGGGCGTTGGACTATTCCTGCTTATAATTATAAAGTTAGTGGTTGAATATTAATAATTCGATCTCTTGGGGGTTAAAGGAGATAGCCTTGAATTAATTAGTGGGTTACTTTGTCATATTTTATACTTAATTATATGCTAATTAGGGTAAAAGAAAAAGGGTTTGAATAAGAAAATAAATAGAAAGAACAAGAGAGGGAGAAACGAACGAATAGGGAAGAGAAGAAGAACACAGCTTTGAGGATTAGCTTGCTTGATCACAATTCTTCGGTGGAGGTAGGTTATGGTTTATGCTATTCGTAGTAAACTCTTAATAGCGAATGATATGTGTTGGGTAGTATTATAAAGTCTTCTATATGCTTAATTGTGTGCTTGCATGATATGATTATCTAATTGTGATGAATAAGTATAATGAGGCTATTGAATCTTGAATCCTAAATTTACTTTGTTAATGATGATGCATTGGTATAAAAGAAGGCTTGATGAACTAAAGTAATGAGATTGATGATGCCTTGGTATAAAAGAAGGCTTGATGAACTAAAGTAATGAGATTGATGATGCCTTGGTATAAAAGAAGGCTTGATGAACTAAAGTAATGAGATTAGAGGATCGGGTGTCACGTTCCGGCACCAGGATATAATATGGATCGGGTGTCACGTTCCGCCACCAGGGTAGAATATGGATTGGGTGTCACGTTCCGGCACTAGGATAGAATATGGATCGGGTGTTACGTTCCGGCACCAGGATAGAATGAGGATCGGAGTGTCACGTTCCGACACCAGGATAGTATATGGATCGGAGTGTCACGTTCTGGCACCAGGATAGAATGAGGATCGGAGTGTCACGTTCCGACACCAGGATAGTATGATGAGGATCGGAGTGTCACGTTCCGACAGCAGGATAGTAAAGAGAATGAATCTGAAATATGTTAATATACTCAATTTAATGAACCTATTTCCCAAATGAGTATGGTTTTGAGGCTTGAGTCCTCATGGGTGTACATGGCGTACTTAATAACGATTATAGTACTTGTTGTTGCTACATGTTGAGTATTGTAGTTGATTTTATGATATTATCTGATATATACTGTTTTCTATTTTGAGTTGGCCGATGATACCTACTCAGTACTTGTGCCTTGTACTGACCCCTACTTGTATGTTTTCTCTTTGTTGTTTGTGGAGTGCAGCAAACGTAGCGTCGTCCTCAACTCAACCGTAACTCTAGCCATTCTTCATTACACCAGATTTCAGGGTGAGCTAATGCTTCTAGCTTGGAATGAATCTTCTTCTTCTTCTTCATGTCTTTATGCCTTGAAGTTCCGGCATGGACTAGATTTTATTTATTTTAGCTTCCTAGATACTCTTAGATTTAGTAATTTGAGGATAGATGTTCTTGTGATGATGACTTCCAGATTTTGGGGATAATGATTTATAAATTTTAGAAGTTATTTCATTGATTTCGTTAATGAGTTTTAAGTCTTCCGCATTGTATTTTTTTCATTGTGTTTGAAATGATGGGGTTTAGATTGATTGGTTCGCTCACATAGGAGGGTAAGTATGGGTGCCAGTCGCGGCTCGATTTGGGTCGTGACAAACTTGGTATCAGAGCATTAGGTTTGTTGGTCTCATCACACAAGAACAAGTCTAGTAGAGTCTTAAGGAACGGTAGGGGGACGCCTTTACTTTTCTTTGAGAGGCTATAAGACTTTAGGAAAATTCCATTCCTTCTTTCTTTCTTTCGTGCTATTACTTGGATCCAATTGGTATCTAGGTGATATAAATTGGTATTTGACCATCTTCACTCTATTTTGCAGATGGTTAGAACTAGAGCAACAACTGCGCCAACACCAACACCGGCAAGACAAGATGCGTCTGAGCCAGCCACTGGGGCTGTAGCTCGAAGAGGAGTAGTGGCAAGAGGCCGTGGAAGAGGTCGTGGGAGAACGTCCTCTAGAGGAAGATGACAAGCACCTAGCCCATCTACTACTAGGGCGGTGACTCCTCCACCGACTGAGGAAGTGGTAAGAGAGGGTGAGGAGGGGAGAGAATGAAAAAGTGCAGAATGAGGAATTACCACCCCAACCTACCCCAGAGATGATCAATCAGGCTCTTGCTTATCTTAGCGGGTTATCTGATCAAGGCCTGACACCTCCAGTGTTTTCTGCACCAGCACCTCAGGTTTCGGAGGTACAACAGGCAGCTGCTGTAGCTCCCCGCATGGATGCCTCATTGGAAATAGGCACGTTTCCTCGTTTGACTACAGGGCCTATAATGACAAGTGATCAGCATGAACTTTTTAGTAAGTTCTTTAAATTGAAACCTCCAGTCTTCAAGGGTGCTGAATCTGAGGATGCCTATGATTTTCTGTTTGATTGTCATGAGCTACTACACAAGATGGGTATAGTGGAACGATTTGGTGTTGAGTTTGTGACCTATCAGTTTCAAGGGAACGCCAAAATGTGGTGGCGGTCACATGTTGAGTGTCAACCAACAGAGGCACCACCTATGACTTGGGCATCATTCTCTAGCTTTTTTATGGAGAAGTATATACCCCGTACTTTGAGGGATAGGAGGAGAGATGAGTCTCTAAGCCTAGAGCAAGGCAGGATGTCGTTTACTGCTTATGAGGCTAGGTTTCGTGCACTATCCAGATATGCCACCCAGCTTTGCTTCAGTCCATAAGAGCGGATTCGCCGTTTTGTGAAGGGGTTGAGGTCAGAGTTGCGGATTTCAGCCATACAGGTAGCGGTTACAGCGAAATCCTTTCAGGAAGTGGTAGACTTCGTGATAGAGGTGGAGGGAGTGAAGCCAGATGACTTCACCACGGCATCGACATCAAAAAGGTTTCATAAGGGAGGTGAGTTTAATGGTTCTTTCTCCAGAGGGCAGGGTTCAGGAGGCTACCCAGCCCGACCTATTCAGTCTTCACTACAGACTGTAGTTGGGGGTCCACCGCAGACTGGTCAACATTTCTCTGAGTTTGGAGCTTATCCCCAGACTTCGTCATTCTCACAAAGACCTATGCTTGAATCCAGAGAGTGTTATGGATGTGGGGAGACTGGACATATTAAGAGGTATTGTCCAAAACAAAGTTACAGACCTCCAATAGTCAGAGGTAGAGGTGGTCATGGAAGGAGGACGTGGTGGTCGAGGTAATGTGGTCACCAAAACGGCCGGGGGGTGACGGGCGAATTGGATCCACTATAGCACAACATGGTAGGGGCAACGGACAGACAGGTGATAGGGCCCATTGTTACGCTTTCCCTGGGAGATCTGAAGCGGAGACATCTTATGCTGTCATCACAGGTAATCTTTTGGTTTGTGATTGCATGGCTTCTGTATTATTTGATCCTGGATCCAAATTTTCTTATTTGTCTTCCTCATTTGCTACTGGTTTTGATTTACATTGTGATTTGCTTGACATGCCTATTCGTGTTTCTACTCCGGTGGGTGAGTCTGTGATAGTTGAAAAGGTGTATAGGTCTTGTCTTTTGACTTTTGTGGGGAGCAATACTCATGTAGACTTGGTTATCTTAGAAATGGTCGATTTCGATGTAATTCTGGGTATGACTTGGCTCTCTCCGAATTTTGCGATCTTAGATTGTAATGCAAAAAACTGTAACGTTGGCCAAGCCTGGGACAGATCCATTAGTGTGGAAGGGCGACTACACTTCCACTCCGGTTCGTATTATCTCCTTTCTTCGTGCTAAGAGAATGGTTAGTAAGGGTTGTTTAGCTTTCATGGCACACCTCTGGGATGATACTACCCAAGTACCTTCAATTGAGTCGGTTTCGATAGTCCGAGAGTTTCTAGATGTGTTTCCCGCAGATCTTCCTGGTATGCCACCAGATAGGGATATTGACTTTTGCATTGATCTTGAACAGGGTACTCGCCCCATTTCTATACCTCCTTATAAAATGGCTCCCGCTGTGTTAAGAGAGTTAAAGGCCCAACTTCAAGAGTTGTTGAACAAAGGCTTCATTAGACCAAGTGCATCCCCTTGGGGTGCTCCTGTTTTGTTTGTAAAGAAGAAGGATGGGAGTTTTCGGATGTGCATAGACTACAGACAACTGAATAAGGTAACAGTTAAGAACAAGTATCCTCTTACTCGCATCGATGATTTGTTCGATCAGTTACAAAGTGCTTGTACCTTCTCAAAAATCGACTTGAGATCTGGTTATCATCAATTGAAAATATGGGCAACGGATGTGCCCAAGACTGCTTTTCGGACTAGGTATGGGCATTATGAGTTCTTAGTAATGTCTTTCGGGCTTACGAATACCCCTGCTGCTTTCATGAGCTTGATGAATGGGATTTTTAAGCCATATCTGGATCTCTTTGTCATTGTATTCATTGATGATATATTGGTATACTCAAAGAGCAAGAAAGAACATGAGGAGCACTTGAGAATTGTATTGGAAATGTTGAGGGAGAAGAAGCTTTATGCCAAATTCTCCAAGTGTGAGTTTTGGCTAGATTCAGTATCCTTCTTGGGGCACGTGGTTTCTAAGCATGGAGTGATGGTGGACCCATCTAAGATTGAAGCAGTGAAGAGTTGGGAGAGACCTACTAATTGTTACAGAGGTAAGGAGCTTTGTTGGTTTAGCGAGCTACTACCGTTGATTTGTTAATGGATTTTCCTCTGTTGCTTCCCGATTGAAAAATTTGACTAAACAGAGTGTTCCCTTTGTATGGTCGGACGAGAGTGTGAGGAAAGCTTTCAGAAGCTCAAGACTTTGTTGACTACTGCAATTCTCACCTTGCCAGTGGAAGGTAAGAACTTCATTGTTTATTGTGATGCATCCTATTCTGGGTTGGGTGCAGTGCTAATGCAAGAGAAAAATGTAATTGCTTATGCTTCGAGGCAATTAAAGGTGCATGAACGTAATTATCCGACCCATGATTTGGAGTTGGCTGCGGTAGTGTTTGCATTAAAGCAATGGAGACACTATCTATATGGGGTTAAGTGTGAAGTCTATACGGATCATCGTAGCCTACAGTATGTCTTTACTCAGAAAGATTTGAACTTGAGACAGAGGAGATGGATGGAACTACTGAAGGACTACGATATCACTATCTTGTATCATCCGGGAAAAGCTAATTTTGAAGCAGATGTTTTAAGTAGAAAGGCAGGAAGCATGGGAAGTTGTCACGACCCAAATCGGGGACGCGACTGGCACCCACATTCACCCTCCTATGTGAGCGAACCAACCAATCTAAACCTTAACATTTCAATTTATATCAACAGAAAATAGTGCGGAAGACTTAACTCATTAATAAAAACAATTCAAAACTATTATTATTATCCCCAAAATCTGGAAGTCATCATCACAAGAACATCTATCTCAAATTGCTAAACTAAAACTGTCTAAGAAGCTAAAACAAATACTAGCTAGTCCATGCCGGAAGTTCAAGGCATCAAGACTTGAAGAAGAAGATCCAGTCCAAGCTAGACACATTAGCTCACCCTGAATTTCCGATGAAGTGAAGACTGGCTAGATCTACTGTTGAGTTGAAGACGACGGAACGTTTGCTGCATTCCACAAATAACAAAGAAGAAAACATAAAAGTAGAGGGTCAGTACAACCACAAGTACTGAGTAAGTATCATCGGCCAACTCAAAATAGAAGATAATATATATCAAGTAATATCATAAAATCAACTATGATGCTTAACATGTAGCAACAACAAGTACTATATCAATAACAATTTCCACTAAGTTCACACATGAGGACTCAAGCCTCAATACCATACTCATTTGGGAATTGGGTTCATTAGATTGAGTATATTTATTATCTTTCAATATTCATTATCTTTCTTCCTCTTGTGTCGGTACGTGACACTCCGCTCCTCTATTTCTATCCTGGTGCCGGAACGTGGCACTCCGATCCTCATATTCTATCCTGGTACCGGAACGTGGCACCAGATCCTCATATTCTATCCTGGTGTCGGAACGTGACACTCCGATCCTCATATTCTATCCTGGTACCGGAACGTGGCACCCGATCCATATTCTATCCTGGTGTCGGAACGTGACACTGCGATCCTCATTCTATCCTGGTGTCGGAACGTGACACTCCGATCCTCATTCTATCCTGGTACCGGAACGTGGCACCCGATCCTCATTCTATCCTGGTGTCGGAACGTGACACTCCAATCCTCATTCTATCCTGGTACCGGAACGTGGCACCCGATCCCCTAATTCATCAAGCCTTCCTTTATACTAAGGCATCATCAATTCTCATTATATAATTTATCAAGCCTTCTTTTATACTAAGGCATCATCAATCTCATTATATAATTTATCAAGCCTTCTTTTACACCAAGGCATCATCATTAACAAGTGAATTAGGGTTTCTTTCAAGATTTAGGATTCAATAACTTCATCATGCTTAGTTTATCACAATTTCATAATCACAATCATGCAAGCATACAATTAAACACATAGCAGGGTTTACAATACTATCAATACATATCATTCACTATTAAGAGTTTACTACGAATATCGTAAAAGAACCATAACCTACCTCCACCGAATAATTGATCAAACAAGCTAATCCTCAAGCTTTGATATTCCTCCCTCTCGATCGATATCTCTCTCTCTTTCTGTTCTTTCTCTTTTCTTTTATTCAAACCCTCTTTCTTTTACCCTAATTAACATATGATTAAGTGAAAAAGATGACAATAATACCCAACTAATTAACTTAAGGTTACCTCTTTTAACCCCCAAGTAATTAGACATATTAATATTAACCCTCAATCTTTATAATTAAGGAAAGAATAGTCCAAAACGACCCTTAAAACGTGTAGAGAAATCCTATTCTGCCTGGGATTTGTGCAACCTGTGACGGCCCGTCGTGCCTGCGACGGTCCGTCACACAGGTCGTCGCAGCCTCTTTAAACTCAAGTGGGCTGTGACGGTCCGTCACACCTGTGACGGTCCGTCCTGCACTTCCGTCATGACGATTAGAGACTCGTTTTCCGTACCAAATTCTCAAGAGTTGAAGTGTTTTGCAACGGGAGCTCACGACGGTCCATCGTGGCTGTGACGTCCCGTCCTGCAGGTCCGTCACAATTTACAGAGAGTCAATTTTCAGTGCCCAGTTTCAGAATTCCTAAGTATATTGAAACGAGACCATGCGACGGTCCGTCGTGCCTGTGACGGTCCGTCGTGGGTTCCGTCGTTTCAGCCAATTTTCCAGAAATAAAATCTGCTGCTCAAAACGACTAAACAGGTCGTTACAATAGATACCAATTTACCCATCGTTCATCCCCGAACGATCAAAAGAAGAAAAACAATGGCGAAGAGGAGTACCTGAATCTGTAAACAGATTTGGGTATTTTTCTTGCATATCTGCCTCCTTCTCCCAAGTAGCTTCTTCCACCGGTCGATTCTTCCATTGAACCTTGATGGATGCAATCTCCCTTGACCTCAACCTGCGAACTTCTCTATCTAATATAGCAACCGGTTCCTCTTCATAAGTCAAGTTCTCATCCAACAAAACTGAATCCCAACGAATGATGTAGTTTCCATCTCCGTGGTATCTTTTCAACATGGACACATGAAATACCGGATGCACTCCGGACAGCCCTGGGGGCAAGGCTAATTCATAAGCCACCTCCCCTATTCTCTTAAGCACTTCAAATGGTCCAATATACCTTGGACTTAGCTTACCCCTTTTTCCAAATCGCATCACCCCTTTCATGGGTGAAACCTTCAACAAGACTTGTTCACCTTCCATGAACTCCAAGTCTCTAACCTTTCTGTCTGCATACTCCTTTTGTCTACTTTGCGCCGCCAGAAGCTTTTCTTGAATGCACTTCACCTTATCTAACGAATCCCTCAAGAGGTCAGTACCCCAAGGTCTAACATCAAATGCATCGAACCACCCAATGGGAGATCTACACCTCCTCCCATACAATGCCTCAAATGGAGCCATATCGATGCTGGAATGATAGCTATTATTGTATGAAAACTCTGCCAAAGGTAAAAAGCTATCCCAATGGCCACCAAACTCTATCACACATGCACGAAGCATATCCTCCAACACTTGAATCGTTCGCTCAGACTAACCATCGGTTTGAGGGTGGAACGCAGTACTAAGGTCCAACCTAGTACCTAATTCAGCATGTAATGTCCTTCAAAACTTAGAAGTAAACTGCGTACCTCTATATGATATGATGGAGAGTGGAACTCCATGCAACCGAACAATTTCTGAGATGTAGATTTTGGCTAACTTCTCTGCGTTGTAGGTCACCTTGACAGGAATGAAGTGAGCAGACTTAGTTAACCTATCGACAATCACCCAAATGGAGTCATACTTACCCAAGGTCTTTGGAAGACCAACCACAAAGTCCATGGCGATTCTCTCCCACTTCCATTCAGGAATGGGCATCCTCTGAAGTGTTCCTCCGGGCCTCTGGTGTTCATACTTCACTTGTTGACAATTTGGACATATGGCAACAAACTCAACAATATCTCACTTCATTCTACTCCACCAGAAGTGTTGCTTTAGGTCGCGGTACATCTTGGTTGCACCAGGATGCATAGAGTATCCGGAACTATGAGCCTCTGTCAGAATAGTGGTGATCAAATCATCGATGCGGGGTACACATACCCTTCCCTTAATCCTCAAAACACCTTCCTCATCAATTGTTGCTTCCTTAGCCTCTCCTCGCAATACTTTATCTCGAATTCGACCTAGTTTCTCATCATCAAACTGTTTTCCCTTGATCTTGTCAAGAAAAGAAGATCTTGCCTCTACACAAGCTAACAATCCTCCCTTCTCATTTATTTCTAACCTCATAAGGTCATTAGCCAGAATCTGAACCTCTCTAGCCAATGGGCGTCTAGAAACTTGCAGATGAGCTAGACTTCCCATGCTTCCGGCCTTTCTACTTAAAGCATCTGCCACAACATTTGCTTTTCCCGGATGATACAAGATAGTGATGTCGTAGTCCTTCAGTAGTTCCATCCATCTCCTCTGTCTCAAGTTCAAGTCTTTCTGAGTGAATACATACTGTAGGCTACGATGGTCCGTATAGACCTCACACTTAACCCCATACAAATAGTGTCTCCATTGCTTTAGTGCAAATACTACCGCGGCCAACTCCAAATCATGGGTCGGATAGTTACGTTCATGCACCTTTAATTGCCTCGAAGCATAAGCAATCACATTCTTCTCTTGCATTAGCACTGCACCCAAACCAGAATAGGATGCATCACAATAAACAATGAAGTTCTTACCCTCTACTGGCAAGGTAAGGATAGGTGCGGTAGTCAACAAAGTCTTGAGTTTCTGAAAGCTTTCCTCACATTCGTCTGACCATACAAATGGGACATTCTGCTTAGTCAAGTTCGTCAATTGGGAAGCAATAGAAGAGAATCCCTTGACAAATCGGCGGTAGTAGCTAGCTAACCCCACAAAGCTCCTTATCTCTGACACACATTAGTAGGTCTTCCCCAATTTTTCACCGTCTCAATCTTAGATGGATCCACCATCACTCCATCCTTAGAAACCACGTGCCCCAAGAAGGACACTGAATCTAGCCAAAACTCACACTTGGAAAATTTTGCATAAAGCTTCTTCTTCCTCAATAACTCTAACACCATTCTCAAATGCTCCTCATGTTCCTTCTTACTCTTGGAGTATATCAGTATATCATCAATAAACACGATCACAAAGAGATCCAGATATGGCTTGAAAATCCCGTTCATCAAGCTCATGAAGGCAGCAGGGGCATTCGTAAGACCAAAAGACATTACCACAAATTCATAATGCCCATACCTAGTTCGAAAAGCAGTCTTTGGCACATCCGTTGCTCGAATTTTCAATTGGTGATAACCGGACCTCAAATCAATTTTAGAGAAGACACAAGCACCTTGTAACTGATCGAACAAGTGATCAATGCGGGGAATGGGGTACTTGTTCTTAATAGTTACTTTGTTCAACTATCGGTAATCTATGCACATTCGGAAACTCCCATCCTTCTTCTTCACAAATAACACCGGAGCACCCCAAGGAGATGCACTTGGTCTAATGAAGCCTTTGCTCAACAACTCTTGAAGTTGTTCCTTTAACTCTCTTAACTCCGCGGGAGCCATTCTATAAGGGGGTATAGAAATGGGGCGAGTACCTGGTTCCAAATCAATGCAGAAGTCTATATCCCTATCTGGTGGCATACCAGGAAGATCTGCAGGGAACACATCCAAAAACTCACGGACTATCGAAACTGACTCAATCGAAGGTACTTGAGTTGTGTCATCCTTGAGATGTGCCAAGAAAGCTAAACACCCTTTACTCACCACTTAGCACGAAGAAAGGAGATGATACGCACCGGATTGGAAGTGTAGTCACCCTCCCACACTAACGGATCTGCCCCAGGCTTGGCTAACGTCACAGTTTTAGCATTGCAATCCAAAATCGCAAAATTCGGGGAAAGCCAAGTCATACCCAGAATTACATCAAAGTCACCCATTTCTAAAATAACCAAATCTACATAAGTGTTGCTCCCCAGAAAATTCACCAAACAAGACCAATATACCTTCTCAACTACCACGGACTCACCCACCGGAGTAGAAACACGAATAGGCATGTCAAGTAATTCACAATGTAAATTTAGACCATTAGCAAATGAGGAAGATACATAAGAAAATGTGGATCCAGGATCAAACAATACAGAAGCCATGCAATCACAGACCAGAAGATTACCTATGATGACATCATCTGATGTCTCCGCTTCAGATCTCCCAGGGAAAGCATAACAATGGGCCCTTTCGTTTGTTTGTCCGTTGCCCCTACCCTGTTGTGATGTAGTGGCTCCAGTTTGCCCATCACCTCTGCCGTTTTGGTGACCACCATTACCTCAGCCACCACGCCCTCCAGAATAACGGCCTCTACCATGACCACCTCTACCTCTCGCTGGTGGGGTTCTGTAACTCTGGTTTGGGCAATACCTCTTAATGTGTCCAATCTCTCCACATCCATAACATTCTCTGGATTCACGCATCGGCCTCTCAGAGAAGTGTTGACCGTTCTGAGGTGGACCCCCAACTACAGTCTGTAGTGAAGACTGAATTGGTCGAACTGAGTGACCTCCGGAGCTCTGTTCTCTAGAGTAAGAACCATTAAACTCGCCTCCCCTTCGAAACCTTTTTGATGTCGATGTCGTGGTGAAGTCATCTGGCTTCACTCCTTCTACCTCTATCACAAAGTCTACCACCTCTTGGAAGGATGTTGCCGTTGCCGCTATCTGTAAGGCTGAAATCCGCAATTCTGACCTCAACCCCTTCACAAAACGGCAGATCCGTTCTTGTGGACTGAAACAAAGTTGGGTGGCATACCTGGATAATGCACGGAATTTGGCCTCATATGCGTTAACCGTCATCCTACCTTGCTCTAGACTTAAGAACTCATCCCTTTTTCTATCTCTCAAAGTCCTTGGGATATACTTCTCCATAAACAAGCTAGAGAATGATTCCCAAGTCATAGGTGGTGCCTCTGTTGGTTGACACTCAACATGTGACCGCCACCACATTTTGGCGTTCCCTTGAAACTGATAGCTCACGAACTCAACGCCAAACCGTTCTACTATACCCATCTTGTGTAGTAGCTCGTGACAATCAACCAGAAAATCGTAGGCATCCTCTGATTCTGCGCCCTTAAAGACTGGAGGTTTCAATTTCAAGAACTTACTGAAAAGTTCATGCTGATCATTTGTCATAATAGGCCCAGTAGTCAGACGTGGAAATGTGCCTATTCCCAATGATGCATCCATGCGGGGAGCCATAGTAGCCTCATGTCGTATCTCTGAAACTGGAGGTGTTGGTGCGGAAACCACTGGAGGTGCCTGACCCTGATCGGATAACCCGCTAAGATAAGCAAGTACCTGGTTGATCATCTCTGGGGTAGGTTGGGGTGGCATTTTCTCATCTGGCACTTGTTCATTCTCCCCTTCCTCACCCTCTCTTATCACCTCCTCGGTCGGTGGAGGAGTCACCGCCCTAGTATCAGATGAGCTAGGGGCTCGTCCTCTTCCTCTAGAGGATGTCCTCCCACGACCTCTTCCACGGCCTCTTGTCGTTGTTCTTCCTCGAGCCACAGCCCCAGTGGCTTGCTCAGATGTTTCTTGCCGTGCCGTTGTTGCTGCTGGTGCGGTCGTTGCTCTAGTTCTAACCATCTGCGAAATAGAGTGAAGATGGTCAGATACCAATTTGTATCACCTAGATACCAATTGGACTCAAGTAGTAGCACGAAAGAAAGAATGAAAGAATGGAATTTTCCTAAAGTCTTATAGCCTCTCAAAGAAAAGTAAAGGCGTCCCCCTACCGTTCCTTAAGACTCTACTAGACCTGTTCTTGTGTGATGAGACCAACGAACCTAATGCTCTGATACCAAGTTTGTCACGACCCAAATCGGGGACGCGACTGGCACCCACATTCACCCTCCTATGTGAGCGAACCAACCAATCTAAACCTTAACATTTCAATTTATATCAACAGAAAATAGTGCGGAAGACTTAACTCATTAATAAAAACAATTCAAAACTATTATTATTATCCCCAAAATCTGGAAGTCATCATCACAAGAACATCTATCTCAAATTGCTAAACTAAAACTGTCTAAGAAGCTAAAACAAATACTAGCTTGTCCATGCCGGAAGTTCAAGGCATCAAGACTTGAAGAAGAAAATCCAGTCCAAGCTAGACGCATTAGCTCACCCTAAATTTCCGATGAAGTGAAGACTGGCTAGATCTACTGTTGAGTTGAAGACGACGAAACGTTTGCTGCATTCCACAAATAACAAAGAAGAAAACATAAAAGTAGGGGGTCAGTACAACCACAAGTACTGAGTAAGTATCATCGGCCAACTCAAAATAGAAGATAATATATATCAAGTAATATCATAAAATCAACTATGATGCTTAACAAGTAGCAACAACAAGTACTATATCAATAACAATTTCCACTAAGTTCACACATGAGGACTCAAGCCTCTATACCATACTCATTTGGGAATTGGGTTCATTAGATTGAGTATATTCATTATCTTTCAAGATTCATTATCTTTCTTCCTCTTATGTCGGTACGTGACACTCCGCTCCTCTATTTCTATCCTGGTGCCAGAACGTGGCACTCCAATCCTCATATTCTATCCTGGTACCGGAACGTGGCACCCGATCCTCATATTCTATCCTGGTGTCGGAACGTGACACTCCGGTCCTCATATTCTATCCTGGTACCGGAACGTGGCACCCGATCCATATTCTATCCTGGTGTCGGAACGTGACACTCCGATCCTCATTCTATCCTGGTGTCGGAACGTGACACTCCGATCCTCATTGTATCCTGGTACCGGAACGTGGCACCCGATCCTCATTCTATCCTGGTGTCGGAACGTGACACTCCGATCCTCATTCTATCCTGGTACCGGAACGTAGCACCCGATCTCCTAATTCATCAAGCCTTCCTTTATACTAAGGCATCATCAATTCTCATTATATAATTTATCAAGCCTTCTTTTATACTAAGGCATCATCAATCTCATTATATAATTTATCAAGCCTTCTTTTACACCAAGGCATCATCATTAACAAGTGAATTAGGGTTTCTTTCAAGATTTAGGATTCAATAACTTCATCATGCTTAGTTTATCACAATTTCATAATCACAATCATGCAAGCATACAATTAAACACATAGCAGGGTTTACAATACTATCAATACATATCATTCACTATTAAGAGTTTACTACGAATATCGTAAAAGAACCATAACCTACCTCCACCGAAGAATTGATCAAACAAGCTAATCCTCAAGCTTTGATATTCCTCCCTCTCGATCGATCTCTCTCTCTCTTTCTGTTCTTTCTCTTTTCTTTTATTCAAACCCTCTTTCTTTTACCCTAATTAACATATGATTAAGTGTAAAAGATGACAATAATACCCCACTAATTAACTTAAGGTTACCTCTTTTAACCCCCAAGTAATTAGACATATTAATATTAACCCTCAATCTTTATAATTAAGGAAAGAATAGTCCAAAACGACCCTTAAAACGTGTAGAGAAATCCTATTCTGCCTGGGATTTGCGCAACCTGTGACGGCCCGTCGTGCCTGCGACGGTCCGTCACACAGGTCATCGCAGCCTCTTTAAACTCAAGTGGGCTGTGACGGTCCGTCACACCTGTGACGGTCCGTCCTACACTTCCGTCATGAGGATCAGAGACTCGTTTTCCGTACCAAATTCTCAAGAGTTGAAGTGTTTTGCAACGGGAGCTCACGACGGTCCGTCGTGGCTGTGACGTCCCGTCCTGCAGGTCCGTCACAATTTACAGAGAGTCGATTTTCAGTGCCCAGTTTCAGAATTCCTAAGTATATTGAAATGAGACCATGCGACGGTCCGTCGTGCCTGTGACGGTCCGTCGTGGGTTCCGTCGTTTCAGCCAATTTTCCAGAAATAAAATCTGCTGCTCAAAATGACTAAACAGGTCGTTACAGAAGTATAGCTCACTTGCAAGTTTCTAGACGTCCATTGGCTAGAGAGGTTCAGACTCTGGCTAACGACTTTATGAGGTTAGAGGTAAATGAGAAGGGAGGATTTTTGGCCTGTGTGGAGGCAAGATCTTCTTTTCTTGACAAGATTAAGGGAAAGCAGTTTACTGATGAGAAATTGATCCGGATCCGAGATAAAGTGTTGCGAGGAGAGGCCAAAGAAGCACAAATCGATGAGGAAGGCGTTTTCAGATTTAAGGGAAGGGTATGTGTACCCCGCGGCGATGATTTGATCCACACTATTCTTACAGAGGCTCATAGTTCAAGGTATTCTATACATCCGGGTGCAACCAAGATGTATCGTGATCTAAAGCAACATTTTTGGTGGAGTAGGATGAAGCGTGACATTGTGGAGTTTGTCGCCAAATGTCCAAATTGTTAGCAAGTAAAGTATGAACACCAGAGGCCTGGAGGAACACTTCAAAGAATGCCCATTCCTGAATGGAAGTGGGAGAGAATTGCAATGGACTTCGTGGTTGGTCTTCCCAAGACAATAGGTAAGTATGGCTCCATTTGGGTGATTGTTGATAGGTTAACTAAGTCTGCTCACTTCATTCCGGTCAAGGTGACTTACAATGCAGAGAAGTTAGCCAAACTGTACATCTCAGAAATTGTTCGATTGCATGGGGTTCCACTCTCCATCAAATCAGATAGAGGTATGCAGTTTACTTCTAAGATTTTGGAAAACATTACACGCGAAATTGGGTACTAGGTTGGACCTTAGTACTGCGTTCCACCCTCAGACCGATGGCCAGTCTGAGCGAACGATTCAAGTGTTGGAGGATATGCTTCGTGCATGCGTGATAGAATTTGGTGGCCATTGGGATAGCTTCCTACCCTTAGCAGAATTCTCGTACAATAATAGCTATCACTCAAGTATTGGTATGGCCCCATTTGAGGCACTGTATGGGAGGAGATGTAGGTCTCCCATTGGTTGGTTTGATGCATTTGAGGTTAGACCTTGGGGTACTGACCTTTTGAGGGAATCGTTAGATAAAGTGAAATGCATTCAAGAAAAACTTTTAGCGGCTCAAAGTAGGCAGAAAGAATATGCAGATCGAAAGGTTAGAGACTAGGAATTTATGTAGGGTGAGCAAGTCTTGCTGAAGGTTTCGCCCATGAAAGGGGTGATGCGGTTTGGTAAGCGAGGTAAGCTTAGCCCGAGGTATATTGGTCCCTTTGAAGTTCTGAAGCACGTGGGGGAGGTAGCTTATGAATTGGCCTTGCCCCCAGGACTATCAGGAGTGAATCCGGTATTTCATGTGTCTATGTTGAAATGATACCATGGGGATGGAAACTACATTATCCGTTGGGATTCAGCTCTGCTTGATGAGAATTTGTCTTATGAGGAGGAGCCTATTGCTATTTTAGATAGAGGAGTCCGCAAGCTGAAGTCAAGGGAGATTGCATCCATCAAAGTCCAATGGAAGAATCGGCCCGTTGAAGAATCCACTTGGGAGAAAGAGGCTGATATGCAAGAAAGATACCCACACATGTTTACAGATTCAGTTACTCCTTTTCGCCCTTGTTTTTCTTCTTATGATCGTTCGAGGACGAACGATGGGTAAATTGGTATCTATTGTAACTACCTGTATAGTCGTTTTGAGCAGCACATTTTATTTCTGGAAAAACTGGCTGAGTCGACGGATCCCACGACGGACCGTCATGGGCACGACGGACCGTCGAGGGGGTCTCGTTCCAAAACACTTAGAATTCTGAAATTTGGGTACTGAAATCGACTCTCTGAACTTCTCGACGAAGTGGCAGGACGGACCGTCACAGGCGTGACGGGCCGTCACAGACCCTTGGTAAAATTTAGTCTCTGAACTATGTGACGGAAGCAGCAGGACGGACCGTCGCAGGCACGACGGTCCGTCACAGGCTGCGTAACCCTGGCTGGGTCGGATTTCTGTTAAATATTTTAAGGGGCGTTTTGGACTATTCCTGCTTATAATTATAAAGTTAGTGGTTGAATATTAATAATTCGATTTCTTGGAGGGTTAAAGGAGATAACCTTGAATTAATTAGTGGGTTACTTTGTCATCTTTTATACTTAATTATATGCTAATTTATAGATGTATCTCATGAGAGCCTTCATATAAGAAGGGGTGTTCCAATATATGTGCTTTTATTTTTTCATACCTCTCCTTTGTAGGTATTTACCTCCATTTGAATCATATATCACACTGCACAACAATTCCTTTTCATCTACCATCTTCCTTTTGAGATTAGTAGGTTTATAACCATGCATATAGTTTTAATGTATCTTTCAAGGGGGGAAATATTTTAATGATTTTGCTCCATTCAACCAACTCTTAATGTAATTGACCAACCCGAGGACATAAAATACAACTTGTATTCATTATGAAAGTTCAACGATAGTTACAAAATTAAACTCTTTATCCTATTCAGTCATTTATTTCAAAAAGTTTGATATGTGTAATGGTTAAAAATGAAAATTAATTTACGAGGGCAATTTATATTGTTATGCTATTATATATGTTTGTGATTTGAATAAGGCTTACATTGCACATATTCTATTGTTTTCCCTGTTATAATTGTTACTCTAACTTTATAATTCTTATAATTATCACCATTTTATCAATATTTTCATTAATTTTTAAAACAATATTTTTCATTCTCAACATTACTATTATTATTTATTCTTGTTTTCTTTAAAAAGATTATTGTTGCTTTATTTAAAATTTCTTACATACAAAACTTTATATATAATATACAACGTATTAAAATAGAAGCTCAAACGTTTTAATATAAAGGAAAAAATGACAAAATTTGGCCAAAAGAGTTCTAAACTATTCGGTCAATTGTCCCATCTTCTTTTTTCCAAAAAACAGCTTAAAATTTATCCAAAGTTAGGCCCAAAACATAGAAGCCCTTTAGAATTAGGTTATATTAGATTTCTCAAAACAAAATTTCCTAAAACCGACTTCTCATCAGCAGCTTCACTCCATCTCTCTCTATGTCTTCTTGTAGAATATGTCCACCCCTATCTCAGTGTTGTAGGACTATGCATGATTATTTTTATGCAAAAATGTGTTGCTATGATCCTCTATCTTTCGTTTTGAACTGGCCAATCAAGAAAAGATGACAATGATTATTATTTTTTTGAGATATTATTTTTCTAATCTGAAGAATCGATTTTCAAGTATTCGAACAACTTTTATTAAAAATTGGAATAGACACTTTCGATTCCTACTCAAGGAACTTTAACTTGAAGTTTGTCCTTTAAATACTTAAGTTTGGATTTTATTTTGGAACTGTTCTGATATGCACAAGTAGTATCATCAAAGTCTTAAATTTTGATATCTTACCACACACGACGTACACATTCATCATTAAACTACTACTTTAAGCTTTTATTTCTTAATAAATCTTCATTTGATTTTGTTGGTTTGTGCCGGTAACGGAGACATTTAAATTTAATATTGTTCGAAATCTGTTCTTGAGGAGATAGTTCTTAAGCTTTGCTGGTACTGCCTAGTTTATTGTTAACAAAAAAGGTTAATTTATTATGAATTCTTAATTTTTTGTAGATATATGTATGAATTTAGGAGTTACGGGATCTGTTAGAATTTAGGAGCTATAGGATCTGTTTGCTAATGCTACGTTATAAACTCTTATAATTATGTATATATCGGTTCTACTTTTATTATAAACAGATATAAATTTTATTGAGATATATGATTAAATAGGATAATAGAATTTTTTAGGTTGTGCCTTTTTTATTTGTCGGTGGAGTTCTCTAGTGAATACAAATTATATTTTTAGTCCTCAAGTTGATTGGTTAGAATAAGAGCTTGATGAATCGAGTTTTTACCCCTAGAAACATAGACCAAAATATTATGCATGATATTAAACCGGCAAACCTACAAAAACAAGTGGTAGATTATGAGGAATTCGTTGTGTTGTATGGTAGATGTTTCAAATGAGGATACGTACCTGCAAAGGTGATATATGAAAAGATAAGGGTACACATGCAGGAACATCCCTTCTATTGTGAAGAAACTCATGAGTGGCGTGCTAATATATCATGTGATGATACACATGATGTCATTCAACTTGTAAGCTAATTGTGGAATACGAGGCTTATTAAAAGTGCATAATTTTCATTGTTTTTGAGTGACATCATATGTATCGTCCAATCATATATAGATATCGCTCATAAGAGACTTCATATAAGAAGGGATGTTCTAATATATGTGTTGTTATTTTTTCATACCTCTCCTTTGCAGGTATGTACCTCCATTTGAAGAATCTATCACACTGCACAACAAATTCCTTTAATCTACCATCTTTCTTATGAGTTTAGTATGTTCATAACCATGGATATTGTTTTGATGTATCTTTCTAGGGGGGAAAATATTTTAATGATTTTTCTTCATCCAACCAACTCTTAATGTAATTGATCAACCCGAAGACATAAAATACAACTTATAATCATTACGAAACTTCAACGATAGTTACAAAATGAAATTCTTTAGCCTATTTAATCATATATTTCAAAAAGTTTGATATGCGTAGTGGAAAAAAATGAAATTAAATAGAGGAGGGTAATTTAAATTATTAGCCTATTATATACGTTTGTGATCTGAATAAGGCTTCCATTGTGCATATTCTAACATTTTGCCTTTTAAATTGTTACTCTAACTTTATTTTTTTAAATCTCAACATTACTATTATTACTTATTCTTGTTTTATTTTAAAAGGTTGTTATTGCTTTATTTTAAATTTCTTACATATGAAACTTTTTATATAAAATACAAGGTATTAAATTAGAAGCTCAAACAAATTAATGTAAACGAAAAAAATAACAAAATTCTGCCAAAAGAGTTCTAAACTATTCGATCAATTTGTCCATCTTCTTTTTTTCTAAACACAACCAAAAATTTGTCTAAAGAAAGTTCCAAAACATAGAAGCCCTTTAGAATTATGTTATATTAGATTTCTCAAAATAAAACCTCTTAAAACATACTTCTCATCAGCCGCTACACTCCATCTCTTTTCCTGTCTTCTTTGAGAATATGTCCACCCCTATCTTAGTATTGGCAGGACTATGCATGATTATTTTTATGCAAAAATGTGTCGGTATGATCCTCTATCTTTCGTTATGAACTGACCAATCAAGAAAAGAGGACACTGATTTTTTTTGAGATTTTTTTCTCTAATCTGAAGAATTGATTTTTAGATATTCGAACAACTTTTATTCAAAATTCAAAATAGATACCTTTGATTCCCGCTCAAGGAACTCTAACCCTAGTTTTGTCTTTTAAATACTTTAGTTTGGATTTCATTTTGGACATGTTCTGATATGCTCAAGTAGTGTCATGAAAGTCTTAAATTTTTATATTTTATCCCACAGGACGTACACTTTCATCATTAAATTACTACTTTAAGATATTATTTCTTTATAAGTCTTCATTTTCTTTTTATTGGTGTATGTCCATAACAGAGACATTTATATTTATTATGGTTTGAAATCTATTCTTGAGGACATAGATACGATACTTTGCTGCTACTGCCTAGTTCAGTGCCAAGATAAAAGGTTAGATTTATTATAAATTTTTAAATTTTGGTAGAAATATGTCTGTATTTAGAAGCTACGGGATCTGTTAAAATTTAGAAGCTATGTGGTCTGTTAGCTAATGTTACGTTATAAACTCTTACGATATACGTATATATGAGTTCTACTTTTGACATAAACACATATAAATTTTATTGAGTTATATGATTAAATAGGATAATAGACTTTTTTATGTTGTGCCTTTTTTAACTGTTGGTGGAGCTCCATAATGATTACAAATTATATTTTTTGATTAGAAATAATATGCATGATATTGAACCTGCAAACCTCCAAACACAAATGGTAGATTAAGAGGAATTTATTGTGTAGTGTTGTTGATTTTTCTACTGAGGATACGTACCTACAAAGGTGATATATGAAAAGATAAGGGTAAAAATGCTGGAACATCCCTTCTGTTGTGAAGACAATCATTAGTGGCGTGCTAATTTATCAAGTGATGATACACATTTTGTCATTCAACTTGAAAGCTAATTGTGGAATACTAGGCTTATTAAAACCCCACAATTTTCTTTCTTTTTGTGTGACATCATATGTAACGTCCAATCATATATAAATGTTGCTCATGAGAGATTTCATACAAGAATGGATGTTCCAATATATGTACTGTTATTTTTTCTTACCTCTACTTTGTAGGTATGTACCTCCATTTGAATCATCTATCTCACTGCACAACAATTTCCTTTTCATCAACCATCTTCCTTTTGAGTTGAGTTGGTTCATAATCATGCATATTGTTTTGATGTATCTTTCTAGGGGAGGGAGAACATTTTAATGATTTTTCTCCATCCAACCAACTCTTAATATAATTGACCTACCCAAGGATATAAAATACAACTTCTATTCAATATGAAACTTTACGATAGTTACAAAATAAAAAAAACATTATCCTATTCAATCATACATTTCAAAAGGTTTGATATGTGTAAACAATAAAATTAAATAGAGGAGTGAAATTTACATTATTATGCTATTATATATGTTTGTGATCTTGAATACGACTTTCATTGCGCATATTTTAACATTTTTGTTGTTATAATTTTTACTCAAACTTTATAATTCTTATAATTATCATCATTTTATCATTATTTTTATTGATTTTAAAACGATATTTTTCATTCTCAACATTACTATTATTACTTATTGTTGTTTTTTTAAAAAAGATTGTTTTTGTTTTATTTCAAATTTCTTACATATGAAACTTTTATATAACATACAAGGTATTAAATTAGAAGCTCAAACGAATTAATATAAAGGAAAAAATGACAAAATTTGGCCAAAAGAGTTTCAAACTATTCGGTATATGGTCTCATCTTCTTGTTTCCAAAACGCAACAAAAAATTTGTCCAAATTAGGCCGAAAATCTAGAAAACCTTTAGAACTAGATTATATTAGATTTCTCAAATAAAACCTCCTAAAACCTACTTCTCATCAGCCTCTACACTCCATCTCTCTCCTTGTCTTCTTTCAGAATATATCTGTTAGGCCCCGAAAATGACATAGATGAACTAAAGCCTAATTTTATTTTCAAGGTGTTATAAGGTACTAAATATGTCTATAATGTTGAATTGAGGCAAAATCTAAACTAAAGTATGGTGCTTTGGAAGTCAAACGTTAAGGGTCAACCAAGACGTTCAATGACTAAGTCACCTAGGTGTGTCATGTTATGGTCTATGTGTTTATGTGTATCAAATGTTTTTCTAAGGTCTTACATGAGTCTAATATGATGTGAATAGGTTGTGTGTCAATTTTTGATATGTTTGGAGGTCAAACACTCAAGAACCTCCATGGCATTCAAAATATGTGCCTCGAAATGACCTTGTGTGTCTAGGCATGTTTCGTCGAGTTTTACGTGTTTGTTTTGAGTGAAATTTATGTGATGTTTCCTAAAATCGTATACGTTCATGTTTTAGTTGGAAACTTCTGGGAAACATCTCCAAGGACCACCAAGGGTCCTTTAGGAAGGACATATGTTGGAGGCCAAGACTGCACAAGGCAGCCTCACCTATGGAAGCCAATCGACGGCTAGTGGAGTGGTCAACGGTCCTTGGGTGAGGGGCGTGGGTAGTTACTTATCTTGGGTTGCAGGTTCATAACTTGATAATTCTAACTATAACAATTCTTTCCGAGTATCTTGCATGCAAATTGATAAGTTATGTATTTTTAAATCCTTGGTCCGACATCTAGAAAATTTCACTCCGCACCTTGGTCCGGCTACGTGTGTTGCTATACTAACCCTTACCTTTACCTCATATTAAGCATTGTATTCGATATTTGACTAAGTTATTACCTCATACCAATCAATATTAGCCTATTAGATAGTATACACTAAATCTATGTTGATAATTCTTTTCCTATTATCTACCTCCTAGGTCCGGCAAGTAGCATTAAGGCGAGTTCTAACGTTGGTCATCCGTTAAAAAGACTTCTAAGCGAAAGAATTATCAACACATGCAAGACACTATTCTAGAATTGTTAGTTAGGTTTTACCTCATTATTCACCTTTGGTTCCCACAACCCTAGTTATGGAGTTTAGTTACCCATAGTCATAATCATAATATTCAAATATATAATATAAGAATTCATGCACTTACTTCAATGAGAAAGAATAAAATCCAACAGTTCACTTGATTAATCAACAAAAATCACCAACAATCAATTACTGCAATTAATTGAAGACTAAAGATTCTCCAAAATTTTAACTATAATCACCAAGTCTAATCCACAAAAGAATCTCAAATAACCAAGAGTCTAACCCCAAAAATGAGGTTTTTCGAACTATATATAAAAAATAAAAACCTAATTAAATAATAACTATATTTGTTGGAAATCTGTCAAAATGCAGCTGGTTCGTCGGACCTCGCGACGGATTATCGTGGTCACGACGGGCCGTCAGAGACTCCATCGTCCCATACTTATGCAATTTCTTCTGCTGATCTCTTCATTATCCTCGACAGCAGGTATGACGGATCGTCATAGGCACAACGGTCCGTCATGGGTTTCCGTTCCATAACACTTGAACTCTTGGAATTTGGGTATTGGGACTACTTCTCTGATCTTTACGACAAACCAGCCAGGACGAACCGTCATGGCTACGATGGTCCGTCACGCCTTCTGTAACCCCACAGTTGGTAAGATTTCCCCATCTTTTCAGCAGCTTCACTACGATGCCACCTACGGACCTTCACAGGCACGACGGACCGTCACAATCTCCGTAGGTGGTACTTTTCTGCATTTCATGCTCAAAAACCTCCACGTTCATCTTTTAGACAAATTTCCTGCAAATAAAGAGAAACTTATATAAAAATTAGTACAAAAAGGCTTTTGGATACACTAAACTAATGGAAAAACTATTAAAAATACCGTGAAACCACGGTATATCAGTGGATAATCTATATTTATCAAGCCTCTGAACCCATTGTTGGAGGGCAGGACGTCCCGAAAGTGGACCTACGTCCCGTTGATGGGTTGTCCGTCATGAGAGACCTTGTCCCAATACGACGGACCAAATGACGGTCCGTAGGTGAAAGGATGTTCCGTCAATGGTCATGTAGGTTGGGACTTAGGCAAGGAAAGGTTTAAGAACCACATCTAGCCTCTGACCCTATAGACGGAGGGATAGGAAGGTCCGTTGTGGACAAACTGTAACAACCTGTTTAGTCGTTTCGAGCGGTAGAATTACCTTTGATAAAAACTGACTGGGTCGACAGGTCAGGCGACGGACCGTCATGGTCACGCGACGGACCGTCATGGTCATGACGGACCGTCATGGTCATGACGGACCGTGATGGACTCCGTCGTCCCACACTTGTGTAATTTTCCTGTGGGTTATGGGATCAACTCTCTGAACTTCGCGACGGAATTGCAGCACGAACCGTCGTAGACACGGGGGATCGTCACAAACATTCTTACTGAATTTGACTCTCTGAACTTTGTGACGGACCTGCAGGACGGACCGCCGCATGTACGATGGGCCGTCACGAGCGGCGTAACCTCGACTGGGTCGGATTTCTGCTAAAAGTTTTAAGGGGTGTTTTGGACTATTTATGACAAACTCTATGAAATTAGTGGGTAAGTTTAATAACTTATTTACTAGGGGGTTAAAGGAGGTAACCTTGAAATAAATAATGGGTTACTTTTATCATAATGAATTATATGATAATTAGGGTAAAAGGAAAAGAATCTGCAGAAGAAAAATAAAAAGAAGAGAAGGAACGAACAAGCGAGAGAGGGAGAAACGAAGAGGAAAGCAAAAAGGCATTGGGAAGTAGCTTACTTAATCACGATTCTTCAGTGGAGGTAGGTTATGGTTTATGCTATTTCATAGTAAACTCTAAATAGCGATTGATATGTATTGGGTGGTATTGTAAAGTCTTCTATATGCTTGATTGTGTGTTTGCATGTTGTGAATTATGTAATTGTGGTGATTTGAATGATGAGATTGTTGAATCTTAAACCTTAAATCCTCTCTATTAAGATGGTGCCTTGACATAAAAGAGGCTTGATGAACTAAAGTAATGAGATAAATTGATCGGGTGTCACGTTCCGACACGTAGTATTAGGGGATCGGGTGTCATGTTCCGACACGTAGCATTAGGGGATCGGGTGTCACGTTCCGACACGTAGTATTAGGGGATCGGGTGTCACGTTCTGACACGATAGTATTAGGGGATCGGAGTGTCACGTTCCGACACGATAATAATAAAGAGAATAAATCTTGAAATATGTTAATATACTCAAATTTAAAGAACCTATTTCCCAAATGATTATGGTGTGGAGGCTTGAGTCCTCATGGGTGTGCTTGGTGTTGTTGACAATGGTTCTAGTACTTGTTGTTGTCACCTGTTAAGTATTGTAGTTGATTTTATACTATTATTTGATATATATCCCTTTCTATTTTGAGTTGGCCGATAATACCTACTCAGTACGTGTTCCTTGTACTGACCCCTACTTGTATTTTTCTCTTTGTTATTTGTAGAGTGCAGAAAACGTGCCATCGACTTTGACTCGTCCGCAACTCTAGCCAGTCTTCAGTATATCAGAATTCAGGGTGAGCTACTGTTTCTAGCTCGGACTGGACTCTCTCCTTCACGTCTTGATGTCTTGAAGTTCGGACATGGACCATCTCTTTTACTTATTTTAGCTTCTTGAATACTCTTAGAATTAGAAATTTGAGGATAGATGTTCTTGGTGTGATGACTTCCAGATTTTGGGAATAATAGTTGATAAACATTTAGAAGCTTATGTACTGGTTATATTAATAAGATTTTGAGTCTTCCGCTTTATATTTTGTTCATTATGCTTGAAATGGTGGTAAATGTTGGGGTTTGGAGTTGTTGGTTCGCTCACATAGTAGGATAAGTGTGGGTGCCACTCGCGGCTCGTTTTCGGTCGTGACAAACTTGGTATCAGAGCATTAGGTTTGTTGGTCTCATCACACAAGAACGAGTCTAGTAGAGTCTTGAAGAACGGTAGGGGGACGCCCTTACTTTTCTTTGAGAGGCTATAGGACTTTAGGAAAATTCCATTCTTTCTTTCTTTCGTGCTATTACTTGGATCCAATTGGTATCTAGGTGATACAAATTGGTATCTGACATCCTCACTCTATTTCACAGATGGTTAGAACTAGAGCAACAACTGTGCCAACATCAACACCGGCAAGACAGGGTGCGTCTGAGCCAGCCATTGGGGCTGCAGCTCGAAGAGGAGCAGTGGCAAGAGGCCATGGTAGAGGTCGCGGGAGGACGTCCTCTAGAGGTAGAGGACAAACACCTGGTCCAGCTAGTACTAGGGCGGTGACTCCTCCGCCGACTGATGAGGTAGTAAGAGAGGGTGAGGAAGGGGAAAATTAGCAAGTGCAAGATTAGGAATTACCACCCCAACCTAACCCAGAGATGATTAACCAGGTTCTTGCTTATCTTAGCGGGTTATATGATCAAGGCCAGACACCTCCAGTGTTTTCTGCACCAGCACCTCAGGTTTCGGGAGTACAACATGCAGCTGCTGTGGCTCCCCACATGGATGCCTCATTGGGAGTAGGCACGTTTCCTCGATTGACTACAGCGCCTATAATGACGAGTGATCAGCATGAACTTTTCACTAAGTTCTTGAAGTTGAAACCTCTAGTCTTCAAGGGTGCTGATTTTTGAGGATGCCTATGATTTTCTGGTTGATTGTCATGAACTGCTACATAAGATGGACATAGTGGAATGATTCGGTGTTGAGTTTGTGACCTATAAGTTTCAGGGAAATGCCAAAATGTGGTGGCGGTCGTATGTTGAGTGTAAACCCGCACAGGCACCACCTATGACTTGGGCATCATTCTCTAGCCTATTTATAGAGAAGTATATACCCCAGACTTTGAGGGATAGGAGGAGAGATGAGTTCCTGAGCCTAGAGCAAGGCAGGATGTCGGTTACTGCTTATGAGGCTATGTTTCGTGCACTATCCAGGTATGCCACCCAACTTTGCTTCAGTCCACAAGAGCGGATTCGCCGTTTTGTGAAGGGATTGAGGTCAGATTTGCTGATCCCAGCAGTACAGGTAGCTGCTGCAGCAAAATCCTTTCAGGAAGTTGTAGATTTTGTGATAGAGGTGGGGGAGTGAAGCCAGAAGACTTCACCATGGCATCGACATCTAAGGAGTTTCGTAAGGGAGGTGAGTTTAGTGGTTCTTACTCCAGAGGGCAGAGTTCAGCAGGTTACCCAGCCCGACCTATTCAGTCTTCACTGCAGGCTGCAGTTGGGGGTCCACCGTAGACCGGTCAGCAGTTCTCTGAGTTTGGAGGTTATCCCCAGACTTCCTCGCTCTCACAGAGGCCTATGCTTGACTCCAGAGAGTGTTATGGATGTGGAGAGACTGGACATATTAGGAGGTTTTGTCCAAAACAGAGTTACAGACCCCCAATAGTTAGAGGTAGAGGTGGTCATGGGAGAGGCCGTCATTCTGGAGGACGTGGTGGACAAGGTAATGGTGGTCACCAAATCAGTCGGGGTGGCGGGCAAGTTGGAGCTACTGCAGCGCAACATGGTAGGGGCAACGGGCAGACAGGTGATAGGGCCCATTGTTATGCTTTCCCCGGGAGGTCTGAAGCAGAGACATCAGATGTTGTTATCACAGGTAATCTTTTGGTTTGTGATTGCATGGTTTCTGTATTATTTGATCCTGGATCCACATTTTCATATGTATCTTCCTCATTTGCTACTGGTCTTGATTTACATTGTGATTTGCTTGACATGCCTATTCGTGTCTCTACTTCTGTGGGTGAGTCTGTGATAGTTGAGAAGGTGTATAGGTCTTGTCTTGTGACTTTTGTGGGGATCAATACTCATGTAGACTTGATTATCCTAGAAATGGTTGATTTCGATGTAATTCTTGGTATGACTTGGCTTTCTCCAAATTTTGCAATCTTAGATTGTAATGCTAAAACTGTAACATTGGCCAAGCCTGGGACAGATCCGTTAGTGTGGGAGGGTGACTATACTTCCACCCCAGTTCGTATCATCTCCTTTCTTCGTGCTAAGAGAATGGTTAGTAAAGGTTGTTTAGCTTTCTTGGCACATCTCAGGGATGATACTTCTCAAGTACCTTCGATTGAGTCTGTTTCGATAGTCCGTGAGTTTCTGGATGTGTTTCCTGCAGACCTTCCTGGTATGCCACCAGATAGGGATATGTATTTTTGTATTGATCTGGAGCCGGGTACCTGCCCCATTTCAATACCCCATTATAGAATGGCTCCAGCTGAGTTAAGGGAGTTAAAGGCCCAACTTCAGGAGTTGTTCGGTAAAGGTTTTATTAGGCCAAGTGCATCCCCTTGGGGTGCTCCTGTTTTGTTTGTGAAGAAGAAGGATGGAAGTTTTAGGATGTGCATAGACTACAGGTAACTGAATAAGGTAACTATTAAGAACAAGTATCCTCTTCCTCGCATTAATGATTTGTTCGATCAGTTACAAGGTGCTTGTACCTTCTCAAAAATCGATTGGAGATCTGGTTATCATCAATTGAAAATACGGGCAGCAGATGTGCCAAAGACTGCTTTTCGAACCAGGTATGGGCATTATGAATTCTTAGTAATGTCTTTTGGACTTACGAATTCCCCTGCTGCTTTGATGAGCCTGATGAACGAGATTTTTAAGCCATATCTGGATCTCTTTTTCATTGTATTCATTGATGATATACTGATATACTCAAAGAGCAGGAAAGAACATGAGGAGCATTTGAGAATTGTGTTGGAAGTGTTGAGGGAGAAAAGGTTTTATGCCAAATTCTACAAGTGTGAGTTTTGGCTAGATCCAGTGTCCTTCTTGGGGCACGTAGTTTCTAAGGATGGAGTGATGGTGGATCCTTCTAAGATTGAAGCAGTGAAGAGTTGGGTAGGACCTACTAATGTTACAGAGGTAAGGAGCTTTGTTGGTTTAGCAAGCTACTACCGTCGATTTGTCAAGGGGTTTTCTTCGGTTGCTTCCCAACTGACAAATTTAACTAAGCAGAGTGTTCCATTTGTATGGTCGGACGAATGTGAAGAAAGCTTTCAGAAACTCAAGACCTTGTTGACTACAGCACCAATTCTTACCTTGCCAGTGGAAGGTAAGAATTTCATTGTTTATTGTGATGCATCTTATTCTGGGTTGGGTGCAGTGCTAATGCAAGAGAAGAATGTAATTGCTTATGCTTCGAGGCAACTAAAGGTGCATGAACGCAACTATCCGACCCATGATTTGGAGTTGGCTGCAGTAGTGGTTGCATTAAAGCAATGGAGACATTATATATATGGGATTAAGTGTGAAGTCGATACAGATCATCGTAGTTTACAGTATGTCTTTACTCAGAAAGATTTGAATTTGAGACAGATGAGGTGGATGGAACTACTAAAGGACTATGATATAACTATCTTGTATCACCCAGGAAAAGCTAATGTTGTGGCAGATGCTTTAAGTAGAAAAGCAGGGAGCATGGGAAGTCTAGCTCACCTACAGGTTTCTAGACGGCCATTGGCTAGAGAGGTTCAGACTTTGGCTAATGACCTCATGAGGCTGGAAATACTTGAGAAAGGAGGATTTTTGGCCTGTGTGGAGGCAAGATCTTCTTTACTTGACATGATTAAGGGAAAATAATTCACTGATGAAAAACTGATCCGGATTTGAGATATGGTATTGCGAGGAGAGGCTAAAGAAGCAAAAATTGATGAAGAAGGCGTTTTGAGAATTAAGGGAAGGGTATGTGTGCCCCGCGTCGATTTTTGATTCACACTATTCTTACAGAGGCTCATAGTTTTAGGTATTCTGTACATCCTGGTGCAACCAAAATGTATCGTGACCTAAAGCAACATTTTTGGTGGAGTAGGATGAAGCGTGACATTGTTGATTTTGTTGCTCAATGCCCGAATTGTCAGCAGGTAAAGTATGAACACCAAAGGCCTGGAGGGACACTTCAGAGAATGCCCATTCCTGAATGGAAGTGGGAGAGAATTGCAATGGACTTCGAAGTTGGTCTTCCAAAGACATTGGGCAAGTATGACACCATTTGGGTAATTGTTGACGGATTAACTAAGTCTGCTCACTTCATTCCGGTCAAGGTGACCTACAATGCAGAGAAGTTAGCCAAACTCTATATCTCAGAAATTGTTCGATTGCATCGAGTTCCACTTTCCATCATATCAGATAGAGGTACGCAATTCACTTCTAAGTTTTGGAGAACATTGCATGCTGAATTAGGTACTAGGTTGGATCTTAGTACTGCATTTAAACCTCAGACCGATGGTCAGTCTGAGCGAACGATTCAAGTGTTGGAAGATATGGTTCGTGCATGTGTGATAGAATTTGGTGGTCATTGGGATAACTTCTTACCCTTAGCAGAGTTCTTATACAATAATAGCTATCACTCAAGTAATGATATGGCCCCATTTGAGGCACTGTATGGGAGGAGGTGTAGGTCTCCCATTGGTTGGTTTGATGCATTTGAGGTAGGACCATGGGGTACCGATCTTTTGAGGGAGTCGTTAGATAAAGTAAAATTCATTCAGGAAAGTTTCTAGCCGCTCAGAACAGGCAGAAAGAATATGCAGATCGAAAGGTTAGGGACTTGGATTTTATGGAGGGTGAGCAAGTCTTGCTGAAGGTTTCACCCATGAAAGGGGTGATGCGGTTTGGTAAGCGAGGTAAGCTTAGTCCAAGGTATATTGGTCCATTTGAAGTTCTGAAGCGCGTGGGGAAGGTGGCTTATGAATTGACATTGCCTCCAGGACTCTCAGGAGTGCACCCGGTATTTCACGTGTCTATGCTGAAAAGATACCATGGGGATGGAAACTACATTATTCGTTGGGATTCAGTCCTTCTTGATGAGAATTTTTCTTATGAGGAGGAGCCTATTTCTATTTTAGATAGAGAAATACGCAAGTTGAGATCAAGGGAGATTGCATCCATCAAGGTTCAGTGGAAGAATTGGTCAGTTGAAGAGTCCACTTGGAGAAGGAGGCTGACATGCAAGAAAGATATCCACATTTTTTACAGATTCAGGTACTCTTTCTCGCCCTTGTTTTCTTCTTGTGATAGTTCGAGGACGAACGATGGGTAAATTGGTATCTATTGTAACAACCTGTTTAGTCATTTCGAGCAGTAGAATTACCTTTGATAAAAACTGACTGGGTCGACGGGTCACACGACGGACCGTCATGGACTCCGTCATCCCACACTTGTGTAATTTTCCTGTGGGTTATGGGATCAACTCTCTGAACTTCGCGACGGAATTACAGCACGAACCGTCGTAGACACGGCAGATCGTCACAAACATTCTTACTGAATTTGACTCTCTGAACTTTGTGACGGACCTGCAGGACGGACCGCCGCATGTACGACGGGCCGTCACGAGCGGCGTAACCTCGACTGGGTTGGATTTCTGCTAAAAGTTTTAAGGGGTTTTTTGGACTATTTACGACAAACTGTATGAAATTAGTGGGTAAGTTTAATAACTTATTTACTTGGGGGTTAAAGGAGGTAACCTTGAAATAAATAATGGGTTACTTTTATCATAATGAATTATATGATATTTAGGGTAAAAGGAAAAGACTCTGCAGATGAAAAATAAAAAGAAGAGAAGGACGACGAACGAGCGAGAGAGGGAGAAACAAAGAGGAAAGCAAAAAGGCATTGGGAAGTAGCTTACTTGATCACTATTCTTCGGTGGAGGTAGGTTATGGCTTATGTTATTTCATAGTAAACTCTAAATAGCAATTGATATGTATTGTGTGGTATTGTAAAGTCTTCTATATGCTTGATTGTGTGTTTGCATGTTGTGAATTATGTAATTGTGGTGATTTGGATGATGAGATTGTTGAATCTTAAACCTTAAATCCTCTCTATTAAGATAGTGCATTGACATAAAAGAGGCTTGATGAACTAAAGTAATGATATAAATGGATCGGGTGTCACGTTCCGACACGTAGTATTAGGGGATCGGGTGTCACGTTCCGACACGTAGCATTAGGGGATCGGGTGTCACGTTCCGACATGTAGTATTAGGGGATCGGGTGTCACGTTCCGACACGGTAGTATGAGGGGATCGGAGTGTCACGTTCCGACACAATAATAATAAAGAGAATGAATCTTGAAATATGTTAATATACTCAAATTTAAAGAACCTATTTCCCAAATGAGTATGGTGTGGAGGCTTGAGTCCTCATGGGTGTGCTTGCTGTTGTTGACAATGGTTCTTGGACTTGTGTTGTCACCTGTTAAGTATTGTAGTTGATTTATACTAATATTTGATACATATCCCTTTCTATTTTGAGTTGGCCTATGATACCTACTCAGTATGTGTTCCTTGTACTGACCCCTATTTGTATTTTTATCTTTGTTATTTGTGGAGTGAAGCAAACGTGCCATCGACTTCGACTCGTCCGCAACTCTAGCCAGTCTTCAGTATATCAGAATTCTGGGTGAGCTACTGTTTCTAGCTCGGACTGGACTCTCTCCTTCACGTCTTGATGTCTTGAAGTTCGGACATAGACCATCTCTTTACTTATTTTAGCTTCTTGAATACTCTTAGAATTAGAAATTTGAGGATAGATGTTCTTGGTGTGATGACTTCAAGATTTTGGGAATAATAGTTGATAAACTTTTAGAAGCTAATGTACTGGTTATATTAATAAGATTTTGAGTCTTCCGCTTTATATTTGGTTCATTATGCTTGAAATGGTGGTAAATGTTGGGCTTTCAAAATGTTGGTTCACTCACATAGTAGGATAAGTGTGGGTGCCACTCGCGGTTCGTTTTGGGTCGTGACACAAACGATCCGTCGACTGTCCCGTCTATGGTGCCAATTGTCGTGCGTGCAGTTCACAGTTAAATCTAGGGGTTAAATAGTAATTTCACCCGCACTTCTAAATGGAAGGTTTGGCGGTTCCCTAAGGGTCTTTTGGGTATTTACAAGTTTTTATAAGGCCTTAACACTCAGAATATTTCATTCATTAAAATCAAAACGACCAAAATACCTTAGAAATTCCCCAAGACTCTATTTAAGTCAAAAATAAATGAAAAGCTTGGTGTGACGTTTTGAGTGGAGTTTCTTCATGAAATTGAAGAATTATCTTCATTATGGTATGAATTTTGATTCTTGAAACTCAATTCATCAAGGAGCCCAACTTTCAAAAATGTTTTCCAAATATGAATAGACCTTTTTAATGATCTACCATGGGTTCTTGCATTAATGGTTTTAAAACGTCTATTATGTATTTGGTTAATGTTGTATTGATGATTTTTAACCTAAATTATCTATGAACCCATGAAATTGATGAACATTAGATTTTGAGTAATTTATGGCTTACTTGATATTGGTCTAATGTTGATGAATTCATGTGTAGTTTCTTATGGTGTAAGAATTGTATTCAATTGTTGTCTAATTGATCTTAGATTTCTGAATCTATGTTGAATTGTTTTAGATTTCATTGATTTCTATAATTTTGTATTCAATTGGTTTTAATAGCCATGGGTAAGGGCCTTGTAATGTTGAATTGGTTGATTTGGTATTGGCTTGAAGTGTTGATGATGAAGTGGTGGTACGCTTCCCTATTTGTTGTTATTCAATTTTAATTATACTTCAACTATGTTATGATTGGTTTGGTCCACCTTTGGTGGCGGTGTTATGTGAATCAATATGGCTTTGTCAGCGTTATCTTAAGTACATTGATGATCATGACCTTGTCGGCACTACTTAAACTTATATGGCTATTGTTTAGTTGATTTAGTTATGTGTGATCTTATCTAACTATATGTGAAATATGTGTTACACTATTGATACTATCTAAGAAATCATTTTATGCTTTGACTATGTGCTAAGTGTGTAGTCTTAGAGTTGACACATGGTTATTCCTAAATTGGCTAGATGAGTTTAAAATGGTTAAGTTGATAATTTTAAGGTAATAAGTAGGTTTACTAGACAATTCTAAGGTTTATTCCTAAGTGTCTAATAAAGTTAGGTTATATGTGTTAAATGGAATAATGTTGTGTCTTGTTTGGTAGACTTGTGTCCTTTACTTGATGCTTATGTGAATATGTGATGTCTTGACTTAGAAACCTAAAGGGTCTTATTCTTGAATAAATGAATATAGGTGAGACCTTGAAAAATTGTAAGAGGGTCATTTATGTGGAACCTTCAATCAAGTGGTAAGGTTATAAATCGTGAAGTAGTAAGTCGTAATGGTATCCTTCATGTAATGAATGATGGACTTAGGGTTGATTGAATTGAATGACATCATATCATACCTTAGTGAAGTCATGATGATTATCTTGTCGCCATAGTTATATAACCCTAATAGACCGTGCTTTGGTAGGATAAATTTAATAATGTCATGACCTAGATATGGGATTCATTTGTATGAACCTTAATGTGAATGTTCTATGCTGACTAAGGCTAGCACCGACTAAGTATGGTAAAGGGAAGTAGTTCTAGTTAAGTATGAGACTAAAATACAAAGCACACTCTTCATATTCCTCAACCATGTGCCTACATGGGATTTCTATGTTCTACCATTGGCAAGTAAACACCTCATCGAAGTAGGATAGAACTTCAGATTCCATGCTTTCCTACCATGGTGTATGTCAGCTATTTCCTATTCTTATCACATGGGATACCTATTAGCATTAGAGAAGTTCTGTGAAGTTAAGGCGATGGTATGGGACGCTACTTAGACATTGTACAATAGACTTTAAAGATGTTAATAAGAGTCCCTAGGTCTTGTGCAAGACCATTATTTGAATGTCCTCTATATGATGCATGTATCTTAATTGAACTAATGAACTAATGAATAAATGATATAGAGTATGTACATGTATAAGTACCTAATCTAAAGTGAACTAACGATTCCTTGGTTAAAGTGTGAAGAGGGCATAAAGGATGATCTCTTCATGTCTTGTCTTGGGAAGTCTTGAGAATGACTCTAGTTAGGTAAGTTGCTTGATATGTTGACATGATCTAAGCCTAGGAATTCTTAAGGATTATTTAGGTAGCCTTGATGTGAATGTATGGGTGTTATCTTCTAAGAGTACTTGAAAAATTCTTTTTATAGCTTTGGTAGGGAGATTGCCATATTTTGTATCTTTTGTATGTTGATGTATTGTAGGTGTGTATGTGTCTCATTATGAGTAATCTTGAGGACCCTTTAGGCACATCTAGAGAGGGTGTATGGGCGGTCTCTCTTTATGTGACTTAAATGAATCTGAGGGTAGCTTTATTGAGAAGGTTACATGCCAGGAGATGTTTAAAACGAAATTGGAAGGATTCACTGTAAGAGTACTGTAAAGTTAGTCCAAATATATAATAATTCGTTTTAAATATTTTCGTATGTGATTCTAAGTTGCTAAATGTTATTCTTATGAAGATATTGTGATGACTTAAAGAAAAGATTTCATGATTTTATGCCTAATGTCATACTTAGTACATGTGGTTGTACTAATTTCATGCTTTATTTTCTATGTATTAGTTCTTGGTAGGTGAAGAGATTTGGGAAGAAAACTTGGACTAGGAGATCAGTCAAGAAGAAGTTAAAGTATGTCCTTACTTGACTCGAGGGCATATATGTCATTTTATGTTTCTTTCACAGAGCTTTGTAATAGACTATATAGTAGTATTTTTAAATTCGTATGGGCCATGTCCCAAGTATGTGTCGTGTCTTAAGATGATAAATCGATGATAGTGTTATTCCTATTTTACAATAATTGAATGAGTTTAAGACTTCTATACTGTCACGTCTAGTAGTCTCGAGCGAAAGTGTTTTCCTTCATTTCTACTCCTTAGATTATGAGTATCCTTCTAAATGCATTCCTTGTTTTCTAGGAGATGAATACTAGAAGGATGCCCGCTAGAAGGATCGAAGAGGGAAGGATGAATGATGAAACTCCTCCTCATGTTGAGCAAGTGCTTCAAGGTGGGCAAGGTGTCCAAGGTGCTCAAGTGACTCCTCAAGGTGATCATGTCCGTAATGTGGAAGGAGGTAATGAGATTCTGGTGGTTCCCCGGAATCAACTAATCGGGAGATTAGAGAGGTTTTGGTTGCTTTAGTCCAAGCCATGACTACTCAAATTAAATTGAACATGGTGCCTAGGTTAATTCTATGAAGATCACTATGTCATCTAGGTTGAGAGAGTTTGTGAGGTTGAATCCTGCAATCTTTCTAGACTCTAAGGTGAATGAAGATCCCCAAGAATTCCTTGATAGTGTGTACAAGGTATTGAGTGATATAGGGGTTACATCTAGGGAGAAGGCGGAATTGGCTTCTTATCAATTGAGAGATGTGTCTCAAATTTGGTACACTCAATAGGAGGACAATAGGCCAATGGAGTTAGGTCCTATTAAGTGGGGAAATTCAAGGAAGCTTTTCTTGGTAAGTACTTTCCTCGTGACAGGAAAGCGTTAAGGTATAAGAGTTTATCAATCTCAAGAAAGGCAATATGTGTGTTGAGGAATACTCTTTGAAGTTATCAACTTTGTCTAGATATGCATCTTCCCTAGTGTCTAATCCAAGGGATGAAATGAGTCACTTTGTGACGGGTGTAACCGACTTACTGAGGGAAGAATGACGTACGACTATGTTGCATGATGATATGACTTTGGTTAGACTCATGGTGTATGCACAATCAATTGAAGAGTATAAACTTATAGGATGAAAAGGGACTTAAAAATGAGTGTTTCTAGTGATCAAGTGCAACCTAGGTACAAAAAGGGGGCTCAAACTCAAGATGGACCTAGTGTTCCTAACAAGATGTTTGAGAAAAGAGGTGGTTCTCATAATGACAAACCTACCTGTGCCACTTGTGGTAAGAACCATTATGGTGAGTGTCTAGTGGGTATGGGTAATTACTTTGGATGTGGAAAAGATAGGCACAAGGTGAGAGATTGTCCAAACATTTCTTCTAGGGAGGAGGGTAAGAAAGTTCATCCTAGTGTTCCAAATGAATATGCTCTGATATACCGTGGTTTCACGGTATTATTAATACTTTTTTCCTTAAGTTTAGCGTGTCCAAAAGCCGTTTTGTGTAAATTTTTATATAAGTTTCTCCTTATTTGTAGGAAATCTGCCCAAAGATGAATGCGGAGGTTTTTGAGCGAAAAAAATGCAGAAGAGACCACCTACAGAGCTTATGACGGACCGTCATGCTCGTGACGGTCCGTAGGTGAAAGCATAGTGCAGTTGCTGAAAGAAGATGGGGAAGTCTGACCAAGTGTGGGGTTACGGAAAGCGTGACGGACCGTCGTGTCTATGATGGTCCATTCTGCAGGTTCGTCATGAAGTTCAGAGAAGTAGTCCCAGTACCCATATTCCAAGAGTTCAAGTGTTTTGGAACTGAGACCCTCGACGGACCGTTGTGCCTGTGAGGATTCTTCATACCTGCCGTCGAGGGTAATGAAGAGAGAAGCAGAAGAAATTGCACAAGTATGGGACGATGGAGTCCAAGATGGTCTGTCGTGACCACGACGATACGCCGTGAGGTCTGTCAACCCAGCACATTTTGACAGATTTCCAGCAAATAGAATCCTTGTTTAATTAGGTTCTTATTTTCTATAAATAGTTCAATAAACCTCATTTTTGAGGTTAGACTCTGGATTATTTGGTTAGGTCCTTCATTATTGTAAGATTCTTGATTATTTTGAGATTCTTTTTATTGATTGTTGGTGATTTTTGTTGATTATTCAAGCGAACTTTCGGATTTTACTCTTTCCCATTGAAGTAAGTGCATGAATTATTATATCATATATTTGAATATTATGATTATGACTATGGTTAACTAAACTCCATAACTAGGGTTGTGGGAACCATAGGCAAATAATGAGGTAAAACCTAACTAAAATAACAATTCCAGAATAGTTTCTTGCATGTATTGATAATTCTTTCGCTTAGAAGTATTTTTAACGGATGGCCAACGTTAGAACTCGCCTGAATGCTACTTGCCGGACCAAGGAGGTATATAATAGGACAAGAATTATCAATATAGATTTAGTGTATACTATCTAATAGGCTAGTATTGATTGGTACGAGGTAATAACTTAGTCAAATATCGAATACGATGGTTAATATGAGGTAAAGGTAAGGGTTAGTATAGCAACACACGTAGCCGGAACAAGGTGCGGAGTGAAATTTTCTAGATGCCGGACCAAGGATTTAGAAATACATAACTTATCACTTTGCATCCAAGATACTAGGAAAGAATTGTTATAGTTAGAATTATCAAGTTATGAACCTGTGGGGAACACGTAAACCCTAGTTACTTTGATTAATTGATTAAACTCCAACATTCGAAGCTTTTAAGTGTCTCTTTCAATTTTCCCTAGTTATTTTCATTTATTTAGAAATAGAAACCCCCTTTTATCATTTTGCTTTCCAAGGAAGTAATTGACAGAACAATAGTAATAATAGATTGAAGTTAAGTCTAAACTATTTTCCTCGTGGGAACGATCCGAACCTCATTAGTTGGGTTATTTACTTGACACGACCGCTTTACTTCTTATTTGAGAAGTAAGGTTGAGCTTATCATGCTCCAACTAAGAGGCGTTTCTATGCACTCCGGACTAGAGGTGAGAAGCCGGATGAGAGTGATGATGATATTGGTAAGTCCTTGTTTCTCTTATTATAATATGAGTTCATTCTAAGTGGGGGAGCATGGATAGAATTGTGCTAGAAGTTGTTATATGTGCATAATGTTTAGGAGTTTGATTGAAATTGAATTTCATTAACTTCTTGCATTGTGTGTTATATTGGTTTATGAACAGGTTTTAATAGGTTTTTACATGATGTTACCTTGAATAATAGCATGTCTATATAATGAATTGCTAAAGATTGCATTTTTGAAAAATTTTCCTAAAATCATTGTCACATCGATTCACTATTCAGTGTAATATTTTCGGAAATTGACTAATTGATTCTTTAGTATAAATTTTTTTTATGTGGTTAGAAATGATGTGTATGAATATAATAATTAATAAAAATGAGTTTTCGCTATTTGGAATGAAGCATGTGAGTTTTTCAAGATGATGAGTAATAGAATTGCATTCTAGTTTCTTGTTGTATTGTGAACCTTATTGACTTTGTGAAGTTGAATTTTTATCATTGATTGTGAGTACATGGTCTGAATATGTGTAGTTAAGTTGGTTCTCTAATCTTGGAAGTGTTCGGAGAGTGGCAAGGTCATTCGAGGACGAATGTTGACATAGGTGAACTAGAGTATGATATTGTTGTCAAGGTGGTATAAGGTCCTTAATATGTATAAAATTTTGTATTTAGGTAGTAGCTAAAGTATTAGGTGCATTGGAAGTCAAACGTCAAGGGTCAACCAAGACGTTCGACGACTAAGTGACCTAAGTGTCTCATATGAGGGCCTATGTGTTTATGTGTATCTAATGTGGTTATTAGGTCTTAAATGATTCTAATATGATGTTAATAGGTAGTTTTTCAAGTTTCAAGAAGTTTGGAGGTCAGACACTCAAGAACGTCCATGGCATTCGAAAGATGTGCCTAGAAATGACCTTGTGTGTCTAGGCATGTTTCGTCGAGTTTTATGTGTTCGTTTAGAGTGAAATTCTTGTGAGGTGTTCTAAATTCGTATAATTTCATGTTTGATTTGAAAACGTCCAGGAAAACATTCCCAAGGACCAACAAAGGGTCCTTGAGAAAGGACATATGTCGGAGGACAAGAATGCCTAAGGCAGCCTCACCTACGGAAGCCAATCGACGGCCAGTGGGCTGGTCGATGGTCCGTGGGTGAGGGGAGTGAGTAGGTATTTAGCCTAGGTGGCTAATCTACCTGTCCCAAGCCTCTGAACCCATCAACGGAGGACAAGACATCCCGTAAGTGGACCTACATCCCGTCAATGGGCTGTCCGTCCATGAGAGACCTTGTCCCAAGACCGCGGACCAAAGGATGGTCCGTCGATGGTCCCGTAGGTTGGGAATTAGGATTGGAAAGATTGAGGAACCACATCCAGCCTCTGACCCAATCGATGGAGGGACAGGCGGTCTGTTTGTGGACAAACGGTCCGTCGACTGTCCCGGCGATTGTGCTAATTGTCTTGTGTACAGTTCACAGTTAAGTCTAGGGGTGAAATTGTAATTTCACCCCATTTATAAATGGAAGGTTTAGCTGTTCCTTAAGGGTCTTCTGGGTATTTTACAATGGTTTATAAGACTTTACCACTTAGATGATTTCATTCTTCAAAATCAATACCCGAAAATACCATAGAAATTCCCCAAGACTCCATTGAAGTCCAAAATCAGGAAGAGTTTCGTGTGACGTTTTGAGTGGATATTATTCATCAAATTGAAGAATTATCTTCATTGAGGTATGGCTTTTGATCCTTGAAACTCGTTTCATCAAGGATCCCAACTTTCAAAGATGTTTTCAAAAGTTTTCAAAATAAATGATCTACCATGGGTTCTTGCATTAATGATTTTCAAACATATATTAGGGATTTGATTGATGTTGTATTGATGATTTTAACATAAATTACTCATGAACCCATGAAATTGATGAACCTTAAATTTTTACTAATTTATGGCTTACTTGATATTGGTCTAATGTTGATGAATTCATGTGTAGTTTCTTATGGGCATTTTAATGGTGTAAGAAATGTATTCAGTTTTTGTCAATTTGATCTTACAATGTTGAATCTATGTTGAATTAATTTAGATTTCATTGATTTCTATAGTTGTGTATTGAATTGGTGTTCATGGCCAAGGGTAAGGGCCTTGTGATGTTGAATTGGGTGATTTGGTATTGGCTTGAAGTATTGATGATGAAGTAGTGGGACGCTACACTATTCCTTGTTATTCAATATTAATTATACTTCAATTATGTTATTATTGTTTTGTTCTACCTTTGATGGCCGTGTTATGTGTATTGATGTGGCATTGTCGGTGTTATTTTAAGTACACTGATGATCATGGCCTTGTCGGCACTACTTGAGCTTATATGTCTAATTGTGTATTTGATTTAGTTATGTGTGATATTATCTACCTATATGTGAAAGTATGTGTTATACTATTGATACTATCTAGGAAATCATGTTATACTTTGACTATGTGTTAAGTGTGTAGTCTTAGAGTTGACAGATGGTTATTCCTAAATTGGATAGATGAGTTTAAAATGGGTAAGTTGATAATGTTGAGGTAATGAATAGGTTGACTAAATAAGGCTAAGGGTCAATCCTAAGTGTCTAAATAAAGATAGGCTATATGTGTTAAATGGAAGTATGTTGTGTCTTGTTAGGTACACTAGTGTCCCTTACTTGATGGTCATCTGAAAATTTGATGTCTTGACTTAGGAACCTAAAGGGTCTTAGTATTGAATATATTAATATAGGTGAGACCTTGAATAATAGTAAGAGGATCATTTATGTGGAACCTTGAACAAAGTGGTAAGATTATAAATCGTGAAGTAGTGAGCCGTAATTGTATCCTTCATCTAATGAATGATGAACTTAGGTTTGATTGGCTGGAACGGCATCATATCATACCTTAGGGAAGTCATGATGATCTTCTTGTCGCCATAGTGAGAGATCTCTAATGGACCTTGCTTTGGTAGGGTAAATGTATTTGGGTCATGAACTAGACATGGGACCCATTTGTATGGACCTTAATGTTAATTGATCTGTGAGAACTAAGGCTAGAACCAAGTGAGTATGGTAAAGGGAAATAGTTCTACTTAAGTATGAGACTAGAATATAAAGCACTCCCTTCATATTCCTTAACCATGTGACTACATGGGATTTCTATGTTCTACCATTGGCAAGTACAACACCTCATCGAACAAGGATAGAACTTCGGGTTCCATGCTTTTCTACCATGGTCTATGTAAGTTATTGAATATTATCATCATATGGGATACCTATTAGCAAAAGAGAAGTTCTATAAAGTTTAGGTGGTGGTATAGGACGCTACTTAGACATTGCACAATAGGCTGTGAAGATGTTATTAAGAATCCCTAGGTCTTTTCCAAGACATTATTTGAATGTCATCTATGTAATGTATGTCTCTTAATTAAACTAATGAAATAACAACTTAATGATATAGGGTATGTATATGTATAAGCACCTAATCTAAAGTGTCTTGAGGATTCCTTAGTTAAAGTGTGAAGAGGGGATAAAGGATAATCTCTTCATGTCTTATCTTTGGATGTCTTGAGAATGACTCTAGTTAGGTAAGTTGCTCGATATGTTGACATGATTTAAACCTAGAAAGTCTTAAGGATTATGTAGGTAGCCTTGAAGTGAATGTATGGGCGTTCTCTTCTAGGAGTACTTGAGTAAGTTTTTTTGATAGACTTGGTAAGGGAGACTGTCATATTTTATATGTCTTTCATGTTGATGTATTGTAGGTGTGTATGTGTCTCATTATGAGTAATCTTTAGGATCGTTTAGGAACATCTAGAGAGGGTGTATAGGCGGTCTCTCTTTGTGTGACTTAAGTGAATCTTAGGATAGCTTTATTTAGAAGGTTACATGCTGGAAGATATTTGGAACGAAATTGGAAGGATTCACTGTAACAGTGAGGTATTTACTGTACAATGAATTGAGATTACTGTAAAGTGAGTCCAAAAATATAATAATTCTTTTTAAGTGATTTCTAATGTGATTCTACGTTGGTAAATGTTATTTTTATGATTATATTGTGATGTTTTAAAGAAAAGATGCATATTTTCAATTAAAGTCCATTTTCATGATTTTACGCATATTCTCTTACATAGTACATGTGGTTGTACTAATTTCATGCTTTATTTTGTATCTATTTGTTCTTTGTAGGTGAAGAGCTTTCGGAAGAAGACTTGGACTAGGAGATCGTTCAAGAAGAAGTTGAAGTATGTCCTCACTTGACTCGAGGGCATATATGTCATATTATTTTTATTTCATAAAGTTTTTTAATAGACTATATAGTAGTATGTTTTAAATTCGTATGGGTCGTGTCCCAAGTATTTTCGTGTCTTAAGATGATGAATCGAGACTTAGTGTTTTCCTATTTCTACATAAATGAAAGAGTTTAAGAGTTGTATATCGTTTTTATGTATAGTTTTTATTCGCACTACTTTTCATTATGTTTATGCGATGAAAGATATCATGGGCTTGTACGAGACCTCTGAGAGGTCGAATACGCCAGTTGCAATACAAGATTGAGCCTTAACTTCTAGGTTGTAGTTTCGGGATGTGACAATATCCACCCTTATCTAAATATTGGCAAGGCTGCATGATAATTTTTATGCAAAAATATGTTGCTATGATCCTTTATCTTTCGTTTTGAAAAGGCCAATCAAGACAAGATGAAAATGAATTTTCTTGAGATTTTGTTGCGCTAATCGTAAGAATCAATTTTCATATATTCAAACAACTTTTATTCAAAATTTAGATAGATACTTCCGATTCCCGCTCAAGGAACTCTAACCCTAAGTTTCTCCTTTAAATACTAGAATTTGGATTATATTTAAGGAATGTTCTTATATGCACAAGTAGTATCATGAAAGTCTTAAATTTTGATATCTTATCACACACGACATACACTTTCATCATTAAACGACTACATTTAGCTTCTATATCTTTATAGGTCTTCATTTCATTTTTGTTGATTTGTGTCCATAAAATAGACATTTAAATTGATTATGGTTCAAAATCTGTTCTTGAAGAGATGTAACAACCATTTTAGTAGGTTCGAGCAGTAGAATTATTTTTGATAAAAATTGACTGGGTCGCCGGATCACGCGACGGACCGTCATGGTCACGACGGACCGTGATGGACTCCGTCGTCCCATACTTGTGTAATTTCTTCTGCTGCTCTCCTCATTACCCTCGACGACAGGTAGGACGAACCGCCATAGGCACAACGGTCCGTCGAGGGTCTTCGTTCCAAAACACTTCAACTCTGAAATCTGGGTACTGGGATCGACTCTCTGAACATCACGATGGAACTGCAGCACGGACCGTCGTAGATACGACGGACCGTCACAAGTTGCGTAACCTCACTACTGAATTTAACTCTCTAAACTTTGTGACGGACCTGCAGGACGGACCGTCATAGATACGATGGACCGTCACAAGCTGCGTAACTCCACCGTGGGTCGGATTTCCGCTAAAATTTAAATGGGTGTTTTGGAATATTCATGATTATAATTATGAAATTAGTGGGGTAAGTTTAATAATTTATTTACTTGGGGGTTAAAGAAGATAATAGGGAAATAAATAGTGGGTTACTTTTATCATAATGGATTATATGATAATTAGGGAAAAAGAAAAAGAATCTGCAGAAGAAAAATAAAAAGAACAGAAAGGGAGAACGAGCGAGAGAGAGAGAACGAAGAAGAAAGCAAGTGACTTAGACTTCATATTGAAAAGATTCATAGGCATTGAGGAAAGCAAATGCATTGGGGATGTAGCTTGCTTGATCACGATTATTCGGTTGAGGTAGGTTATGGTTTATTTCAATGTGATAGAGAAACTCTAAGTAGCGATCGATATGTATTGGGTGGTATTGTAAAGTCTTCTATGTGCTTGATTGTGAGTTTGTATGTTTTGATTGTGTAGTTGTGGTTGGTTAGAATGATGAGACTGTTGAATCTTCAATCTTAAATCCTCTCTATTAAGATTACGCCTTGACGTAAAGAAGACTTGATGAAATAAAATAATGAGATAAATGGATCGGAGTGTCACGTTCCGACACGGTAATATCGGATCGGAGTGTCACGTTTCGACACGTATTAGGGGATCGGAGTTTCACGTTCCGACACAATAATTATGAAGAGAAGGAATCTTGAATTATGTTAATATACTGAAATTCGAAGAACCAATTTCCCAAATGAGTATGGTGTGGAGGCTTGAGTCCTCATAGGTGTGCTTGGTGTTGTTGCCAATGGTTCTTGTACTTGTTGCTTGTCACCTGTTAAGTATGGTGGTTGATTTTATATTATTATTCAGTAAATATTGTTTTCTATTTTGAGTTGGCCGATGATACCTACCCAGTACGTGTTCCTTGTACTGACCCCTACTTGTAATTTTCTTCTTTGTTATTGGTGAAGTGCAGCAAGCGTGCCATCGACTTCGACTAGTCCTCAGCTCTAGCCAGTCTTCAGCACATCAGAGTTCAGGGTGAGCTATTATTCCTAGCTCGTGCTGGATTCTCTCCTTCACGTCTTCATGTCTTGAAGTTCGGACATGGACCATCTTTTTACTTATTTTAGCTTCTTAAATACTCTTAGATTTAGAAATTTGAGGATAGATGTTCTTGGTGTGATGACTTCCAGATTTTGGGAATAATAAGTATTAAACTTTAGAAGTTTATTTAATTGATTACGTTAATAAGTTTTGGATCTTCCGCATTATTTTTTTTTATAATTCATAACTGATATACTGGTAAATGTTGGGGTTTAGATTTGTTGGTTCGCTCACCTAGGAGAATAAGTGTGGGTGCCACTCGCAGCTCATTTTGGGTTGTGATAAACTTGGTATCAGAGCGTTAGGTTCGTTGGTCTCATCACACAAAAACGAGTCTAGTAGTGTCTTGAGGAACGGTAGGGGGACGCCCTTACTTTTCTTTGAGAGGCTATAGGACTTTATGAAAATTCCATTCTTTATTTCTTTCGTGCTATTACTTGGATCCAATTGCTATCTAGGTGATACAAATTTGTATCTGAAATCCTCACTCTATTTCGCAGATGGTTAGAACTAGTGCAACAACTGTGCCAACACCAACACCGGCAAGACAGGGTGCGTCTGAGCCAACCTTTAGGGCTGTAGCTCGAGGAGGAGCAGTGGCAAGAGGCCGTAGTAGAGGTCGCAGGAGGACGCCCTCTAGAGTTAGAGGACAAACACCCGGTCCAGCTAGTAATAGGGCGGTGACTCCTCCACCGACTGATGAGGTAGTGAGAGAGGGTGAAGAAGGGGAAAACGAGCAGGTTCAAGATGAGAAATTACCACCTCAGCCTACCCCAGAGATGATTAACCAGGTTCTTACTTATCTTAGCGGGTTATTTGATCAGGGCAAGACACCTCCAGTGTTTTCTGCACCAGCACCTCAGGTTCCGGGAGTACAACATGCAGCTGTTGTGGCTCCCCGCGTGGATGCCTCATTGGAAGTAGGCACGTTTCCTCGATTGACTACAGGGTCTATAATGACGAGTGATCAGCATGAACTTTTCACTAAATTCTTAAAGTTGAAACCTCCAGTCTTCAAGGGTGCTGAATCTGAGGATGCCTGTGATTTTCTGGTTGATTTTCATGAGCTGCTACATAAGATGGACATAGTAGAACGATTCGGTGTTGAGTTTGTGACCTATCAGTTTAAGGGGAATGCCAAAATGTGGTGGCGGTCGTATGTTGAGTGTCAACCAGCACAGGCACCACCTATGACTTGGGCATCATTCTCTAGCTTATTTTTGGAGAAGTATATACCCCGGACTTTGAGGGACAAGAGGAGAGATGAGTTCCTAAGCCTAGAGCAAGGAAGGATGTCTGCTACTGCTTATGAGGCTAAATTTTGTGCACTATCCAGGTATGCCATCGAGCTTTGCTTCAGTCCACAAAAGCGGATTCGCCGTTTTGTGAAAGGATTGAGGTCAGATTTGCAGACCCCAGCCTTACAGGTAGCTGCTGCAACAAAATCCTTTCAGGAAGTGGTTGATTTTGTGATAGAGGTGGAGAGGGTGAAGCCAGACGACTTCACCATGGCGTCGACATCTAAGAAGTTCTGTAAGGGAGGTGAGTTTAGTGGTTCTTACTCCAGAGGGCAGAGTTCAGGAGGTTACCCAGCCCGACCTATTCAGTCTTCACTGCAGGCTGTAGTTGGGGGTCCATCGTAGACCAGTCAGCATTTCTCTACGTTTGGAGGTTATCCCCAGACTTCGTCATTCTCAAAGAGACCTATGCTTGACTCCAGAAATTGTTATGGATGTGGAGAGACTTGACATATCAGGAAATATTGTCCAAAACAGAGTTACAGACCCCCAATAGTTAGAGGTAGAGGTGGTCATGGGAGAGGCCGCCATTCTGGATGACGTGGTGGCCAAGGTAATGGTGGTCACAAAATCAGCCGGAGTGGTGGGCAAGCTGGAGCTACTGCAGCGCAACATGGTAGGGGCAACGGGCAGACAGGTGATAGGGCCCATTGTTATGCTTTCCCCGGGAGGTCTGAAGCAGAGACATCTGATGCTGTTATCACAGGTAATCTTTTGGTCTGTGATTGCATGGCTTCTGTATTATTTGATCTTGGATCCACATTTTCATATGTATCTTCCTCCTTTGCTACTAGTCTTGATTTATTGTGATTTGCTTGACATGCCTATTCGTGTCTCTACCCCTGTGGGTGAATCTGTGATAGTTGAGAAGGTGTATGGGTCTTGTCTTGTGACTTTTGTGGGGAGCAATACTCATGTACATTTGATTATTCTAGAGATGGTTGATTTCAATGTAATTCTGGGTATGACTTGGCTTTCTCCAAATTTTGCAATCTAAGATTGTAATGCTTAAACTGTGACATTGGCCACGCCTGGGACAGATCCGCTAGTGTGGGAGGGTGACTATATTTCCACTCCAGTTCATATCATCTCCTTTCTTCGTGCTAAGAGAATGGTTAGTAAGGGTTGTTTAGCTTTCTTGGCACATCTCAGGGATGATACTTCCCAAGTACCATTGATTGAGTCTTTCTCGATAGTCCGTGAGTTTCTGGATGTGTTTCCTGCAGACCTTCCTGGTATGCCACCTGATAGGGATATTGATTTGTTTATTGATCTGGAGCCAGGTACTCGCCCCATTTCCATTCCCCCTTATAGAATGGCTCCAGCCGAGTTAAGAAAGTTAAAGGCCCAACTTCAGGAGTTGTTAGGTAAAGGTTTTATTAGACCGAGTGCATCCCCTTGGGGTTCTCTTTTTTTATTTGTGAAGAAGAAAGATGGAAGTTTTCGGATGTGCATAGACTACAGGCAGTTGAATAAGGTAACTATTAAGAACAAGTATCTCATTCCTTGCATTGATGAATTGTTCGATCAGTTACAAGGTGCTTGTGTCTTCTCTAAAATTGATTTGAGATCCGGTTATCATCAATTGAAAATACGGACAACAGATGTGCCAAAGACTGCTTTTCGAACTAGGTATGGGAATTATGAATTCTTAGTAATGTCTTTTGGGCTTACGAATGCCCCTGCTGCTTTCATGAGCCTGATGAACGGGATTTTTAAGCCATATCTGGATCTATTTGTCATTGTATTTATTGATGATATACTGATATACTCAAAGAGCAGGAAAGAACAAGAGGAGCATTTGAGAATTGTATTGGAATTGTTGAGGGGGAAAAGACTTTATGCCAAATTCTCCAAGTGTGAGTTTTGGCTAGATTCATTGTCCTTCTTGGGGCACGTGGTTTCTAAGGATGGAGTGATGGTGGATCCTTCTAAGATTGAATCAGTGAAGAGTTGGGTAAGACCTACTAATGTTATAGAGGTAAGGATCTTTGTTGGTTTAGCTAGATACTACTCTCGATTTGTCAAGGGATTTTCTTCTGTTGCTTCCCAACTGACAAATTTGACTAGGCAGAATGTTCCATTTGTATGGTCGGACGAATGTGAAGAAAGCTTCCAGAACCTCAAGACCTTGTTGACTACTGCACCAATTCTTACCTTGCCACTAGAAGGTAAGAATTTCATTGTTTATTTTGATGCATCTTATTCTGGTTTGGCTGCAGTGCTAATGCAGGAGAGGAATGTAATTGCTTATGCTTCGAGGCAATTAAAAGTGCATAAACGTAACTATCCGACCCATGATTTGGAGTTGGATGCATTTGTGTTTGCATTAAAGCAATGGAGACATTACCTATCCGACCCATGTTGGAGTTTTGCATGTGTTTGCACAGTATGGTTACTATATGGGGTTAATTCATCGTAGTTTACAGTATGTCTTTACTAAGAAAGATTTGAATTTGAGGCTGGATGGAACTACTTAAGGACTATGATATTACTATTTTGTATCACCCAGGAAAAGCTAACGTTGTGGCAGATGCTTTAAGTAGAAAATCAGGGAGCATGGGAAGTCTAGCCCACTTACAGGTTTCTAGACGCCCATTGGCTAGAGAGGTTCAGACTCTGGCTAATGACTTTATGAGGCTGGAAGTACTAGAGAAGTGATGATTTTTGGCTTGTGGAGAGGCAAGATCTTTTTTTCTTGACAAGATTAAGGGAAAACAGTTTACTGATGAGAAACTGATCCCAATTCGAGATATGGTATTACGAGGAGAGGCTAAAGAGGCAATAATTGATGAGGAAGGCGTTTTGAGAATTAAGGGAAGGGTATGTGTACCCCGTGTTGATAATTTGATTCACACTATTCTTACAGAGGCTCATAGTTCAAGGTATTCTATACATCCTGGTGCAACCAAGATGTATCGTGACCTAAAGCAACATTTTTGGTGGAGTAGAATGAAGCGTGACATTGTTAATTTTGTTGCCCAATGCCCGAATTGTCAGCGAGTAAAGTATGAACACCAGAGGCCCGGAGGAAAACTTTAGAAAATGCCCGTTCCTGAATGGAAATGGGAAAGAATTGCAATGGATTTTGTGGTTGGTCTTACGAAGACATTGGGTAAGTTTGATTTTATTTGGGTAATTGTTGACAGATTAACTAAGTCTGCTCACTTCTTTCTGGTCAAGGTGACTAAAAATGCAGAGAAGTTAGCCAAACTCTATATCTCAGAAATTGTTCGATTGCATGGAGTTCCACTTTCCATCAAATCAGATAGAGGTACGCAATTTACTTCTAAGTTTTGGAGAACATTGCATGCTAAATTAGGTACTAGGTTGGATCTTAGTACTGCATTTCACCCTCAGACCGATGGTCAGTTTGAGCGAACGATTCAGGTGTTGGAAGATATGCTTCGTGCATGTGTGATAGAATTTGGTGGTCATTGGGATAACTTCTTACCCTTAGCGGAGTTTTCATACAATAATAGCTATCACTCAAGTATTGATATGGCCCAATTTGAGGCACTGTATGGAAGGATATGTAGGTCTCCCATTGGTTGGTTTGATGCATTTGAGGTGAGACCATGGGGTACCGATCTTTTGAGGGAATCGTTAGATAAAGTAAAATTCATTTAGGAGAAGCTTCTAGCAGCTCAGAACAGGCAGAAAGAATATGCAGATCGAAAGGTTAGGGACTTGGATTTTATGGAGGGTGAACAAGTCTTGCTGAAGGTTTCACCCATGAAAGAGGTGATGCGGTTTGGTAAGAGAGGTATGCTTAGTCCGAGGTATATTGGTCCATTTGAAATTCTGAAGCGCGTGGGGGAGGCGGCTTATGAATTGGCATTGCCTCCAGGACTCTCAGGGGTGCACCCGGTATTTCATGTGTCTATACTGAAAAAATACCGTGGGGATGGAAACTACATTATTCGTTGGGATTCAGTTCTTCTTGATGAGAATTTGTCTTATGAGGAGGAGCATGTTGCTATTTTAGATAGAGAGGTACGCAAGTTGAGATCAAAGGAGATTGCTTCTATCAAGGTTCAGTGGAAGAATCAACCAGTTGAAGAGTCCACTTGGGAGAATGAGGCCGATATGCAAGAAAGATATCCACATCTTTTTACAGATTAAGGTACTCTTTCTCGCCGTTGCTTTTCTTGGTGTGATCGTTCGAGGATGAACGATGGGTAAATTGGTATCTATTGTAACAACCTGTTTAGTCGGTTCGAGCAGTAGAATTATTTTTGATAAAAACAGACTGGGTCGACGGATCACGCGACGGACCGTCATGGTCACGATGGACCGTGATGGACTCCGTCGTCCCATACTTGTGTAATTTCTTCTGTTGCTCTCCTCATTACCCTCGACGACAGGTAGGACGAACCGTCATAGGCACAACGGTCCGTCGAGGGTCTTCGTTCCAAAACACTTCAACTCTAAAATCTGGGTACTGGGATCGACTCTCTGAACTTCACAATGGAACTGCAGCACGAACCGTCGTAGATACGACGGACCGTCACAAGTTGCGTAACCTCACTACTGAATTTAACTCTCTAAACTTTGTGACGGACCTGCAGGACGGACCGTCACAAGCTGCGTAACTCCACCCTGGGTCAGATTTCCGCTAAAATTTAAATGGGTGTTTTGGACTATTCATGATTATAATTATGAAAATAGTGGGGTAAGTTTAATTATTTATTTACTTGGGGGTTAAATAAGATAATAGGGAAATAAATAGTGGGTTACTTTTATCATAATGGATTATATGATAATTAGGGTAAAAGAAAAAGAATCTGCAGAAGAAAAATAAAAAGAACAGAAAGGGAGAACGAGCGAGAGAGAGAGAGAACGAAGAAGAAAGAAAGTGACTTAGACTTCAGATTGAAAAGATTCATAGGCATTGAGGAAAGCAAAGGCATTGGGGAGGTAGCTTGCTTGATCACGATTCTTCGGTGGAGGTAGGTTATGGTTTATTTCTATGTGATTGATAAACTCTAAGTAGCGATCGATATGTATTGGGTGGTATTGTAAAGTCTTCTATGTGCTTGATTGTGTGTTTGTGTGTTTTGATTGTGTAGTTTTGGTTGGTTAGAATGATGAGACTGTTGAATCTTCAATCTTAAATCCTCTCTATTAAGATGAAGTCTTGACATAAATAAGACTTGATGAAATAAAATAATGAGATAAATGGATCGGAGTGTCACGTTCCGACACGGTAATATTGGATCAGAGTGTCACGTTCTGACACGGTAATATTGGATCGGAGTGTCACGTTCCGACACGTATTAGGGGATCGGAGTGTCACGTTCCGACACGATAATAATAAAGAGAAGGAAACTTGAATTATGTTAATATACTCAAATTCAACGAACCTATTTCCCAAATTAGTATGGTGTGGAGGCTTGAGTCCTCATAGGTGTGCTTAGTGTTGTTGCAAATGGTTCTTGTACTTGTTGCTTGTCACCTATTAAGTATTGTGGTTGATTTTATATTATTATTCAGTATATATTGTTTTCTATTTTGAGTTGGCCGATGATACCTACTCAGTACGTGTTCCTTGTACTGACCCCTACTTGTAATTTTCTTCTTTGTTATTTGTGGAGTGCAGCAAGTGTGCCATCGACTTCGACTCGTCCTCAGCTCTAGCCAATCTTCAGCACATCAGAGTTCAGGGTGAGCTATTATTCCTAGCTCGTGCTGGATTCTCTCCTTCACGTCTTGATGTCTTGAACTTCGGACATGGACCATCTTTTTACTTATTTTAGCTTCTTAATTACTCTTAGATTTAGAAATTTGAGGATAGATGTTCTTGGTGTGATGACTTCCAGATTTTGGGAATAATAAGTATTAAACTTTAGAAGTTTATTTAATTGATTACGTCAATCAGTTTTGGATCTTCTGCATTATTTTTTTTTACTATTCATAATTGATATACTGGTAAATGTTGGGGTTTAGATTTGTTGGTTCGCTCACCTAGGAGGATAAGTGTGGGTGCCACTCGCGGCTCATTTTGGGTCATGACAGGAGATATTTCCGAAGCATTGCTGGTACTGCCTAGTTCACTGCCAATAAAAAAGGTTAAATTTATTATGAATTATTCAATTTTTGTAAAAATATGTCTGAATTTAGGCTCCTCGGGATCTATTAGAATATAGAAGCTATGGTATCTGTTAGCTAATGTTATGTTATAAACTCTTATAATATATGTATATATCGCTTCAACTTTTATTATAAACACATATAATATTATTGAGATATATGATTAAATAGGATAGTCGACTTTTTTATGTTGTGCCTTTTTTAGTTGTCGGTGGAGTTCCCTAATTAATACAAATTATATTTTTTGTCCCCGGGTTTATTGATTAGAATAAGAGTTTGGTGAATGGAGTCTTCGCCCCTAGAAATATAGACCAAAATAATATGCATGATATTGGACCTGCAAACCTACAAAAAAAAAAGTGGTAGATTAAGAGGAATTCATTGTATTGTGTGGTAGATGTTTCAAATGAGGATGCTTACCTGTAAAGGTGATATATGAAAAGATAAGTGTACACATGCTATAACATCCTTTTGTTGTGAAGAAACTGATGAGTGACGTGCTAATATATCATGTGATGATACAAATGATGTCATTCAACTGGAAAGTTAATGTGGAATACTGGGCTTATTAAAAGCCCACAATTTTCTATCTTTTTGAGTGACATCATATGTATCGTCCAATCATATATAGATATCGCTCATGAGAGCTTTCATATAAGAAGGTATGTTCCGATATATGTGCTGTTAATTTTTCATACCTCTACTTTGTAGGTATGTACCTCTATTTGAATCATCTAGCACACTACACAATACATTCCTTTCATACATGTGCTGTTATTTTTTTCATACCTCTCCTTTGATATATCTATCTAGGGGGGAAACATTTTAATGATTTTGCTCCATCCAGCCAACTCTTAATGTAATTGACCAACCCAATGACATAAAATACAACTTGTATTCATTATGAAATTTTAACGATAGTTACAAAATGAAACTCTTTATCTTATTCAATCATATATTTCAAAAATTTTGATATGTGTAGTGGTAAAAAATGAAATTAAATAGAGTAGTGCAATTTATATTATTATGCTATTATATGTGTTTGTGATCTTGAATAAGGCTTCCATTGCACATATTCTAATATTTTCCCTGTTATAATATTTACTCTAACTTTATAATTATAAGTATCATCATTTTATCATTATTTTCAGTAATTTTGAAAAATTGTTTTTTTCATTCTCAACATTACTATTATTACTTATTGTTGTTTTCTTGAAAAAGATTATTGTTGATTTATTTCAAATTTCTTACATATGAAACCTTTTCTATAATATACAAGGTATTAAATTAGAAGCTCAAACTAATTAATGTAAAGGAAAAAACTGACAAAATTTGGCCAAAACAGTTTCAAACTATTCGGTCAATTGGATCATCTTTTTTTTCAAACCCAGTACAAAATTTGTCCAAAGTTAGGCCCAATACCTAGAAGCCCTTTAGAATTAGGTTATATTAGATTTCTCAAAACAAAATCTCCTAAAACCTACTTCTCATCAGCGGCTACACTCAATCTCTCTCTCTGCCTTCTTTGAGAATATGTTCACCCCTATCTTAGTATTGGCAGGGCTATGCATGATTATTTTTATGCAAAAATGTGTTGCTATGATCCTCTATCTTTCGTTTTGAACTGGCCAATCAAGACAAGATGAAAATGAATTTTTTTGAGATTTTATTTCTCTAATCTGAAGAATTGATTTTCAGATATTTGAACAACTTTTATTCAAAATTCAAATAGATACTTTCGATTCCGACTCAAGGAACTCTAACCCTAAGTTTTCCTTTAAACACTTGAGTTTGGATTTCATTTTGGACATGTTCTGATATGCACAAGTAGTATAATGAAAGTCTTAAATTTTGATATCTTATCACACCTATGTACACTTTCATGATTAAACTACTACTTTAAGCTTCTATATCTTTACAAGTCTTCATTCTATTTTTGTTGGTTTGTGTGCATAACAAAGACATTCAAATTACTATTGTTTGAAATCTGTTCTGGAAAAGATAGATCTGAAGCTTTGTTGGTATTGCCTAGTTCAAAATAGTATGTATTATATTGAACCTGCAAACCTAAAAAATAAGTGGTAGATTAAGAAAAGTTCATTCTGTTGTATGGTAGATGTTTCAAATGAGGATATGTATCTTCAAATGTGATATATGAAAAGATAAGGGTACACATGGTGAAACATTTTTTTTTGTGAAGACACTCATGAGTAGTGTGCTTATATTTCATGTGATGATACACATGATGTCATTCAACTTGAAAGAAAATTTTGGAATACTAAGTTGATTAAAAGCCCACAATTTTCTTTCTTTTTGAGTGACATCATGTGTATCGTCCATTCATATATGTTGAAGAAGAAGGAAGCTGATAACTGGAACATGTCAAAGAAATAAGTCAAGCTCAGCTGACTAACGTGTCTTCAGCAAGTGTTGATGAAGAAAGAAGCTGAGGAACGAAAAATTAAGGAACAGGTCCAACGAAGCTGACTGGCGAGTTACAACACTGCTAAAAAATTAGAGTCACACTAGGATTAGATTTCCTATGTTAAATAGGTTATATTTCGTCTATAATTATATTATTATTAGGATTAGATTACTATTAGAATTATAGTACAATTAATATTTAATTATTATTATTATTATATTAGTAATAGGTATTGTAGTAGGACTCTAAGTATAATTTACTTAGGATTCTACAATTTTCTCCTATATAAGTAGTATGTACTTAACATTATTATCTATCAATTCATCTAATTGATCACATATCAATAAATTTATTCTTGATCAATATGATCAATTTACCAATATTTATCAAAATTTCAATTCATCAATACATCAATTATCAATAAAATCCTTGGTTTCTCTTCATGAGATTTCTACATGGATTTCTTCATGGTATCAAAGCTTAAAACTCTTCTGCTCTCTGAGTATTGATTAAAAAAATAAAAAATAAAAACAATGTTATGACCCCTTCTACCAAAAACCATGTCAACGTCCTTACTTCACCAAATAATTGTCATTTGATCTATTGAACTTAAGCCAGCAAATTATCTTATAAAGAGAACAGTCATATCCCAATTGATCCATATCACAAAGATTGAACCAAGTAAAAGTAATTATTCCACTGGGCAACTGCTAGGGAAGTTGTAGCAGCTAAGAAGGATGCAAAAGATAGTGGCACCATTGATGATTGAAAGGAGAAAGATGTGTTACTAATGAGATGGATCTCAAGCACCTTGAACGAAGAAAGCATACAACTAATTGTGGGTTGCTCAACTGCCAAGGAGATGTGGAAACTCTTACAAAAAAAGAAAAAAAAAACATATATTCAAGAAACAAAAGCAATTAATTTTTGTAGAGGTTTATGTAAGACAGGATAACCACCCTTAATCAATTGAATGCTCTCACGTGCTTTGATATAAGGGAAGAGAAAAAAAGTGTCATAAAAAAACGATAACATGGTATTATCTGTCCAAAAAGGCAGGGGAAGAGAAAACAACAACATCGACATCCCGAAGCATTGACAAAATAAGTTTATGCTGGGTATTTAAAGTTTTTTTTTTCTGGATTTCAGCAACAACAACAACAATATACCGAAGCATTGACAAAACAATTTTTGTTGGGTATTCACTAATCACTAGCTTGATAGGAAGTGTTGAAGAAGATAGAAGCTGATGATTAAAACATGTCAAAGGAACATGTCCAACGCAGCTGATAACGTGTCTGCAGCAAGTGTTGATGAAGAAGGAAGCTGAGGATTGGAACATGTCAAAGGAAAAGGTCCAACGAAGCTGACAGACAAGGTACAACACTACTGAAAAATTAGAGTCACACTTGGATTAGATTACCTATGTTAATTAGGTTATATTTCGTCTATAATTATATTATTGTTTGGATTAGATTACTATTAGAATTGTAGTACAATTAAGATTTAATTATTATTATTATTATATTAGTAATAGGTATTGTAGTGTATAGTTAACTTAGGACTCTACAATTCTCTCCTATATAAGGACAATGTGCTTAAGAGTATTATCTATAAATTCATCTAATTGATCACCTCGCAATAAAATCATTATTGATCAATATGATAAATTTACCAAGATTGATCAACATATCAATTCATCAATACATTAATAATCAATACAATCCTTGATTTCTCTACATGAGATTTCTACATGGATTTCTTCATAGATGTCGCTCGTGAGAGTCTTCATATAACAAGGGATGTTCCAATATATGTGTTTTTTTTTCATACCTCTCCTATGTAGGTATGTACCTCCATTTGAAACATCTAACACACTGCACAACAAATTCCTCTACATCTACCACCTGCAATTTTAGTTTAGTAGGTTCATAACCATGCATATTATTTTGACGTATCTTTATAAGATTGAAAAATATTTTGATGATTTTGCTCCATCCGGCAAACTATTAATGTAATTGACCAACCTGAGGACATAAAATACAACTTGTATTTATTAGTGAACTCCAACTACAGTTAAAAAAGTTGCAACAAAAAAAAAATCTCTCTATCCTATTCAATCATATATTTCAAAAGGTTTTATATGTGATTACAATAAAGTAGGACCTATTGTTTGGATATATATATCTATATCTATCTATCTATCTACATATATATATATATATATATATATATATATATATATATATATATATATATATATATATATATAATATATATATATATATATATATATATATATATATATATATATATATATATATATATATATATATATATATATATATATATATATATATATATATAAGAGATCTGGTTCATTAAAAGATAACCTCTTATAGAAGTTGCATTTAATGTCAAATGACACACAAAGTCGCACCAAAAGTCCCAAATAAGTCTTTTAAGAGAGTACACTTACTTTGTTTATCATATCACACCTTAGGGGTGTTTAAATCATTTGAAAGATGTTAAATAGGATATTTAAATATTCATATAGTTTAATTACTAAAGTAAATTGTGTTTTCATGTTTTTGGTAGTTTTTAGATGTACTGTTTTATAATTACTACTAGTAAATAGTTAATCATATGCCTTAAATAATTTTTACTAAATTAAATTATATTATATTTAATTAATTTTTCAGCATTAACTAAAATTTAAGAGTAAAGAGAAATGTCTCCTTCTTTTATTTTCAACTTACGTACACATCTTCCCATGTACACTCAATCAACCTTGTTTTTCTCTCTACATATAACCTTTCTCTAAAAGAACCATCTTACATTCAACCTTATTTGTTTCATTTTTCCCATTTTTTTGAAGTGATCTTGTATGTGAATTTATTTTTATTTTGATTTTTCATATTATGCCTAAAAATTCCAAATTTGTGCTTACTCTTAAAAGAAAGCCCTGAATTAGTTGAAAAAATAAATACATAGGGAGATAGAGCCACCAGGAGACCAGGTCACAAAAGAGACCTAAAGCAAGACTGTGATGATTCAAAAATTTCTAAGTCCAAAAAATAAAATATATTATAATTTTATTTTAAAGAAATAAATTTTTGTTATACATTTCTTTTAATACGTTTTGCACAAACTGCGGAGGTAATATTTTTAATTTTGGTTAATTATTTTATTGAACACTAAGTTAGTTATATAAATTAGATATGATTTTTGAATATTGTTTATATTATTTGTGGAACAATTTAAATCTATTTACATATAGAATTATATAAACAAACATTAATTATAAGTAGGTTTGATTTTGAGATGAAGATCGTAATTTTGCACATATTAGTTGTACCTTAAAATTCTAAATTTATAGTCATTCTATATATTTAGTGTATTTTTTTAGATGTATTTATGCTTTGTTTCTGTTTTACAAACATTGGTGTACACATTATACACGCGAAATATTGATATAAATTGGTATGATTTTGATATGAAAATTGCAATTTTGACTCCATATTAGTTGTACCTTCGAATTCTTGATTTATAGTCATTGCTTACACAAAATGAATTTTGTTTATATTATTTATTCAACTGTTGAAGCCCAGTTACACATGAATTATATACATCACTTATAGTAATTTTTTTATATGTATTTGTTATGAAGTTATCAATTTTGTATGCATTTTAGTAATAAATGTTTTTCTTGTATAAGGTAGGAAATAAGTATTAAAATAGGATACTCCAAAGTATTAAAAATAGAGTACAGTTACATACACATGATATACACATTATGTGTTTACATAACATTTCTAACCATACCTAACAAATAATAATTTAATTAAAAGATTAAAATAAAGATGAATTGAAATAATTCCTAACCAATTAAATAACATTATCATTTCATTAAATATAGGGTTCTGTAATTGACAAGATATACAACTTTGAACATTTGTAAATATAAGTGTTTTCGAGAGAGTACAACCTTATGATAAACTTTCAAGAATATTTTATCGAAATAAGATATGAAATGTTTTTAAATTTAAAACAAAAAAGATTTGATTCTAAGTTTCTATAAATTTTGTTATTAATTATTCATATTACTTTAGTTGTTCATCACCAAAGTCTTTCGAAAAGATGTGTAATTGTTTCATTGTCTATATTTGTATTTTTAAAAAGTGGTACAAACATTTCATTCATCAACTGTAGGAGTTTTCCTCCTATTCTCTCACGACCCAAAATTAGACGTGATGACTCTCGTCTTATCCCACCAAGACAAGTCAGCCTAAAACGCAACTAATACAACAAAATGTAAAAAGTTTTCTATAACTTAAACAATACCCCCAAGACCTGGTTGTCATATGTACAAGACTCTATAGTATTACAATTGATTCAAAAGAAATTAGAAGTCTCATATGATATTGTTTCTAGAGTAGAACAAGATCATAAATAGGAGTAAGAAGTTCTGATGGGATGACAAACAGCTACCTCACAAATCTCCAAGAAGCCTCGGAAAAGAAGACAATATATCACAAAGGTCCGGGCTAGTAACCTACAAAATATTTGTAGAAGCAAGGGGTGAGTACCAAACCACACATTACTCAGCAAGTAAACCTCCAAACACAAGCTAAGGGGATTAAATACGGGTACTCCTACCACCCCCAACTGAACCTCCACATCTACAACTTGCATTAAAATCAACCCAACCTAACTGCTCACAGTTTACATAGCACGTAGCTCAACAACAACACTTAGACAAATTACATATCCTCAACAACAAAATTTCCAAAAATTACATATCCTTAACAACAATACTTCAACAAATTAAATATCCGCAATAACAAGCTCAATATTGATCAATCATAAGTTCCGCGGAAAGGCAATCAGAAGATCAGCAAAACACGATATCATGTTCACTAATGATAAGTATGTGCAATGCAATGGAATGCAATGTCAAGTATAATGATGCATGTCTGACCTAGTGATACACACCCGTTGTCTCTCAGTTTGGAACCCATGGGGGACATATCTAACCATGCATCTGTCGCGGCGCACGACACGACCCTCAAAAATAGTAATCATCGCGGTGCGCGATTGGTCCCTCGAAATATAGTATCCATCGCGGCGCGCGATACGTCCCTCGAAATATAGTATCCATCGCAGCGCGCGATACGTCACTCGAAATATAGTATCCATCGCGGCGCGCGATATGTCGCTCGAAATGGTACATCCTCTTAAGTACTCATTCTTTCTCCATGCACATAACACTTTACAATTAATGCCTCAAAATAATGCAGATGACAAGTTCACACAAAAAAGAGGAGATGACCATTTTCATAAAATTGCACAGTTCACAAACACACAAACATGAAAGAACATCAACAATGATTCAACAAGCCTTCAACCCTTTCTCAACACATCACACATAAATAATTAATCACATTGCCTTATATTATCCCTTTTTTCAATTATTAGAATTAATCAATGTGGACAAGTCAACCCATCACCAATCCTGTTACTCCCAAACATATATCACAAGGAAATACACGCATTTCATAAACTTAACAAGAGTTTAGAAATCCACTTGCCTCAAATAGTTGAACAACCACTCTGTGAGTTGAGTCTTCCTCTTATTGTTGAACTTCCAACTCAAAGCAATCCATTCATATTATAAGTCATAATAAGATTTCGAACCTAAGAAAACTCAAATTACTATAGTCTAGTCTAAACACAAAAACTCACTCAAATATGTAATCAAGATCGTAATATTGATGTCAATTAAGATGTCAACCCTCATATTTCAAAATTTCAAGTCTAGGATTACGTTTCCCTTCTCCAATATCTTAGATCTAATGATATTCATATAATACAATGCCCTTAATATTTAATTACCTATCTCATTATAACAAAACTTGAATTAAAACTTGATAACTATAAGAAAATTGTGAAACCAAACCAAACCCATAACCATTATGTGTACTTATGGACCACCGTGTAAAATATTATTAGACCAAAATCTCAATATATCATTCATTCTGCAATTCTAACTAACTCCTAATTGACAATCAATGTCTTGGACTAGCGTGCTCTTGCAATAATTCTACAAGTGTCGTAAGTTTTAATTGAAAAAATCCTTGTCACTTATTCAAAAACTTGTGAATATCTTCTCTCACATTAACACATATAAAGATTTAATTTTGTTAAGGATATCACATTATTCACTATGTGCAATCACAACAATAACTCCTTAGGAACATACATATAATAATATAAAAGATTGAATTATTTCTGTATTGCAATCCAAAATTATAACTTCCTTATTCCTCACCCACTAAACACCTTAGTCATACATTAACCCACAAATAAAAAAATACGATCTTAACCAAATTTAAAATCAATTGATAAAAACACTTTAACAATTTAACCCTTTGGTGTTAATGATTTCATAAATAATTATACAAAATAATTCAACCCAATTATAAAAGATCGAATTTCTTACTTGATTTAAACACATGGTTCCTCTTTAACGATGCAATGTTGCCTCTCTTCTTCTTCTGTTTTTTTTTTGTTACACTGCGTGATATGTTTTTTTAAAAAAAAAATATTATGCATGACTGTTGCTGCTAACAATAACAGCAACTTTTAACCCTTTCTTTTTTTTCCTTTTCAATTGGGCTTAGCCCTTTTTTTTATAGTTAGTTATTATTATTATATTATTATTATTATTATTATTATTATTATTATTATTATTTTCGTAAACTTAAGTACATTTATTTACTTTTATTATTTTATAAAACTTAATTAATTCTTCATTTATTTTAAAATTTATAGCACTCATTTTCACAAGTCATAAATTATTTATAAAAACTACTAAAATGATCAAATTTAGATAAATGGGTAAAATTCATAAAACAACTAAGGGGGTCGTTACATTATCCACCACTAAAATAATGTTTTTCCTCGAACATAAAGTAGGTAAAGGAAGAAGAAAGGATGTTATCAAAAGCTTGAGTTATGAACTACGATTTCGTGTTCAAGTGAGCTCCTCCTTAGGACCATTCCATAAAGATCAACTACTACGAACTGAACATTCAAATTGCACTTTGACATACTTATGAATTAAATTTTACCAAGCAACAAACTAACCCATGAATCAAATTTAAACGAAGACATAGTAGCCCATACCACAATCTTCATGGCGAATCTTTTCATAATTAACCACAAGAAAATTCTGAATTAATATCGGTTGAAACTAAAAGTGAACCATCACACATTTTTTTCAAAATTCCATTCTCACAACAAAATCTTTCCATGGACTTAAGTTATGAAAATTTGATCTTTAGACATCAAGTACTAATCAAGGGAGAATCAAACTTATCTTACCCAAAGAAAAACAAGATCAAGTAAACACCCAACAAGCGATACACTCTAGAATGCTTAACCTTTAACAACATTGTCGGATAACTGTAAGTATTCACAGAAGTTCTTCTATAAGTTATCATAAGTAAGGTCATGCAGGTAGTGGTATACTTTAACTATCCCAAACAACATCAAACTATCATGATTGAAATCACAACGTCTGCCTAAAGATCCTATCCTATCAAGAGGACATAAGATAATTGATACATTCGATCCACCATTATGGATTCACCCATTGATGTAGAAACACACGATGATTTACGCAATGAATCACACTCCCAATCATGTCTGAAATGAAGTAGGCGACATAAAAATGTATATAACAAAATCGAATAATACAATATATTTTCTCGATAGCGCCCATATCATACATTCATTTCAAAGGACTCATCTCTTTGATTTTTGGTCACCCAGAATCAATCCGTCAAATCCTCATTACAATATAACAAATACTTGATTCATCAAATCCAACATACTTCTCACAAAACTCCATTAAAGTCATTATTCTTGATACTGACAAACATCATTACCATAACAGCCATTTACCATACTCTCAAACTATCACTAATATAAAAAATATTCTTAGCAAACACATTGTAGTCTTTAAAATTTTTGAACTATGACTCTCTTTATTTTCAATTAACCTTCTCATGACAAATACGAGTCACACTCAAAAATGACACTAATTTCAAATATAAAAGTACTTTCCCATCTTGGTACGATAATTGAATCACACTCATTGTCAACATCGCACAACCACTCACATACCAAGCTTTAACTATCCTTCAAACCATATACCCCATGCCAAAACACAAAGGCACTATTGGTCACTCCAATACTTATCTATAATATAACTTCAAAATCTTTACTCACCATCAAATACCTATGTAAAATATCATAATAGTCTATATCATCCCATCAACAAATTTGATTCAATCCCCTCAAAATTCTAATTAACCATGTAGAAATCTCTGTACACACTGTTGAACATCAATAAGTTACCAATCATAATTTTGAACAATCTAGCTCAACATAACCATATATAATCTTCCCCACATCATTACTAGTCAACCAAACAAAACTCAATCTTTAGAAAAGTTAATGATAATTTCTAGTAAGTCTATACTAGTTCATATCTCACAATCAAATGTAAACTCATAAATAAAAATTAATAAATTCTTCTACTACAAAATCAAGGGCTTATACGAGATGTCTTTTTTCCTTCACTTTTCTTACATTCTTCTCATGACAAAAATTTTAAATACCTTGAACTCTTCAATACACCAAAACCTTTTTTTTTTTGCTAATTCACTTACAAGTCTTATTCTTTGTCCAACAACCCATGACAATTTTTACATTATCCTCTAAACCATAACATTATGTGAAACTCCCCTTGGGTATAACAATCAAATGTAACAATATTTTACTACATGAAATTTTTAAGTCCTTTTAAATGCTTCATACTTAATGTGATTGATCATTTCTCACCTTACCAATTCATACATTGACAAAACACACTACCACAATCTTAAACTCACCACGAAAAACTTGAATTTGAATCAAGTTGTGTAACTCAATTTCCATCACTATTAGCTCATACCTTTAAGATTTTTATGAATTCACGTATCTTAGCTTATCATTGATCGCCTCTCAATCGATCTTATCATATCTTTCGCTAAAAATTCAAAACTTATTCGACTATTTCTTTTCCAATCTGATATACGTGTACCACTATTACAATGACCAACGTAAAACGGATGAAATCATGTGTCTCTGAACCCAATTATCAACCCCTCTAAGGATACCTCCTTAGCTTTTGCAATCAAGGTAAATATCCTTGCTCTTTTTTTATTCTGAATATTAAACTACATCGCCATATGTTTAATTCTGACTTTAGTTCCTTTTAATTCCATCGAGCCGACATCCCAACTCCTCATAAACTTATTATGCAACCACTCTACTTAGAGAATAGTAGTGAACCATACCTTAGACATTCTAAAGTCATCCTTACCGTACAAAAGTATTTTCACGTACAAAATTTATCGTATAGTTATATTTCAATCATAATACATCAGGATTCCTTATAAGTATCATGCTCTTAGCTCTTGTCATCCCCACGAAGTCAATATTTTTATCAATATGACACGATAAATCTCGTTATACGAACCAAAATGAAAGGACTAAACCAATCTTATATGCACTTTCTTACTAATATCTTCAATTACCAATAAGCTTGTCATTCTGATATCTATCCATTTCCTCAGACATTAAAATGAAATTATCGGTCCTTAGTTAGAACGTTCGTAATACACTTCTCAACTTAACACATCGATACCATCAAGGATCCACCATTAAAATCTTCCTTATACACATGCTTAACCCATTAATTCATAGTAACAAGCTAGTTGATTTCTCAAATTTAAATACAACATCAAATCTTACTATATGAGTGTGTGATACAATTGATAACTCTTTAAATAGTTAGTATTAACACTTGACAATCAACGTATTCATTTCCATATACAACTAGTGCCACATTGTGAAGTCTGTCAAATCTACCACTAGAACAGATCATACCTGTCGGGAAAATTGTACCCAAATAGACAACACATTTTTAGCTATTGAATAACTTTAAAATATTATCAAATTCGCTCCATATTTTGCCCAAGCTATATGTATTCTTTCGTAGGTCATGTCGATAACAAAAGTAAGACACTCTATAATTCTAACAAGGTAACTATCAGTATCATTGTAATAGTCGTATCATACTCAATCTGTGAAACTACAGAGGAGATTCTGACCTGAATTGATGTGACATCATTTGCTAAGAAACTCATTAATGGTATGACAACTATATTAATTGTATTTTTAAAGATTACATTATTTATTATCTGGCCAACTCTTGAAACATTTAACTTCTGATTGTGGAACCACTCTAGATATTGCTTATATCAGATAACTAAATTTTTTTTACTATGATAACTTACTAAATTCCTTCAAATCTGATCACACATTTGTTTCATAAGTATATCATTCCCCCATTAATACCAGATCTAACATCAAACCAATACCTGACACGTCAACTATTCACATAAGGAACTATGCACGAGTCATCACATAAATGAGGAAAAATGAATTGAAGTGATTAGAATCAAAATGGGACCAAGTACACAGGATAAAGATTCAAGAAGTGATGATTTTCTTAAAAGTCACTATAACCTCTCTAAGATAAATACATACGTCTCCATACCAACTCGAGACTCTACTTAGACTCGACTTGTACCCACATGAGACCTATGAACCTGGGGCTCTGATACCATTTTGTCACTATCCAAAATTGGACGTGATGACACTCGTCTTATCCTACAAAGACAAGTCAGCCCAAAATACAACTAATACAATAAAATGTGGAAAATTCACTATAACTTAAACTATACCCCCAAGATTTGGTTGTCATGTCTAAAAGCCTCTATAATATTACTATTGATTAAAAGAATTCATAAGTCTCATATGATATTGTTTGTAGAGTAGAACAAGATCATAAATAAGAGTAAGAAGTTTTAATGAGATGACAAACAGCTACCTCACAAATCTCCAAGAAGCCTCCGGAAAGAAGACAAAATATCACAAAGGTCCCGGCTAGTAACCTACAAAAAAATTTGTAGAAGCAAGGGTTGAGTACCAAACTACACGGTATTCAGCAAGTAAACCTCTAAACACAAGATAAAGGGATGAAATACGGGTACTCCTACCACACCAATCGAACCTCCACAACTACAACCTGCATTAAAATCAACCCAACCTAACGGCTCACAGTTTACATAGCACATAGCTCAACAACAACACATAGACAAATTACATATCCTCAACAACAACACTTCAAAAAGTTACATATCCTCAACAACAATACTTAAACAAATTAAATTTCTGCAATAACAAGCTCAATATTGATAAATCACAAGTTCCGCATAAAGGCAATAAAAAGATATGCAAAACACGATATCAAGTTCACTAATGATAAGTATGTGCAACGCAATAGAAGGTAATATCAAGTATAATGATGCATGTCTGACCTAGTGATACACACCCGTTGTCTCTCAGTCCGGGACCCATGGGGAACATATATGTCCATGCATCTTTCACGGCGCATGACATGACCCTCGATAATAGTGACCATCAAGGCGCGCAATACGTCCCTCGAAATATAGTATCCATCGCGATGCACAAACATCTCTCCAAATATAGTATCCATCGCGGCGCGCGATACGTCCCTCGAAATATAGTATCCATCGCGGAGCGTGATATGTCCCTCGAAATGGTACATCCTCTTAAGTACTCATTCTTTTTCAATAAAAATAACACTTCTCACAACCAATGCCTCAGAATAATGCAGATGACAAGTTCACACAAATAATAAGGAGATGACCATTTTCATAACATTGCAAAGTTCACAACCACACAAACATGAAATCACATCAACAATGATTCAACAAGCCTTTAATCCTTTCTCAACACATCACACATAAACAATTAATCACATTGCCTTTTGTTATCCCTTTTTTTTCATCATTAGAATTGATCAATGTGGACAAGTCAACCCATCACCAATCCTGTTACTCCCAAAATATACAACAAGGAAATACACGCATTTCATAAACTTAACAAGAGTTTAGAAATCCATTTGCCTCAAATAGTCGAACAACCACTATGTGACTTGAGTCTTCCTCTTTTCGTTGGACTTCCAACTCAAAGCTATCTATTCATATTATTAGTCATAATAAGATTTTGAACCTAAAAAAACTCAAATTACTATAGGTCTAGTCTAACCACAAAAACTCACTCAAATATGTAATCAAGATCGTAATATTGATGTCAATTAAGATGTCAACCCTCATATTTCCAAATTTCAAGTCTAGGATTACGTTTCCCTTCTCCAATATCATAAATTTAATGATATTCATATAATACAATGCCCTTAATATTTAATTACTTATCTCATTATAACAAAACTTTAATTATAACTTGATAACTATAAGAAAATTGTGAAACCAAACCAAACCCAAAACCATAATGCATATTTATGGACAACCGTATAAAATATTATTAGACCAAAATCTCAATATATCATTCATTCTGCAATTCTAACTAGCTCCTAATTGATAATCATTGAGTTGGACTCACGTGCTTTTGCAATAATTCTACAAGTATTGTAAGTTTGAATAGAAAACATCCTTGTCACTGATTAAAAAACTTGTAAATATCTTCTCTCATATTTAGGCATATAAAGCTTTAATTTTGTTAAGGATATCACATTATTCACTATGTGCAATCACAACAAAAACTCCTTAGGAACATACATATAATAATATAAAAGCTTGAATTATTTCTGTATTGCAATTCAAAATTATAACTTCCTTATTCCTCACCCACTAAACACCTTAGTCATACATTAACCCAAAAATAAAGAAAATACGATCCTAATCAAATTTAAAATCAATTGATAAAAACACTTTAACAATTTAACCCTTTGGTGTTAATGATATCATAAATAATTGTACAAAATAAATCAACCCAATTATAGAAGATCAAAATTTTTACCTGATTTAAACACATGGTTCCTCTTTAACGATGCAACGTTGCCTCTCTTCTTCTTCTTCTTTTTTTGTTACACTGGGTGATATGTTTTTTTTAAAAAAAAAAAATTATGAGTGACTGCTGCTGCTAATAATAGCAGCAGCTTTTAACCCTTTTTTCCTTTTCAATTGTTCTTAGCCCTTTATTTTTTTTAATTTAACTATTATTATTTTATTATATTGTTATTATTATTATTATTATTATTTTCTTACAATTAAGTACATTTATTTCCTTTTTTAATTTTATAAAACTTAATTAACTCTTAATTTATTTTAAAATTTATAGCACTCATTTCCACAAGTCATAAATTATTCATAAAAACTACTAAAATGATTAAATTTTAGATAAATGGGTAAAATTCATAAAACAACTAAGGGGTCATTACATTTTCAAGGCCTCTACATACAAAATCTAAAATTATACATCTTATATAATTAATTGTTTACTTTATAAGTTTATTAAAATATAAAAACACATCTCAATGATTTTAATGAAATACCATGTGTCGCTTAAATAATATGGATTAAATGATGTCTTGGCAAGTCTCTTATTCAAAATCATACGCAGTCGATGACTCTTATTTGATAACCAAAAGACATATTTTGTTGTTTATGTTTCGATCAATATGGTACAAATTTATTTTTTGGGGACTCTTAATCTTAATTTATGAATAGAGATACTTATTTTTTTTATATTTGATTAATATACATTCATACTACTCTGAGGGGTAATTCTATGACTCTAATCCAACATTTGAACCTCAAACGTTTGAGTAAGGTTGAGTACAATACTTACCATCCACTACATTCCAATATTTTTTATAAGATAGAAAGTTGAATAAATAAAACGTCAAGATAGTGTGGAACCACCTAGCTTTAAACACTCAAAGTCCCTTCTTGGACATCTCATGGATCGTTTAGCCACTGAAAACTCTTTAAAGATCAAAGTCATTTATTTAACAAGTTTAAGAATTATGATCTACATGACACCAATAGTCTAATGATTACTCTTGATTAACATATTTTTTACTTAAACATAATGATCAAAAGCATAACATAAACAACAAAGTTTAAAATACGTACTCAAAAACAAAATTAATAAAATAAGCATAAATTAGTGACCGTATAAACATATCATGATCTTTAATAATAAAATGAAATATAAAAAAAAAGTTGAGCCCACTGAATACATATTGCCCCTTAATGAAATTATTTCAATCTAGTACCCGAGGTATGAAAGAATAGATCCTCTCAGGACTGAAAGATTATTTTCGCTAGTATGTTGATGAAAAAACAATGGTGTCAGTGAGTCACTCAACAGGAGCAAAGTGCACAAATATTTAATTGTGGAGAAGAAGAAGAAGTTCATAATTTTCATTGTGTTAAAATGAGAGAAAATTCCTCTATTTATAGACAACAAAGAGTAGTGTGAATAAATGTTTATTGTGCCTTATTAAAGGTCACAACTCTTTGGATAAGTCACAATCTTTTAAAAAAGACACTATTCGTTTTATAAAAATTGTAACTCTTCATAAAAGTCGCAACTCTTCATAAAAGTTGCAAATTTTCGTAAAAATTGCAACTCTTCGTAAAATTGACAATTTCGTAAAAAGTCAAAACTTTTTGTAAAAGTCGCAACTTTTCATTAAAGTCACAACTTTTCATGAAAGGGAAGGCTAATTTTGAAAATAAATAAGTTAAAAGAGAATCTTAATTTGTGATTCTCTTTCCATTTTATATTGTTTGTATTATATTTAAAAATAATTTCACCAATAATTTTTCTTAAAAAAATTCATATCATACACTTCATTCATTGATTCATGATTGTAATTTTTTTTAAATGGAGAGTAATTTTCTTTTAATGTGTGCTAGATTTAATTTCACATGTTTGTTGCAAATGTTCTTGATTTCTACATGTATTATGTCTTTTTCATGTATTTTGTGTTTGTTATCACCTAATTTGAGGCGTATAATGCACCTTATGCATTTAAATTAATTAAAAATATGATTGTAAAATTAAATCTCGAAAAAGAAAACAAAAACAAATATTATTAAATTTGAATGGTTGAACGAATTAGGTGGAAGTAAGCCATTTTAGTATCGTACCTAAATCTATACAATATTTTTTAAGAATTGATAGACACATTCATCGTATATTTCCAATAAGATATATATTAGGCAGTAAGAATCGTATAAGTAGATCCTACAATGACATTTGGTCTGTGGATTTGTCCAGCTCGCCTTAATTTAAGGGGCAGATAATACCATTTTGATATTGAGCATTAATCTTTAGTTTAATTTATACTTTACTTCCATTGTAATAGAGGTATTGTGTAAAGTACGCTTATTTTCTTCTAATATGATATATTAGTAAGATTTGGTTTATCAAATTTAACTAGCAATAATTTTGCGTTCACCTATCAAGGACCATTTTTGTACCAGTAAAGAAAAGGGAAACTTACATAAGTATACTAAAATAAAAAAATATTTACCATTTATAGTGATAATATTTTTTTTCACTTGATCACTTTTAATTTATTTATAATACAAGTTTAATATATATTACAATAAACAATTTATTATTCACATATAATACAAATTTTAATGATGAATAATACATTTATCACACATTTTAATACACTTATAATACAATGTAGCCACATGATCCTACAAGTAACTATTGTTTTGAGTACTAATATTGGACTTACTCTTTCTTTGTTGAGTACAGGGCATCTTTAGGTGGCTATTGACCAGACCGGATTCGAAGGTGAACCAGTTCTTGGCAGCCATTGATCCTTCATCATGTTTAGTCCATTCTTTTCGGACTCAGACTAGACGTTTAGGAATTTAGTTATGTTAAGCTTTCGGGGTTGCATCCCATCTTCTTAGACTTGTTGATTGATAGAGTTTTGGTACGTTGACTTTAAGTTCTAGTGGTTGACTTTTATTCTTCCTCCCAGAGATAAGTATTGCGACTTCTATAATGCGAATATTTTCTCAAACTTTTCTAAAATGGCATCCCTCATCTCAATTGCTTCATGCAGTTTGGATCCCAATAGCATGAGAAGATAAGCCACTGATAGATTTTCCACCTTGTACTTAAGAATACTTGCCACCGATTGTTCGGTTGAATTTAAGTCCTAAGCAAGATTCAAATATAACTAGAATAACACTCAAGTAACAAATATGCTCCTATTTTTCATCATCTATCATATGTTAAATTTTACTAAATGCATTATATTGAATGAATGATATGAATATCTCTGATTATATATGTAAGGAAAAAAAATATTTTTCAGGCATGCCGCAAGTAAGTAATTAGAGTTCTACCAGCATTATAACCATTTATATCATCTGAAGGTGTTGGAGGCGTTGGACTACGCTTCTTAGCATAATCTTGTTGTAGAGATCTTAAGGTCTTAAATGAAAACTTTTCCAGCTTTACGGCTTGTGATGCATACTCTGAATGTTGCTTCAAGTACCTGGGAATAAAAACCATTATAAGTCAGTATGGCGAAAACCTAAAAGACAAATGAAGTACATATTTTAAATTATGACTCCAAAAATTTATACTAACCCAAGAAAGGATTTGGAAATTAAAAGAAACATGTTTTGTAAATCTAATTGAACTTCAAAAAACTAGCATACCTTTCAACTTCTGGTATGGAACGTAATCTTTTTTCAGTAGGCGAATCATAATACCTGAAAATCATGACAACAAAAATTAAAGAACCATGAAATATATATTTGTACATTAGTCTAATTGTTCTAGGTAGTGAAGAAAATGCAAGACTTACACATCAGCAAAATTGGTGCCTCTTGTTCTTATTTTTACAATTCGTTTCCATCCCAAAGGAGGCTGAGGAATACTAGGCTTATCAAATGCCCATAGTTTTTTTTCTTTCTGAGTTCTATCTGGTATATCGTTACATGATATACTAGGACGCCACTCACGAGCATCTTCACATTAGAAAGGACATTCCAATAGGTGTTCCCTTATTTTTCATACCTCTCCTCTGTAGGTATGTAGCGCCATTTGAAACATTTAGAGCACTGCACGACAAACTCCAGTTCATCTGCAACCTTCTTTTTGAGGTGAGCATCTTGATCTCGCTCCATCCAGCAAACTCTTATTAGATTTGACTAACCCGAGGACAAAAAATACAACATGTATTGTTAACACATATCAAACAATACATGTTATATCAAACAATACAAGTTATATTTTTTGTCCTCGGGTTAGTCAAATCCAATATGAGTTGGCTGGATGGAGCGAGATCAAGATGCTTACCTCAAAAAGAAGGTTGCAGATGAACTGGAGTTTGTCGTGAAGTGCTCTAAATGTTTCAAATGGTGCTACATACCTACAGAGGAGAGGTATGAAAAATAAGGGAACACCTATTGGAATGTCCTTTCTAATGTGAAGATGCTCGTGAGTGGCGTCCTAGTATATCATGTAACGATATACCAGATAGAACTCAGAAAGAAAAAACACTATGGGCATTTGATAAGCCTAGTATTCCTCAGCCTCCTTTGGGATGGAAACGAATTGTAAAAATAAGAACAAGAGGCACCAATTTTGCTGATGTGTAAGTCTTGCATTTTCTTCACTACCTAGAACAATTAGACTAATGTACAAATATATATTTCATGGTTCTTTAATTTTTGTTGTCATGATTTTCAGGTATTATGATTCGCCTACTGAAAAAAGATTACGTTCCATACCAGAAGTTGAAAGGTATGCTAGTTTTTTAAAGTTCAATTAGATTTACAAAACATGTTTCGTTTAATTTCCAAATCCTTTCTTGGGTTGGTATAAATTTTTGAAGTCATAATTTAAAATATGTACTTGATTTGTCTTTTATGTTTTCGCCATATTGACTTATAATGGTATTTATTCCCAGTTATTTGAAGCAACATTCGGAGTATGCATCACAAGGCGTAAAGCTGGAAAAGTTTTCATTTAAGACCCCAAGATCTCTACAACAAGAATATTCTAAGAAGCGTAGTCCAACGCCTCCAACACATTCAGATGATATAATTGGTGCTAATGCTGGTATGTCTATGTGTATGTGTATGTGAATTCTAGTTACTTACTTGCGGTATGCCCGGAAAATATTTTTTTGTCCTTACAAATATTGTCAGAGATATTCATATCATTCACCCAATAGACAATGCATTTAGTAAAATTTAACATATGACGACGATGAAAATAGGAGCATATTTGTTACTTGAGTGAGATTCTAGTTATATATGAATATTGCTTAGGACTTAAATTCAACCGAAGAATCGGTGGCAAGTATTCTTAAGTACAAGGTGGAAAATCTATCAGTGGTGTATCTTCTCATGCTATTGGGGTCCAAACTGCATCAAGCAGTTGAGATGAGGGATGCCATTTTAGAAAAGTTTGAGAAAATATTGGCATTATGGAAGTCGCAATACTTATCTCTGGGAGGAAGAATAAAAGTAAACCACTAGAACTAAAAGTTAACGTACCAAAACTCTACCAATCAACAAGTCTAAGAAGATGGGATGCAACCTCGAAAGCTAAACATAACTAAATTCCTAAAAGTCTAGTCTGAGTCCGAAAAGAATGGACTAAAGAAGATGAAGGATCAATGGAAGCCAAGAACTGGTTCACCGTCGAATCCGGTCTAGCCAGTAGCCACCTAAAGATGCCTTGTACTCAACAAAGAAAGAGCAAGTGCAATATTACTACTCAAAACAACAGTATACTGGTAGGATCATGCAGCTACTTCAGTAAGCGTAATATAAGCAACTCGTGTTATCAAATATATGTGTCAGAACGTATCACCCGGTCCATTATATATTTTGATATGTGACACCCAATCTAGTCTGCACAATCACACCCATAAAAACAGTGTACATAGTAACACAGTCAAGCAACAAATTCATGGCATCTAATTATTCGTGCACATTCATTTCTCTAGAATCATGTCTCCCTATCCACATAAACGCATGCATAAAATGAAGCAATTAACAAGCATATATAACATAACAAGAAGTCGAACAATCACCTACCTCGAAACCAACCCTGAATAATCCTAGGACACTTGAGTCTTCCCATTCCGAAGTCTTTCATCTTGTTCTACATATAAAACAAGTAATTAACGCAAGGATCAATAAACAAGGCCTAATTTACGCAAATTATATCAAAATAACAACCTCAGGACAAACCCGTGATCCTAATGTTCAACTATGGTTTTTCCAATCATTAATCTTCGGGCAAAAACCCTACCCTAATGATAATTTACAAGGATTCTAAGTTCTAAGAACTGATTTATAGATTAGGGAAGTAATTAGCTTACCTTTAGCGTTAGAAATCGTGGGAATTTGATAAGAAACGGCCATGGGTTGTCCCTTCCCTCTTTAGAATGAAATTTTGTTGAAAATAGCAATTTTACGATTTTTCCACGATTTAAGTCGTGACTGTCCCACCACAGCGGGACCCATCCCACCACAGCGTCCCCGCCCTGGTGTAAATAACCCTACCCCAGCGGATTGCACAAAGATAGAAACTCGGAATTTGAGTTGCAAGCTCCCATATTACCACACACCTTCAAACTTGGATGTTAAAAAACTACCCTTTCACGCCAAGATTACTTTCAGGTGTACTACTTGCCCGAATTCATTTCCGTTAAACCATACGAGCTATTTAACATCTTGAATATCCCTCACATGATCAAACTCATAATTAAATCCCCCATCCATTACCGAATTACCCTAGACCTCACCTGACTCAAATTTTGTCCAATTCTAGCCTAGGCTAGATATTTTCAAGTTACTTCTCAGAAGTTTTTTTGCCCAAATTCCTTCCCTATTAGATTTTCCATATTGACGGAAACAGGTCATTACGAGGTGGAACCTATTCCTAAAGAATTCTTAATGACTAGGAAATTAGTGAGCGGTGGAGCTCTTAAAACTGATAAGTGGGTTCCTTGGGAACATTTGATGGACCATGCTTGAACAAATAATAAATCTATTAAGATGTTGGATTAGAAGGAGAGACATGTAAAGTCAAAAAGATAGTGCAGATCGATCAATTCCAACATGTACCTGGTGGACCATATGAAAGAAAAGAATTGGGATATAGATGAAGAGATCCAACTAGTGTATTAATAGGAGCATTGTAAGAATCTCTGATATTTATTTTTCTTCTAACGACTTTTTGGAGATAACCAGCATAGCCCTCAATGCTGAGGAATACAAAATATTACCAATGTCAAATGTTGTCTGAGAGAAAGGTAAAAGAATAAATATTCATCATTTAGGACACTACTTTTTACTCCCTCTCTAGCTCTATATAATATAAATAACACTTATATGATCAATTTGGATTATAAGTTTGACATATCTACTATGTGTTCTAAATATCTTGTGACAAGTTTTGTATATCATGATCTTTTATTGTGAAAGTTAATCCTATCTCAAGTGTCTCTCTGGATGAAAGTAGCTGCTTTCTTGGTGAACCTGATGCAGCCCCACTACATGTATCGGCTGGTGACTCTTCGAAGAGATCTAGACTCATGGGATCTCTTTTCTGTGAGCTCATGTCTATGATGCCCGAAGCAAAAAAATATGGTTTGTAATGACTATATATATATATATATATATATATATATATATATATATATATATATATATATATATATATTGAGGATTTATGAGTCTTTCAAAAAACTTATTTCATGTGTTTAAGTTTAGCTGGAAAATGAAAATATTGTCCAAAGATAGAAGGATTGTTTTTGTTGTTGAAGAATAGTGGTATTGCTGAAAATTTGATACTAGCTAATTATGGTTATGTATGTTTGCATCAGTACTTGAATACATTGTATAATTTTCATACTCAATACCCCTTCACATAGATTAATTTCTCCCCTTTCTGCCTTTGATCATTAAACGTGCATCTTTTTCGTAGTAAAAGTTTATTCGCTAATACATGTAAGTCGTGTGTTTGAATATACACTTCTTTCACTTAACCATGCATGTTAAGCAACATGTGCATATTTTTATTTCATTAAGGGTGTTTTGATATGAAGGAAATGTTTTTCAATTTTCTCATGTTTGGTTGGGACAAAAGTTTTGAAAAATGTTTTTCCAAATCAACTCATTTTCTTTAAAATTAAGAAAAATTACTACCCTTCAAAAGTTAAGGCAAACATTTCCCAATAGTCTCGTCCAAATTCAAATTACATTTTTTTAAAAAAAAAACATCGATTTCTAAAAAAATATTCTCAATTTCAAAATTTTATTTTTTTCACCTAGACCCCCACCCCCCCAAAAAAAATTATTTTTCATAAATATTTTCAACTTCAAAATTTCATTTCTTCACCCCCTACGCTCAACCCACCCACCCACCCCTAAAAACCCCCACCCCCCAAATAAACTACCCTTGACCCCCCCCCCCTCCCGAAAAAATACGTTTCTTTTTAAAAAATATTTTTGACTTCAAATTTTTATTTTTTCTCCCCTACCTCGATCCCTGCCCCCAAACACCCACCTTCCAATACAAAATTTCCTTTAGTTTTTTAAAAATATAGTCAACTTCAAATTTTAGTTATTTCACCCCCCTGCCCTGCAACCCCCACCCAAAAACAAAGTATTTTATAAAAATATTTTCAACTTTAAGTATTTATTTTTTTACCCCTATCCCCCGCCCCCCTACGCCCTCCCCAAAAATATTAATTTTTTTATAAAAAATATTTTCAATTTCAATATTTATTTTCTACTCTAGTAAAATAAAGGACATTTCTCAAAAATATTTTTCATTCATAAATTAAACACTAAAAATATTTTCCTAAAAATATTTTCAACTCACCAACCAAAATGAGAAAATAAGTTATAAATCTACATGTTTTTCAGGAAAACATTTTCCGTCGTACCAAACACACCCCACACCCTATATCACTTGACCATGGAAAGTTGTATTGGTTTGGAAGGGGCGGCTTCACAGTGTTAAAAAAAAGACATGTGTTAGGCCCCCAAATTTAAGGGAATAGTTATAAGATTTATTTTTTAAAAGTGAATATTGAATACTATTTATAGAAAAAGTAAATTTTCATTAGAAATGAAGAAATTTGACATATTTTGAGTGATATATCTCATGAAAAATAATTTAAAATTATAAGTGTAATATTATCAATTGAAAATTAGAAGAAATCAATTATATAATATTCATCAACAATTTAAGTTTAAGAACCTGTTTGAGCTGCCCAGTGGTTTGGAGTGAAACCTTAATAAGTAAGGTTTTTCCATGTTTTAAAATTGATCCTAGCTAAACTATGTAAAATTTGCTTATTGCTGAGGTAAATCTTTAAGAGTAGGCTATAATTAATATAATACTGTGTGCTTTCTTCACATATTATATAAAATTGGTATACGTACTCATGTGTTATGCGGATATTTTAAAATGTAATAATTTTTAAACTTAGAATAACTATTACAAAAAAAAATTGAGCAAAAAAGTGCATGTACTGAAAATAGCCTTTAAACTAGACTAGAAATACTAGGACAAGCCCCAACGAAATCTGGCAAAAACTGAAACTAAATGACTAAAGACTTAAATAAAACTCATGACTATTGTACTCGGAGAATGAGGACTCACCACTGAATCTGCTGAACTGGAGATCGGGAAATCGATCTACGTGTGATCTTTATGCTGAGAACCTGAACCTACATCACAAGAAGATGTAGCGCACGTATGCGTCAGTATTTGAAAGGTAATGAGCATGTAAGATAGAGTAAAGCTGAAATAAAACATAACTGAACAAACACAAAAACAAGTATAATAATCTGAACGTGATGTGCTGATTTCTGAGCTAACTGGATGCAATGACCAATTTATAACATGTTGAAAGTGAATACTGAATATACTGATAAATGGTCAATGAAGAGAGTCTAACTGAACTGTGGGAGCTACTAATAACCGATAATATAACACATGATCTAAATGTGGAGTCCGATGTATATGCCCCATCGAGAGGACCCAATATACCCTGCCAAAGGCATAAAGGCATGCTGGCGTGATCACTAAATTGATTTCCCACAGAGGGGACTTGCAACCTACTCGGCTAGTAGTTCTTGGACCATTGGGTACGCTAAACCCTAGTCCAACGCGGTATTATGCTACTCCCAATGAATTCTGTAAAATAAATGATTATATCTGAATTTCTGTAACTACAGGATAGCTCAAAACTGAACATTCAAAGAGAGAATGCAACAATTAATCTAGTAATTATGCTTTTATAACTGAGGCATGTATATATGAAGTGTCTGAAATATATGACCTAGCATGTGTAATTCAAGAACTAAAGAAATACAAATCTAGGGCTCTGAAATTCATGCGATAATTTGAGTAATAACATGATAATCTGATTTGGAACATATATATAATGAATTCATGAAGTTATATCAAAGTTCTAGAAACTATAGGTTTAATCATGATAAGAGAATCAAGAACTGCCTGAAACTAAGGACCCAATGAGTGAAAGGAACCCACTAGTAAAATCCCACGTACCTGGTGATGAATTCCATGGAAAAATACTTAAGTTTTGGGGCTGGAACTGTTGGAGCTTGTGGTGTTCTTGAACTAGGGTTCTTGATCTTTTTTCTCCTTTTTTGCTTCTAATTTTCTAAGTTTTGATGTAATGATTTGATTTGGATATTTTTAACTATGTTTCTGGGGTTTAGGGTCAAAACGACGTAACTTAGGGTTTAAACGGAGTGGGAAAGGTCAAAAAGACCCCTGGGAAGGTTGCTGTCGGGCCTCACGACGGCCAGGACTGACGGTTCGTCTTGGGCCCGACGCCCCTTTGTGAGGGCCTGTTCGACAAACCTTTACTAAAATGGGCATAACTTTTTACTCGGAAGTCTGATTTTAGCAAGGTTGGTGGAAAATGAAACATAATTCAATTTTCTATATGTTGGTAGGTCATGGGAGACCAAATTCATTTTGTTATAACAGTTATGATCATTTTAAGTTTACCCAACTGCATTTCCATTTAAATGGCTGCAAACTTTCCACCTACGGACCGTAGGTCCACCTACGAACCATGATGGTCATCCATAGCTTTGTTCAGAGAGTGGTTGAAGGGAGTCTTGATCGACGGTCACGGACTAAGAATACTTGCCACCGATTCTTCGGTTGAATTTAAGTCTTAAGTCCGTCCGTCGTCCAAGACTTGACCAATTTTTCTAGGCTGAAATTTTTGGGAGTTTCTAATCCCATTGACGGTTTTGCAGGACGGACCGTGGTTAAGGATACGGTCCGTCGATGCCACCTTTGGTAACACCTGCATATTTTTCTGAAAAACTAATTTTTTGTCTGTTTTATTTACGGGGTGTTACATTGCTATATTAGCACGCCACTGTTTAGTTTCTTCACAATAGAATGGATGTTCCAGCATGTGTACCCTTAGCTTTTCATATATTATGTATCCTCATTTGAAAGATATACCACAAAACACAGTGAATACCTCTTAATCTACCACCTGCTTTTGTAGGTTTGCACGTTCAATATCATGCATATTATTTTGATCTATCTTTCTAGAGGTGGAAACTCCATTCTTCAAACTCTTATTCTAATCAATCAACCTGAGGACAAAAAATATAATTTGTATTAATTAGATAACTCAACCAACAATCAAAATAGGCACAACATAAAAAAGTCTATTATCCTATCTAATCATATATCTCAGTAAGATTTATGAGTTTATAATAAAAATAGAGCCGCTATATACATATATTATAAGAGTTTATAATGTAGCGTTAGCTAATAGATCCCATTGCTCCTAAGTTCTAACAGATACCGTAGCTCCTAAATTCAGATAAATTTCTACAAAAATTTAAGAATTCATAATAAATCTAACCGTTTTTCTTGGCAGTGAACTAGGCAGAACTTCCAAAGCTTCGGATCTATCTCCTCAACAACAGATTTCGAACCATAATAAATTTAAATGTATTTGTTATGGACACAAACCAACAAAAACAAAATGAAGACTTATAAAGAAATAAAATCTTAAAGTAGTAGTTTAATGATGAAAGTGTACTTCACAATAAAATATCAAAATTTAAGACTTTCAAAATACTACTTGTGCTTATCATAACATGTCCAAAATGAAAACCAAACTCAAGTATTTAAAGGACAAACTTAGGGTTAGAGTTCCTTGAGCAGGAATCGAAAGTATCTATTTGAATTTTGAATAAAAGTTATTCGAATACCTAAAAATCGATTCTTCAAATTAGAGATATAAAATGTAAAAAAAAATCCATTGTCATCTTTTATTGATTGGCCACTTCAAAACGAAAGATAGAGGATCATAGCAACACATTTTTGCATAAAAAATAATCATGCATAGCCCTGCCAATGTTGAGATAGGGTGGACATATTCTCAAACAAGACAGGAAAAGAGATGGAGTGTAGCGGCTGATGAGAAGTAGGTTTTAGGAGGTTTTCTTTTGATAAATCTAATATAACCTAATTCTAAAGGGCTTCTATTATTTGGGCCTAACTTTGGACAAATTTTGAGGTGCGTTTTGTAAAAAAAAAAGATGTGCCAATTGACTGAATAGTTTAGAACTTTTTTTGCCAAATTTGGTCATTTTTTCGTTTATATTAAATCGTTTGAGCTTCTAATTTAATATATTTTATAAAAACTTTCAAATGTAAGAAATTGAAAATAATACAACAAAATCTTTTAAGTAAAACCACAATAAGTAATAATAATATTGTTGAGAATGAGAAGTATAATTTAAGAATTAATGAACATAATGATAAAATGATGATAATTATAAAAATTATAAAGTTAGAGTAACAATTATAACAGGGAAAATGTTAGAATATGCGCAATGTAAGCCTTATGCAGATCACAAACATATATAATAGCATAATAATGTAAATTGAACTCCTCAACTAATTTTCATATTTTACTACTACACATATCAAACTTTTTGAAATATATGATTTAATAGGATAAATAGTTTAATTTTGTAACTATCGTTGAAGTTTCATAATGCATACAATTTGTATTTTATGTCCTCGGGTTGGTCAGTTACATTAAGAGTTGGTTGGATAGAGCAAAATCATTAAAATATTTCCCCGCCCTAGAAAGACACATCAAAACTATATGCATGGTTATGAACCTACTAATCTCAAAAGGAAGATGGTAGATGAAAAAAAAATTTGTTGTGCAGTGTCATAGATGATTTAAATGGAGGTTCATGCCTACAAAGGAGAAGTAGGAAAAATAACAACACATATATTGAAACATCCCTTCTTATATAAAGACTCTAATGAGAGACATCTATATATGATTGGACGATACACATGATGTCACTCAAAAAGAAAGAAAATTGTGGGCTTTTGATAAGCCTAGTATTCCACAATTAGCTTTCAAGTTGATTGAAATCGTGTGTATCATCAAATCATATATTAGCACACCACTCATGAGTTTCTTCACAATAGAAGGGATGTTCCAGCATGTGTATGCTTATCTTTTCATATATCACCTTTGCAGGTACGTATATTCATTTGAAACATATACAACACAACACAATAAATTCCTCTTAATCTACAACTTGCTTTTGTAGGTTTGCAGGTTCAATATCATGCATATTATTTTGATCTATCTTTCTAGTAGTGAAAACTCCATTCATATATCAACCCGAGGACAAAAAATATAATTTGTATTCATTAGGAAACGTTATCGACAATTAAAAAAGGCATAAGATAAAAAATTCTATTTTCCTATCTAATCCTATATCTCAATAAAATTTATATGTGTTTATAACAAAAGTAGAACCGATATATGCATATATTATAAGAGCTTAAAACGTAGAATTAGCTAATAGATCCCACAGATTCTAAATTCTAACATATCTCGTAGCTCCTCATTGAGGCAGATATCAACAAAAATTTAAAAATTCATAATAAATCTAACATTTTTTCTTGAAAAAGAACTAGGCAATACCAGCAAAGCTTTGGATCTATCTCCTCGAGAATAGATTTCAAACCATAATAAATTTAAATGTCTCTGTTATGGACACAAACCAACAAACACAAAATGAAGACTTATAAAGAAATAAAAGCTTAAAGTAGTAGTTTAATGATGATGTGATAAGATATAGAAATTTAAGAGTTTCATGATATTACTTGAGAATATCATAACATGTCCAAAATGAAATCCAAACTCAAGTATTTAAACGTCAAACTTAGGGTTAGAGTTCCTTGAGTGGGGATCGGAAGTATCTATTTGAATTTTGAATAAAAGTTGTTCGAATATCTAAAAATAAATTCTTCAGATTAGAGAAATAAAATGTAAAAAAAAACACATTGTCATCTTGTCTTGATTGGCCACTTCAAAACGAAAGATAGAGAATCATTGCAACACATTTTTTCAAAAAAATAATCATGCATAGCCCTTCCAATATTGAGATAGGGGTGGACATATTCTCAAAGAAGACAGGAAAAGATATGGAGTGTAGCGGCTGATGAGAAGTAGGTTTTAGCAGGTTTTGTTTTGACAAATCTAATATAACTTAATACTAAAGGGCTTCTATGTTTTGGGCCTAACTTTGGACAAATTTTGAGCTGCGTTTTGGAAAAAAGAAGATGCGTTAATTGACCGAATAGTTTAGAACTCTTTTGACCGAATACCTTGTATATTATCTAAAAAGTTTCATATGTAAGAAATATGAAATAAAACAACAACAATATTTTTGAAGGAAAACAACAATAAGTAATAATAGTAATGTTGAGAATGAAAAATATAATTTTAAAAATTAATGAAAATAATGATAAAATGATAATTATAAGAATTATAAAGTTAGAGTAACATTTATAACAGGGAAAATGTTAGAATATGCGGAATGTAAGCTTTATACAGATTACAAACATATATAATAGCATAATAGTGTAAATTGCACTCCTCAATTAATTTTCATTTTTTACCATTACACATATCAAACTTTTTGAAATATATGATTGATTAGGATAAAGAGTTTAATTTTGTAACTATCGTTGATGTTTCATAATGAATAAAAGTTGTATTTTATGTCCTCGGGTTGGTCAGTTACATTAAGAGTTGGTTGAATGGAGCAAAATCATTAAAATGTTTCCCCCCTAGAAAGATATATCAAAACTATATGCATGGTTATGAACCTACTAATCTCAAAAGGAAGATGGTAGTTGAAAAGGAATTTGCTGTGCAGTGTCATAGATGATTCAAATGGAGGTTCATAACTACAAAGGAGAGGTATGAAAAAATAACTGCAAATATATTGGAACATCCCTTCTTATATGAAGGCTCTCATGAGAGACATCTATATATGATTGGACGATACACATGATATCACTCAAAAAGAAAGAAAATTGTGGGCTTTTGATAAGCCTAGTATCCACAATTAGCTTTCAGGTTGAATGACATCATGTGTATCATCAGATGATATATTAGCACGCCATTCATGAGTTTCTTCAGAATAGAAGGGATGTTCCAGTGTGTGTATCCTTATCTTTTCATATATCGCCTTTGCATGTACGTATACTCATTTGAAACATCTACCACACAACACAGTGAATTCCTCTTAATCTACCACTTTTTTTTGTAGGTTTGCAGGTTCAATATCATGCATATAATTTGGAACTATTTTTGTAGGGGTGAAAACTCCATTCATCAAACTCTTATTCTAATTAATCAAAACGAGGACAAAAAATATAATTTGTATTCATTAGGGAATTCCACCGACAATTAAAAAAGGCACAACATAAAAAAGTCTATTATCTTATTTAATCATATGTCTCAATAAAATTTAAATGTGTTAATAATAAAAGTAGAACAGATATATACATATAATATAAGAGTTTATAACGTAGAATTAGCTAACAGATCCCATTGCTCCTAAATTCTCACAGAACTCGTAGCTTCTAAATTGAGATATATTTCTATAAAAATTTTATAATTCATAATAAATCTAACCTTTTTTCTTGGCAGTGAACTAGGCAGTACCAGCAAAACTTCGGATCTATATCATCAAGAACATATTTTGAACCATAATAAATTTAAATGTCTCTGTTATGGACACAATCCAACAAAAACAAAATGAAGACTTATAAAGAAATAAAAGCTTAAAGTAGTAGTTTAATGATGATGTGATAAGAAATAAAAATTTAAGACTTTTATGATACTACTTGAGCTTATCAGCGCATGACCAAAATGAAATCCAAACTTAAGTATTTTAAGGACAAACTTAGGGTTAGATTTCATTGAGCGGGAATCGAAAGTATCTATTTCAATTTTGAATAAAAATTGTTCGTGTTGAATGCCTTGAATCGGACCCGTTTTGGGCCCTCAATTATCTGTCAATTCTGTATTTGGGGCCTAAGCCTGTTAGGGCGTAGCTTAGCACTATATATAGACGCTATGGCAAACCCTATTCTGTAATTCTGTTCTTGCCTCTCCATAATAAAACTACTCCCCCTCTTCCCCGTGGATGTAGCCAATTTATTGGTGAACCACGTAAATTTGTTGTCTTGTTTTTCGCATTTATATTTTCTCGTATTATCTCAAATTCTGCATAACAAATTAGTATCAGAGCCTCTTGGTTAATCGGTGTTCTTGGAGAATTCGAGAGTTCTGCTTTGAACGTGAAAATAGACAAATTCACAGGGAGGAACAGTTTCAGTTTATGGCAGATCAAGATGCGGGCTTTGTTGAAACAGCAAGGTTTCTGGGCGCCGTTGTCGAAAGACAAGAACGTCGTCGTTACTCCTGAGATGGCGATTCTTGAGGAAAAGGCGCACTCGACGATCATGCTGTGTCTCGCGGATGACGTCATCATGGAGGTCTCGGATGAAGAGACTGCTGCTGGTCTGTGGTTGAAGCTGGATAGTTTGTACATGACAAAATCTCTAACCAACAAGATGCTTCTGAAACAACGTCTATTCGGTTTATGAATGGCTGAAGGTACACAACTCAGGGAACATTTAGAGCAATTGAATACTTTTTTATTAGAATTGCGTAATATCGATGTGAAGATCGAGGATGAAGATGTTGCCCTGATTCTGTTAGTATCTCTCCCAATGTCGTTTGAGAATTTTGTTCAATCGTTCATTGTTGGGAAAGATACTGTGTCGCTGGAAGAAGTCAGATCGGCCCTTCATAGCAGGGAATTACGGCATAAGGCTAACGGCACAAGTACGGACATACAGCCTTCCGGTCTGTTCACCAATAGGGGAAAGGGAAGGAAAAACGGCGGAAAGAAAAATAAGCCGATGTCGAAGGGTGCAAAGCCGGATGATGTTTGTAATTACTGTAAGGAGAAGGGACATTGGAAATTTGATTGTCCGAAGAAGAAGAAACAATCGGAAAAATAATCAGTTTCTGCTGTTGTTGCTGAAGAAGACACCAATTCTAAAGAAGACATTGCCCTAGTTGCGGATGAGCACACTCATCATTCAGATGTGTGGGTTCTCGATTCTGGGGCATCCTATCACATCTGTCCTAGGAGAGAGTGGTTCACGACTTATGAGCAGGTAGACGGAGGCAGCATCTCGATGGCCAACAGTTCTGTCTGCAAGGTGGTTGGGACAGGCTCGATCAAGATAAGGACACATGACGGTAGCTTCTGCACATTGAACGAGGTCAGACACGTTCCATTGATGACGAAAAATCTGATATCTCTCAGTCTTTTGGACAACAAGGGATTCAGCTGGTCAGGAAAAGATGGAGTCTTGCGGGTCTGGAAGGGTTCAAATCTGATTCTGAAAGGTGTCATGCGTGGTACTTTGTATTTTCTACAAGGTTCCACAGTTATAGGTTCAGCCCATGTTGCATCGTCAGAAGTTCACCAGGAGGATATGACTAAGTTGTGGCACATGAGACTTGGTCATATGGGTGAAAGAGGGATGCAAATTCTGTCAAAGGAGGATCTTCTTGCTGGTAATAATGTTAAGAGCCTAGAGTTTTGTGAACATTGTGTCTTTGGAAAACTACATCGCAACAAGTTTTCAAAGGCCATTCACAGAACAAAAGGCACACTTGATTATATCCATTCTGATTGCTGGGGTCCATGCCGTGTTGAGTCTTTGGGAGGCTGCAATTTTTTGTGTCCATTATTGATGACTACTCAAGGATGACTTGGGTGTAGATGATGAAGCATAAAAGTGAAGCTCTCCAGAAGTTCAAGGAGTGGAAAATTTTGATGGAAAATCAAACAGGGAAGAAGATCAAGAGGTTGCGAACTGATAATGGGCTAAAATTCTGCTGGTCTGAATTTGATCAATTCTGTAAGGATGAAGGGATTGCTCGACATCGTACAGTCAGAAATACACCACAGCAGAACGGTGTAGCTGAGCGGATGAATCAAACACTTCTGGAGAGAGCAAGGTGCATGCTTCTAATGCTGGGCTAGATAGAAGATTATGGGCAGAAGCGGTTAGTACAGCTTGCTACTTGATTAACCGCGGACCACATACAGGCATATAGTGCAAGACACCTATGGAGATGTGGTCAGGAAAAGCTGCTGATTATTCAAATCTGAAAGCTTTTGGTTGTACGGCTTACTATCACGTCAGTGAAGGTAAGTTAGAACCAAGACCTAAAAAGGGAGTATTTGTGGGCTACGGAGATGGAGTGAAAGGTTTCAGAATCTGGTCTCCAGCAGAAAAGAGGGTTATTATGAGCAGGAACGTTGTCTTTGATGAAAGTTCTCTGCTTAGAACCATTGTGAAGCCTACAACTACGTCAGAAACTGGGAGTCTTGATAAACAGGTGGAGTTTCATGTCATTCAGAACGAGAGCGATTTGAAAGAAACTGAAGAGGAGGATCAAGAGCCACAGACAGAAACTGATATTCCAGAATCTATGCCATCAGATATCCATCAGAGTATAGCTCAAGATCGGCCAAGGAGGGTTAGAGTTCGGCCACCTACGAGGTATGGTTTTGAGGACATGGTGGGTTATGCACTGCAGGTTGCTGAAGAGGTAGATACATCTGAGCCGTCTACTTACAAAGAAGCCATTTTAAGTCCTGATTCTGAAAAATGGTTTGCTGCTATGGGAGATGATATGGAGTCCCTACACAAGAATCAGACATGGGATCTGGTCATACAGCCTTCGGGGAGAAAGATTATTACTTGCAAATGGGTTTTCAAGAAAAGGAAGGGATATCACCAGCAGAAGGAGTCAAGTATAAAGCCAGGGTTGTTGCCAGAGGTTTCAACCAAAGAGAGGGAGTGGACTACAATGAAATCTTCTCACCAGTGGTCAGACATACTTCCATCCGAGTGTTACTAGCGTAGTTACACATCAGAATCTGGAGCTTGAACAACTTGATGTGAAGGCAGCGTTTCTACATGGAGAGTTGGAGGAAGAGATATACATGACTCATCCGGATGGTTTCCAAGTTCCAGGGAAGGAAAATCATGTCTGCAAGTTGAAGAAGTTCTTATATGGACTGAAGCAGTCTCCAAGGCAGTGGTACAAACGGTTTGACAGCTATATGGTGAAGTTGGGCTATACTCGGAGCTCATATAATTGTTGTGTCTACTACAATAGGCTTAAGGATGATTCATTCATCTATCTGGTGCTTTATGTAGATGATATGCTGATAGCTGCAAAGAAGAAGTATGACATTCAGAAGCTGAAGGGTTTACTTATTGCTGAGTTTGAGATTAAGGATCTAGGAGCCGCTCGGAAGATTCTAGGGATGGAGATCATTAGAGACAGAGAGAGAAGGAAACTTTTCTTGTCACAGAGAAGCTACATTCAGAAGGTCTTGGCGAGGTTTGGCATGTCTTCATCTAAGCCTATTGATACCCCCAGTGCTGTCAATATCCATCTCACTGCCATGTTCGCTCCACAGTCAGAAGAAGAGAAGGAGTATATGTCACGAGTCCCTTATGCCAGTGCCGTAGGAAGTTTGATGTATGTTATGGTCTGTGCAAGGCCAGATTTAGCACATGTAGTCAGTGTAGTGAGCAGATTCATGGGACAACCAGGGAGAGAACATTGGCAGGTTGTGAAGAGAATTTTCCGGTACCTTAGAGGTACATCTGACGTTGGTCTCATTTATGGAGGTGATACTCAGTGCTTGGTTACTGGCTATTCTGATTCTGACTATGCTGGAGATGTTGACACACGAAGATCGATGACTGGCTATGTGTTTACCCTTGGAGGATTTGTCGTCAGTTGGAAGGCAACTTTGCGACCTACAGTGACTTTGTCTACTACGGAAGCGGAGTACATGGCCTTGACAGAGGCTGCAAAAGAAGGGATTTGGTTGAAAGGGCTGGTTAGTGATCTTGGTCTGCATCATGATCAGGCTACGGTGTATTGTGACAGTTTGAGCGCAATTTGTCTAGCCAAAGATCAAGTCCATCATGAGAGAACCAAGCATATTGACGTGAGGTATCATTTTCTGAGAAGTGAGAAGAGAATCAAGGTGAAGAAAGTAGGAACTGCTGATAATCCTGCTGATATGTTCACAAAGACGGTTCCACAGAGCAAGTTTCAACATTGTTTGGACTTGCTCAACATCAGAAGCTGTTAATTGCCCTGCGGGGCAATTTTCAGGAAGAGGGGGAGGCCTGGCACTATCATAGTGCGTCTGAAGAATCTGTTTGGAGAATTCAAGTCAAGGTGGAGATTTGTTGAATGCCTTGAATCGGACCCGTATTGGGCCCTTAATTATCTATCAATTCTGTATTTTGGGCCCAAGCCTGTTAGGGCGTAGCTTAGCACTATATATAGACGCTATGGCAAACCTTATTCTGTAATTCGGTTCTTGCCTCTCCATAATAAAACTGCTCCCCCTCTTCCCCGTGGATGTAGCCAATTTATTGGTGAACCACGTAAATCTGTTGTTTTGTTTTTCGCATTTATATTTTCTCGTATTATCTCGAATTCCGCATAACAGTTCGAATATCTGAAAATCAATTTTCAAGATTAGAGAAACAAAATCTCAACAAAAATAAATCATTGTCATATTTGCTTGATTGGCCAGTTCAAAATGACAGAGAGGGGATTATATCAATACATTTTTGCACAAAAATATTCATGCATAGTCCTGCCAATACTGAGATAGGGGTGGATATATTTTCAAAGAAGACAGAGAGAGAGATGGAGTGTAGCGACTGATGAGAAGTAGGTTTTAGGAGGTTTTGTTTTGAGAAATCTAATATAACCGAATTCTAAAGGGTATCTATGTTTTGGGCCTAACTTTCGACAAATTTTAAGCTGCGTTTTGGAAAAAAGAAGATGGGCCAATTGACCGAATAGTTTAGAACTCTTTTGGCCGAATTTTGTCATTTTTTTCCTTTACATTAATTCGTTTGAGCTTCTAATTTAATACCTTGTATATTATAGGGAAAATACTCAAGTACCCCCTCGACCTATGCCCGAAATTCCAGAGACACACTTACACTATACTAAGGTCCTATTACCCCCCTGAACTTATTTTATATGTAATTTTTTACCCCTTTTTAGCCTACGTGGCACTAGTTCAAAAAAAAAAGTCAACCATCGTTGGGCCCACAAGATAGTGCCACGTAAGCTAAAAAGGGGTAAAAAATTATTAATAAAATAAGTTTAGGGAGGTAATAGGACCTTAGTGTAGTATAAGTGTGTCTCTGAGATTTCGGGCATAGGTTGAGGGGGTACTTGGGCATTATCCCTATATTATATAAAAAGTTTCATATGTAAGAAATTTGAAATAAAGCAACAACAATAAGTTATAATAGTAATGTTGAGAATGAAAAATATAATTTTAAAAATAAATGAAAATAATGATAAAATGAAGATAAATTATAAGAATTATACTGTTAGAGTAACAAGTATAACAGGGAAAATGTTAGAATATGCCTAATGTAAGCCTTATTCAGATCACAAACATATATAATAGCATAATAATGAAATTGCATTCCACAATTAATTTTTATTTTTTACCATCAAAACCTATCAAACTATTTGAAATATATGATTGAATAAGATAAAGAGTTTAATTTTGTAACCATCGTTGAAGTTTCATAATGAATACAAATTGTATTTAATGTCCTTGGGTTGGTCAATTACATTAAGAGTTGGTTGAATAGAGCAAAATCATTAAAATGTTTGCCCCCTAGAAATATACATCAAGCAATACACATGGTTATGAACCTACTAATTTCAAAACAAAGATGGTAGATGAAAAGGAATTTGTTGTGCAGTGTTATAGAGGATTCAAATGGAGGTACATACCAACAAAGGAGAGGTATTAAAAATTAACAGCACATATATTGGAACATCCCTTCTTATATGAAGTCTCTCATGAGAGACATCTATATATGATTGGACGATACACATGATATCACTCAAAAAGAAAGAAAATAGTGGTCTTTTGATAAGCCTAGTGTTCCACAATTAGCTTTCAAGTTGAATGACATCATGTATATCATCACATGATATATTAGCACGCCACTCATGAGTTTCTTCACAATATAAGGGATGTTCCATCATGTGGATCATATCTTTTCATATATCACCTTTGAAGGTACATATACTCATTTGAAACATATAACACACAACACAATTAATTCCTCTTAATCTAGTACTTGTTTTTGTAGGTTTGCAGGTTCAATATCATGCATATTATTTTGATCTATCTTTCTAGGGGTGAAAACTCCATTCATCAAACTCTTTTTCTAATAAATCAACACGAGGACAAAAAATATAATTTGTATTCATTAGGGAACTCCAACGATAATTGAAAAAGGCACAACATAAAAAAGTCTATTATCTTATTGAATCATATGTCTCAATAAAATTTATATGTGTTTATAATAAAAGTAGAACCGATATATACATATAACATAAGAGTTTATAACGTAGCATTAGCTAACAGATCCCATAGCTCCTAAATTCTAACAGATCCCTTAGTTCCTAAATTCAGATAGATTTTTTTCTTGGCAGTGAACTAGGCAGTACCAGCTTCGGATCTATCTCCTCAAGAACAGATTTTGAACTATAATAAATTTAAATGTCTCTATTATGGACAGAAAACAAAAAAATAAAGATGAAGACTTATAAAGAAATAAAAGCTTAAAGTAGTAGTTTAATGATGATGTGATAAGATATCAAAATTTAAGACTTTCATGATACTACTTATGCATATTGGAACATGTCCAAAATGAAATCCAAATTCAAGTATTTAAAGGACAAACTTAGAGTTAGAGTTCCTTGACCGGGAATCGAAAGTATCTATTTAAATTTTGAATAAAAGTTGTTCAAATATCTGAAAATCTATTCTTCATATTAGAGAAACATAATTTCAAAAAAAATAATTGTCATCTTTTCATGATTGTCAAGTTCAAAAGGAAATATAGAGGAACATAGCAACACATTTTTGCATAAAACAACAATGCATAGCCCTGCCAATACTGAGATAGGGGTGAACATATTCTCAAAGAAGCCATGGAGAGAGATGGATTGTAGAGGCTAATGAGAAGTAGGTATTAGGATGCTTTGTTTTGATAAATCTAATATAACCTTATTCTAAAGGACTTCTAGGTTTTGGGCCTAACTTTGGACAAATTTTGGGCTGCGTTTTTTAAAAAAGAACATGGGCCAATAGACCGAATAGTTTAGAACTCTTTTTGCCACATTTTGTCATTTTTTTCCTTTACATTAATTCGTTTGAGCTTATAATTTAATACCTTGTATATTATATCAAAAGTTTCATATGTAAGAAATTTGAAATAAAGCAGCAACATTCTTTTTAAAGAAAACAACAATAAGTAATAATAGTAATGTTGAGAATGAACAATATAATTTAAAAAATAATGAAAATAATGATAAAATGATGATAATTATAAGAATAATAAAGTTAGAGTAACAATTATAACAGGGAAAATGTTAGAAATATGAGCAATGAGAGCCTTATTCCGATCACAAATATATATAATAGCATAATAATTTAAATTGCACTCCTCAATTTAATTTCATTTTTTAACACTACACATATCAAACTTTTGGAAATATATTATTGAATAGGATAAAGAGTTCCATTTTGTATCTATCTTTGATGTTTCATAATGAATACAAGTTGTATTTTTTGTACTCGGGTTGGTCGATTACATTAAGAGTTGGCTGGATGTAGCAAAATCATTAAAATGTTTTCCCCCAAGAAAGATACATCAAAACAATATGCATGGTTATAAACCTACTAAACTCAAAAGGAAAGTCGTAGATGAAAATGAATTCACTGTGCAGTGTGAAAGATGATTCAAATGGAAGTATATACCTACAAAGAAGACGTATGAAAAAATAACAGCACATATATTAGAACATCCCTTCTTGTATGAAGGCTCTCATGATTGAGATCTATATATGATTGGACGATACACATGATGTCTCATATAAAGAAAGAAAATTATGAGTTTACAATAAGCTTAGTATTCCACAATTAGTTTTCAAGTTGAATGACATTATGTATATCATCACATGTGTCATGCCCCGAGCTACCCCTGAGACGTGGACACAGAACCTAGGACCACAAGTGATGCCAAGCTAACCCTGCTGGCATGATCATAAGCATTCTAAAGATAATAAACTGTTGAGGAAGCTAAATCATACTTAAAATGAAAAGATGGGGAATACCCATATTTTATAACTGAGATATTTGAAAACAATGAGTTTAATACAAAAAAAATATTAACTCAATACTAAGTGTAATCTAACTATGTCTGAATATAACCTCTAAACTAGACTAGAAATCCTCGTATAAACCCCAGCTAAATCTAGCAAAAACTGAAATTAAATGACTAAAGACTGAAATGAAACTCATGACTGTTGTTCTCGGAGAATGAGGATTTACCACTGAATCTGCTGAACTGGATATCGGGAAATCGATCTATGTGTGATCTGGATGCTGAGAACCTGAACCTACATCACGAGAAGATGTAGCGCACGTATGCGTCAGTAGTTGAAAGGTACTGAGCATGTAGGATAGAGTAAACCTGAAATAAAACATAACTGAACAAGCACAAAAACAAGTATAATAATCTAAACGTGATGTGCTGGTTTCTGAGCTAACTGGATGCAATGACCAATTTATAACATGCTGAAACTGAATATTGAATATACTGATAAATGTTCAATGCAGAGAGTCTAACTGAACTGTGGGAGCTACTAATAAGCGATAATATAACCACATGAGCCAAATGTGGAGTCCTATGTATACAACCCATCAAGAGGACCCAATATACCCTGCCAAAGGTATAAAGGCATGCTGGCATGATCACTAAACTGATTGTCCACAAAGGGGACTTACAACCTACTCGACTAGTAGTTCTTGGACTATTGGGTATGCTAAACCCTAGCCCAACTCGGTATAATGCTACTCCGAATGAATTCTGTAAATTAAATGATTATATCTCAATTTCTGTAAATAGATAGCTCGAAACTGAACATGCAAATTGAGAATGCAACAATTAATCTGGTAATTATGCTTTTATAACTGAGGCATGTATATATGAAGTGTCTGAAATATATGACCTAGCATGTTTAATTCAAGAACTAAAGAAATACAAATCTAGGGTTCTGAAATTCATGCTATAATCTGAGTAATAACATGATAATCTGATTTGGAACATATATTTAATAAATTCATGAAGTTATATCAAAGTTCTAGAAACCCTAGGTTTAATCATGATAAGAGAATCAAGAACTGACTGAAACTAAAGACCCAATGGGTAAAAGGAACCCACTAGCGAATCCCACATACCTGGTGATGAAATCCACAGAAAAATACTTAAGTTTCGGTGCTGGAACTTCTGGAGCTTGTGGAGTTCATGAACTAGGGTTCTTGAGCTTTTTTCTCCTTTCTTGCTTCTAATTTTCTATGTTTTTATTTAATGATGTGACTTGGATATTTTTAATTATATTTCTAGGCTTAAACTGACTAAAATCTGATGATTTAGGTCAAAACGACGTTACTTAGGGTTTAAACGGAGTGGGAAATGTCAAAAAGAAACCTGGGAAGGTTGTTGTTGGGCGTCACGACGGCCATGACTGATGTTCCGTCGTGCGCCCGACGCCACATCATTGGGTCGGTCGTGAGGTCTTGTTTGATAGGCCTTTACTAAAATGGGCATAAATTTTTACCCGGAGTTCTGATTTTAGCAAGGTTGGTGGCTACGGAAAAATAATTCAATTATCTATCTGTGGGTAGGTCATGAGATACAAAAATTATTTTTACTAAGAGTTATGATCATTTTAAGTTGACCCAACTGTATTTCCCCTTAACTGGCTGCAAATTTTCCACCTATGGACCGTAGGACCACCTACGAACTATGTTGGTCATCTGTGGCTCTTGTCAGAGAGTGGTTGAAGGGAGTCTTGATGGACGTTCACGGACTACGGACTGTCGTTTGACCTACAGACTATAAGTCCGTCCGTCGTCCAAGACTTAACCAATTTTTCTAGGCTGAAATTTTTGGGAGTTTTTGATACCATCGACGGTTGTGCAGGACGGACCGTGGTTCAGGCTACGGTCCGTCGATGCCACCGTTGGTAGCACCTGCAGATTTTTCTGAAAAACTAATTTTTGGTCTGTTTTGGCTACGGGGTGTTACATTATTTCCCCCTTGGAAACATTCGTCCTCGAATAAAGACTAAACTAGCTGAAATAGAGGGAGAGAGATGCAAACCCCACTACTAAACACTAACAACTGAGTTCTGACTGAATTGAGTTCTGAGTACATGCAATTACGCTAAAAATGAAAGTACAAACGGAGGGAGCATGATTCTAAAACTGAATTTACGCATGAATGACTGCAAAACTGAAGAGGAACTAGTACCTCAAGCTGGAGTGGAATCGGAAGGAAAAAGGTAAGGATACTTGGCTTTAATGGCTGCTTCTGCTTCCCAAGTAGCTCCCTCTAAGGACTGACTCCTCCACAAAACCTTGATTGAAGTGACTTCTTTGTTTCTCAACCTTCTAACCTGACAATCAAGAATCTCAACTGGTACATCCTCATAAGAAATACTATCTTTCACCGCCATACTCTTTAATGGCACTATAGAGGTTGGGTCACCCACGCACTACTTCAAGAGTGAGATGTGGAAGACCGGATGCACTGCTGCTAATTTTTCTGGCAACTCTAACTCATATACCACCTTGCCAATCCTTTTCAAGATCTTGTAGGGACCTACATATCTTGGACTTAGCTTTCCTTTCTTTCCAAATCTCATCCCCCCTTTCAAAGGTGAGACTTTCAGAAAAACCCAATCATCAACTTGGTACTCTAGTTCCCTTCTCCTTACATCTGCATAAGATTTCTGACGACCTTGGGCTGTCTTAAGTCTATCTCTAATGAATTGTACTTTCTCCATAGCATAAAGCACTGCATCTGGCCCTATCAAAGTTGTTTCACCTACTTAAAACCAACCAACAAGAGATCTACATCTACGCCCATATAAAACCTCATAAGTGGCCATCTGAATGCTGGAATGGTAGCTATTATTGAGGCAAACTCAATAAGAGGAAGGTGATCATCCCAACTACCTTTGAAATCGATCACACAAGCTCTCAACATATCCTCTAAGGTCTTAATGGTACGCTCTGCCTGCCTATTCGTCTGTGGATGAAAAATGTTGTACTAAGGTTAACTTGAGTACCAAGACCTTTTTGAAATGACTTCCAGAAATGAGGGGTAAACTGAGGACCTCTATCTAAGGACCTCTATCTGAGATGATAGACAAAGGAACCCCATGCAACCTCAGAATTTCAGTAAGGTAAGGCTTAGCATAGTCCTCTGCCGAATATGAAGTCTTGACTGCCAAAAAGCGGGAAGACTTAGTCATCCTATCAACTATCACCCAAATTGAGTCATGATGTCTACGAGTACGAGGTAACCCTGTGATGAAATTCATATTTATCACATCCCACTTCAAAGTAGGAATATCAATCTCTTGAGTCATACCTCCTGGTTTCCTATGTTCTACCTTGACTTGCTGGCGATTGAGGCACTTACTCACAAAGTCTGCTATATCCCTCTTCATGCCATTCAACCAATGGACTTTTCGCAGATCGAGGTACATCTTAGTGGCACATGGATAAATAGAATACCTGGAGTTATAAGATTCTGCAAGAATATGCTGCCTCAACTCTCCCACATCAGGAACACACAATCTACTTTGGTAGCGAAGTACACCATATCCGCCTTGAGAGAAAACCTCCACTCTCTGATTGTTGACTGCACCCTTTAGTTCAAGAAAGATTGGATCACTCTCATGCTTTTCCTTAACCTCCACTACCAAAGACGATTCTGCCCCATTTTGACCTGTTACACTGCTGTCTTTTCTTTTATCCTCGACACGGGCTACACTACCCATAGAGAATCTACTAAGACCATCGGCCACTACATTCGCCTTTCAAAGATGATAATTCACACTCATATCATAATCCTTAAACAAACTCAATCCATCTCCTCTGGCAAAGATTCAACTCTTTCTGGCCTCACGACGTCCAGGATTGACGGTCCGCCATGCGCCCGATGCCCCGTCGTTGGGTCCGTCTGAGGTCCTGTTCGACGGGCCTTTACTAAAATGAGAATAAATTTTTACTCAGAGGTCTGATTTTAGAAAGGTCGGTGTCTATGAAAAGATAATTCAATTATATATCTGTGGGTAAGTCGTGGGAGATTTAATTCATTTTGTGCTAATAGTTATGATTATTTTAAGTTGACCCAACTGTATTTCCCCTTAACTTGCTACAAATTTTCCACCTACGGACTGTAGGTCCACCTACGAACCATGCTGGTCATCCATAGCTCTTGTCAGAGAGTGGTTGAAGGGAGTCTTGATCGACGGTCATGGACTACGGACAGTCGTTTAACCAACGGACTGTAAGTCCATCCGTCGTCCAAGACTTAACTAATTTTTCTAGGCTGAAAGTTTTGGGAGTTTCTGATCCCATCTACGGTTGTGCAGGACGGACTATGGTTCAGGCTATGATCCATTGATGCCACCGTTGGTAGCGCCTGCAGATTTTTCTAAAAATTTAATTTTTGGTCTATTTTGGCTATGGGGTTTTACACCCAAAATATACTTAGCCTATTATGTTTTAAATAAAATATTTTCTCTTCGGTGGTTTGAGATTATTAGTAAAAAATGTTTCTCTTAAAATAAATGGTACTTAAAGCTTCTCATGAACTCTTTTTGAAATTGGTGCTTCCTTTCTTGCTTAAATGTAACAATATTTATTCTTGGGAATATTTAGTTCCTGTATATTATTTTAAATAAAATGAATGCAACTTTACTCTTTGTCGAACTCAAATGTTCAATTCTTAAAACAAGTTTAGAAAATTTTGTAAATGACTTTTCAAAATAATGTTCATGCCAAATTATGGATATGAATGACTCAATAAAAGGTCTTAATACCATACATAGAACTAAATACTCAAAACTCAAAAACTCAAAACTCAAGAACCTCAATATACTACCCAACTTAATACTACTCAATTTAAGAATACTCAACTCAGAGGTTTCATGAAAAATTATAGGCATGAACTAATCAACTCATGGACTTCGTGATACTACTCATCTCAAGAATGTTCTACTCATAGGGCTCATACAGAATTTATGGGCATGAAAAACTCAACTCAAAGACTTCATGGATAATATGTAATACTCCCATGATTAGGAATTTAATTCAAAATGGATTAGGAACTCAGTATTCAAGACATAGAACTTGAAGATACTACTCCCCTCAAAGATGCTCAAATTATGATGTTTATGCAGAATTATGGGCATGAAGGACTTGGATCGATGGTCTAAATTACAATATGGTACTCATGGATAGACTCTTCTCAGTTTCATACTTACTTTCTCAAATATATCTCAAATCGATAGTTGATATCAAAGGTTCACAATTGAAGTCAAAGACTTTCTTGGACTCTACTATTAACTCTCTCTTGAATTTGAATTTGAATTCAAGAGTTATAGTTCATGATATGAATGATCTCGTGAAGATAAATGTAGAATCATGAATATACACATTATCCTCATTCTCATATTCACTTGCTCGAGTCTTGAAATAAATTATTAGAGGTTGTAGAAGCTTCCTTAAAAAGGCTCAAAAGGACTTCCTCAAAATGTTCGAAAGAACTCTCAAAACTTAACTCTTAGACCTACTTTGAATTTTAATGATAAAATCAAGGTTATTATTTATGTTATGAATGATTTGTAGATGTTTAGAATAAGTTTAGAGTGGTTAGCATTGATAGGGCTTGAAGTTACCTTTTTAAAGGACTCAAACGGAAAAACGACCAAGAAGGGGTGGGGTTAGGTTACCGTTGCGCACTGAGTGGGGCAGGGCATCAACCCTCTTCCTATATACACAATCTTATGGAACAATAGTGGGGCAGCATGCCAACCAATTCCCAGGAAACCTGACGAATTTCTTTGCTCGTTTTCTCACCCTAGTTTGTCTAGATTTGAATGTTTCTTCCCAATTCACTTAGATTTAGATATGCAAAGTACACACAAATCTACTAAAAACCCCTCAAATTCCAAGGATTTATCTCACGAATTCTTAAAAAACCCAACAAAACAAGATTTAGAATGAAACTTAGAGAACACTTATATGAACTCAACATACTCAAACTTATGGATTAAATTCGTAAAAGAAACTCATGATTGGTGTGTGAGTGAACGAACTCAACACTATGATACTTAAATACCTCTAAGGGTTAAACCCATGAAAAATCTGCAATAAAACATAAGAATCTTGATGAACGCTTTGATCATTTTCTCTTTCTCGTCTTTTATTTTATTTTCTCTTCTTAAACTCTCAACTAAAACCCTGAGTGCATATTAGGATCATAAAAATGAACCTAATCATTTAGACAGCTAAAACCTTACTAGAAATTAATTAAATCTGATTGGAGTAAGGAATAGACCAAAATACCCCTCATATTTTCTGGTAACTTTCATTAAATGGCCAGGTTTACTTAAAAAGGGAATATCTCACTCATTCAAACTTGAACTGAAAATACCCGGTGGAGTTGGAATGATAATTCAAACACATTTTATCTGATTTCTTATGGGCCACCTAAATCATCATGTACTTAAAGTTATGATTATTTGCAGTTGACCCAATATTTAGAAGAACTTAAGAATGACTTGAATGAACTCTCTTTAGTTATTTTTAAAACTCAAGATTCACATCTAGTGACCCTAATACTTAAGAAATTTTAAAGTCTTTGGTAAAAACTTACTCACTGTGAAGGATGGTACAAGTCTTATTTCAAAAGAAAAATCAGGGTGTCACATTAGTGTTGACATTAGAGGTGTGCATTCGGTTTTTCGATTTGATTTTGTACTATTCGGTTTGAGTTTTCGATTTTTGGTTTTGAAGAAGTGTAACCCAATTGGTTATGTCAATAATTAGAAACATAACAAAGTTATATTTATATATATATATGATTCGGTTTTTTAGATTTTTTGGTTTTCATTTTTTCTAAATTAGAAACCAAAAAAAACAAACATAGTAAACTATAAATCTAAAACCAAACCAAAAATCCAAAAAATCAATCCAAATCAAAATTTGGTTTGATTTTATTTGGTTTTTCGGTTTAATCCAAATAGTGCAGACCATTAGTTGACATGTTAATATTGTTTGGCATTATTTTGGTCAAATTAATGGTAAACATAGTTTATTCTTCAATAAAGTAATGATGGAAATTATTGGATATGATATTATTGATTGGCAAAGTATAAAACCATTAGAAAGTTTTGATTTTGGTATAATATGTGTCAAGTTTGGCAGTTTTTTTTTTGTCCTTAGGTTACTGATGCTTAATCCAAATTGGGTTAAAAAATTTCTTTTGGTTATCATATTATAAATTAAGTTTTGATATATTGAGATAGGTAATTAAATATTAAGTATATGTTATTATGTGATACCATTTGAGTTATATTATTTGGAGGGATTAAAACATAACCCTAGGCATGAAACTGGAAAATATGAGAATTGACATGTTTATTGACATCAAATTTGGGAACTTGATTATAGATTGGGTGAGTTTTTTGATATACACTAGGCACATAGTAATATGGGTGTTGAGTGCATTAAAATATTGTTGTGATTATTTATTTGAATAAATTATATTGATTTAGAAATCGAACGAAAGGGGACGGCTCAAGTCCCGGATTAATTACCCAATTATTTGAGGCAAGTGGATTTTTCAACCCTTGTTAAGTGTATAAAATCATGTATTTCCTTGTGGTATGTGTTGGGGAATAATGGAACTTGGTGCGTATCATCACTAGCTTAGACATGTATCACTATACTTGGCATTGCATTTCAGTACATTGATTATCTATAATATTTGTGAACTTGTGAGTGCATTTCTGTGGAATTTGTGATTGATTAACTTGATCATGTGTATTATTGATCCAAAATCGTTAGAGTGTTGTTATTGATCTATGTGTTAATGTAAATTGTGAACTATTAGGTTAGACTGATTTTTATGCAGGTTGTAGTTGTGGAGATTTGGTTGGGGTATATGGAGTACCCGTATTCTATTCCATTAGCTTATGTTTAGAAGTTTAATTTTTGATTACCATGTGATTTCATACACACCCGTTGCTTTCTATTCTCTTCTTTTTTAAGGCTTCTTGTAGAGGTTCATGATGTATCTATTTTTTTATCTCAGTGGACCTTACTCCTATTAATTATCTTGTCCAATTTTAGTGACAACATCCTTTGAGACTTGTTTATTTATTTTAAATATATTGCAAACATTATAGGCTTGTACACGTGACAATCAAGTTTTGAAAATTTAGTTAAGTTGATTTGTTATCCTTATTAGTAATTATTTCTTTAACTTTTATTTTTCGTACTTTATCATAATGGTTGAGTTTTAGGTTGACTTCTCTTGGTGGGATACGACGAGTTATATCACATCCATTTTGAGTTGTGACAAAATGGTATTAGAGCCCCATGTTCATAGGTATCACGTGTTTATAAGCCAAGTCTATTAGAGTCTGGAGGATCGACGCAGAGACGTCATTTTCTTATCTTCGAGGGGCTATGGTGATTTAAGGAAAATCTTTACTTCTTGAATTTCTATCGTGCATTCGTTGTTTATTTGGATTTTTATCACTTTATTCCATTCTTTCTCATTTATGTGATGCCTCATTCATATTTTCTCATTTGGTTGTTGTCGTGTATGGTTTGGAAGCTAGATTATGTTTGAAAGTGAGAGACTTATGGAAAAGTATGTGGTCAAATAAAGAATATTCAGTGACTCTAAGGGGTTGAGTTAGCTAAGTCTTCGGTAAAGAATTATGAGGATATTTGAATGATAAGGTTGAACAATGGTTTGAGGGACTTCATGAACATGTTTTTTTGGGGGTTTTATCTAACAACTGGAAGAGTATTTGTGTGGTGTATATGATATCTGGAGTGGTTCGACAAATGGAAGAGGAATTATCAAAGGTACGGCTAGATAATGCATATTGTGACTTTGGAAACTATATTTAGTAAATTTATCACAACATATATGGGTTACTTGGCAAATGATGAGAATTTTTATGCCAATCGAGGTAAGAATCTCTACTTAAGCTTAATAAATTTATTGTATGTCAAAGAGGGTGATGTAATGACTACTACAAGGGTACATATGCTTACCTGGTTAGAATTATAGAGTGTTCATTCGACTATTGACCTGATCTATGAAAGAATGCATAATGCTTTGGGCTAGAGACCAAATAGATTTTATAATGTTCTATAACTATTCAATGGGTAGAAATGTGTGGGATATTTGGGTACATCTTCTCGATAGGTGTGATGTGTTATAGTGGTAGATCTAATAGACTTTTAATGATATAGTACTAGTGGCATATGTAAAAAGATACACCGAATATAAGCATGAAAACTAACTACTTAAGGAGTTATCAGTTGTATCATGTGCTTATATATTGAGATTCAATGTTGCATTCATATTTAAGAAACCAACTAGCTTGTTACAACGGATGGATGAGTTAAGTTTTTTTATAAGGAAACTTTTAATAGTGCATATTTGGTATGATATTAATGTGTTTAGATTATAAGTGTATCACGAGGATTCTAAACAAGGAGTGTTGATTTAGTCATAAGCTTTAAGGTGTGGATCGATTTTCGAATGACAATTTTATGGGTAAAGAAAGTCCCAACGAGTATACTTGTGTGAAGGCAATTGTGGATTTTAGTAACAAAAAATGTGTATAAAATTGGGTTAGTTCTTTGAATTTGGTTTGTATGATTGGGTTTAAAGTGTTAGGTCGATGATAAATTAGACTTCGAGATGATGGCAAGGACAAACTTAACATGATGGTAAAAAGAGTTTACGGTGGATTGTGATTGAGATTCATCAATATAATAAAGATTGTTGGTTAAACACATTTTTTTATTGTAATGATGGCTTGTGAGTAGTAAGGTTGTGTTTGATACTATTTGGTTAGTAGCGTGGTCACATGGAAAGTGGTAGGATGTGCTGAGACACCGCTGGAATAGAATTTAAAGGATATAGAGTCATAACTAAAAAGAAATAGTTGAATGTTGTTTAGCTTTCAAATGGACAAAAAAGAACAAAGATATTTACTTTGATTGTAAGGATCAAAGATGTATCTTCAGAAAGAGTGAATAATTGGATTCCGAGACACATGACTCTATCTGTTTTCCCAGATTATTGTGATAGTGTTAATGTCATTCATATGGGTTAAAAGTTATTGGGTAAGATTTTACAAAAGTGTCTATAGACGGTTGATTCAAGTTTGGTCATAAGTTCTTGGGTAGTTTCGAGTTTGGTAACGTATACAATTAAAAAATTTAGTGAAGAAAATAATAAGATTTATGGCAGGCAATCAATGAATAGCTAAGATACGTGAAATCATAAAAATCTTCAAGGTATGAGCTAAAGTTGAGACTTAAGTGGATTGGGTCATCCAGTTGAATTCAGAATTTGAGTTTTTCATTGTAAGCCTATGTGTGGTAGTATTTTTGTTTAAGGTATGAATTGGTAAGTTAGAGGTACACCATTGCATTACCCTAAGTCTAAAATTCGAACTAGGTGTCTGATAATCTGGTATAGTGATGAGATGTCAAATGAGTGTGAGGAAGATTTGAATAGTTTACTATTTGTACTGAGCTAGAACTTGCCTGGTTAGTCCTGCTAAAAGTAAGTTGTAATAGACAATTAGGAAAGGATCATAGGCCCTTATTCAATATAGCCCATTTTTAGTCTAAATAAAAGAAAACCAAATGAAATTTATCCTTCTTTGATCCAAATGATCTGAGCTTAAATTAGAACATTCTTTTTCACCCCAACTGATCTTTTCTGGGAACAATGTGTTGACCCTGGTCCCTCCTTGGACATGTGCACCTCAGCTTATGCCAAAAGCATAACTTGAGGGTGGCTAATGCAGTAAACAACCTTCGTTATGGCCCTGACCCAACTTTGGGTTAGTGTACTTTTACTCATGGCAAAGCAATGAGTTGAGGGTGGCTACTATGAGGAATGCTCTGGAAAGTGGGGTTGAAAGAACAAAGAGAGAGAAAGAACAAAAGTAAAGTGACTCAAAAATTAGTTGAAAGATAAGTAAAGAAAAAGAAAAATATACAAGAAATACAAGTAAGAAAAGAAGAGAGTCACTTACACAAATGAAGAAAGAAGAGAAAATAGCAAGGTGAAACAATATGCGAAGCTGGGCGAGATAAAATGATAGAAAGTGGTAGGTTTAGCTGATATGTCAAGGAGGGCAAAAAGTCACTAAAGTATACCTAAATATACCCTACCTGACCCTGAGCCTATGTTACAAGCTAAGAAAGTTCTATCATGATCCTAAGGGTTGTATAGCAAACTTAAGGCAGTGAAAATAAGGGCAAGCTTATGGAAATAGGTATGAATGAGTATGACTTTGTTCTGGGAGCGAGTGTTGAAAAGTAATCCTATACTCAAACTGAAATCATTGTGTGAAAATGAGGATTTTGTTTTAAAGTGAGGACACTAGTTGCAATACCGGAATTGTTAGCACCTCGGTGAGAAATTGAAAAGGATAGGTGTTAGTGCATGGTGAGTCTGTGTCATGATCTGATCCCACATAATTCAAGCCTAATAGTGATAGCATGCATAGATATGATGAGATTAATCGGGATTGATAGCCAAATGATTGCAAAGGATAAAACATGGATACTATTGTACAAAGATTTTGTATTGAGTCATAGTGCTTCGCTTGAGGACAAACAACGAATTTAAGTTGAGGGTGTTGATATACCGTGGTTTCATGGTATTATTAATACTTTTTCCTTAAGTTTAGTGTGTCTAAAAGCCTTTTTGTGCTAATTTTTATATAAGTTTCTCTTTATTTGCCGGAAATATGTCCAAAGATGAATGCAGAGATTTTGAGCGAAGAAATGCAGAAGAGACCACCTACGGAGCTTGTGACGGTCCGTAGGTGGCAGCGTAGTGCAGCTGCTGAAGGAAGATGGGGAAGTCTGACCAAGTGTGGGGTTACGGAGTCCATGACGGTCCGTCGTGTCTATGACGGTCCGTCCTGCAGGTTCGTCATGAAGTTCAGAGAAGTAATCCAGTACCCATATTCCAAGAGTTTAAGTGTTTTGGAACGAAGACCCTCGACGGACCGTTGTGCTTATGACGGTCTGTCATACTTGCCGTCGAGAGTAATGAAAAGAGCAGCAGAAGAAATTGCACAAGTATGGGATGACGGAGTCCATGACGGTCCTTTGTGACCACGATGATCCGTCGCAAGGTCTGTCGACCCAGCCGCGTTTTGACAGATTTTCAGCAAATAGAGTCCTTGTTTAATTAGGTTTTTATTTTCTATAAATAGTTCGAAAAACCTCGTTTTTGAGGTTAGACTCCGTATTGTTAGACTCCGTATTGTTAGACTCTGCATTGTTAGACTCCGTATTGTTAGACACCGTATTAGTAAACATTGTATTGTTAGACTTTTGATTATCATTAGACTTTTTGTGAGATTCTTGATTACTTTGAGATTCTTGCAAGTGATTGGTGGTGATTTTTGGTGATTAATCAAGCAAACTTTGGGATTTTACTCTTTCTCATTGAAGTAAGTACATGAATTCTTATCTAATATATTTGAATCTTGTGATTATGACTATGAGTAACTAAACTCCATAACTAGGGTTGTGGGAACCATAGGCAAATAATTAGATAAAACCTAACTAAAATAACAATTTTAGAATAGTGTCTTGCATGTATTAATAATTCTTTCGCTTAGAAGTCTTTTTAACGGATGGACAACGTTAGAACTCGCCTTAATGCTACTTGCCGGACCAAGGAGGTAGATAATAGGAAAATAATTATCAACATAGATTTAGTGTATACTATATAATAGGCTAGTATTGATTGGTATGAGGTAATAATTTATTCAAATATCGAATACGATGCTTAATATGAGGTAATGATAAGGGTTAGGATAGCAACACATGTAGCCGGATCAAGGTGTGGAGTGAGATTTTCTAGATGCCGGACCAAGGATTTAGAAATACATAACTTATCACTTTGCATGCAAGATACTAGGAAAGAATTGTTATTGTTAGAATTATCAAGTTCTGTACCTGTGGGGAACACGTAAACCCTAGTTACTTTGATTAATTGATTAAACTCCAACATTCAAAGTTGTTAAGTGTCTCTTTCAATTTAGTTAGTTATTTTCATTCATTTAGAAATAGAAACCCCCCTTTTATTGTTTTTTACTTTCCAAGGAAGTTATTGAATGAACAATAGTAATAATAGGTTAAAGCTAAGTCTAAACTATTTTCCTCGTGGGAACGATCCCAACCTCACTAGTTGGGTTATTTACTTGACACGACTGCTTTACTTCTTATTTGAGAAGTAAGTATGAGCGTATCACCACCCACCCACCCCCCGCCCACTAATTTTAAGTTTGTTTTCTAAAAGAAATTTCAACTTCAAAAATTATTTTCTACTCTAGTAAAAAATAAAATATATTTCTCAAAAACATTTTTCTTTCAAAAACCAAAACACTAAAATATTTTTTCGGAAAATATTTTCTATTCACCAGCAAAACATGAGAAAATAAGTCAAATATCTACTTGTTTTCTTGGAAAATAGTTTCCTTCATACCAAACACACCTGGGTGATGGCCTCCCTATCTCGGTCGAACAACGACAATCCTCCAACTTTTGCACCCTCCTTGAGTGCTTTAATCTCGGTCATCACGGTCTCAATCGTGCTCAACGCTTTCATGAAACGACACTCCAAGGAAGTGATGTCCTAATTCATCTCAAACTCGGTATGCTAACGGCACTTCAACTCCTTGCGGATGTTGTCATTCTTCTCAAGGTTGAAGTCATCGACCTCGTTCAAGAGCTTCCTTAAAATCTCCACGACCTTCCTCGCCATGTCAACCCATGCAACCCACTTACACCGGGTGTAACATCAATGGCCTACTCACTATATTATCCTCACTTTCTTCAAGGATCGATAGCGGGTTGGATGTTAGCGTCTCTTTTGGTGTAGGGTCTAGCAGCATTTCTTCGCTACTCTTATGGTGCTTCATTTCCTTGTGGTTTTTGTATCCACCATCCAGTCTGACGTTAGTGGTGCTAGTGACGTTTGGGTCTCCTTCGTTGGATATCTCTTAGTGTCCAACTTTTGTTCTAATACCACGTTGTCAGGGACTTAGTGTCTCACTAATGCTCTGTGTGACACTTGACAACTTACTCACAAATCTTTCACAATCTTGTAAGTTCAAGTAAGCCCTTTGAAACTACGATTGCTAAGAGAATGGAAGAAAACTAAGAGATCTTGTAAAGAAAGGCTTTGCATTGCTTGGAAGATTACTTACAATTTGTTGGATGCCTTTGCAAATGAGAGTCTCTCTATTTATAGTCGATCAAATTATAAATAATAATTACTAAACAAGTCCCTACATATTTATATTTTAGTCTCTGTTCTAGAATGCTCTATAAGTCTACAAAATTCCAAGCCTTCTAAGAAAAGATGTAGGAAGTCCAGGGCCTGTGTCAACATCTCCACAACTCTAGATTCTTCTCCCTTGTTTTTTACCAAATGTAACTAGTGGGACATGATCGAGAGATGTAATTTAATTCATTTATGCACAAAAATATTGTGATAAAAATTAAGAATAGAAAATCCATTCACATTATTTCAAACAGTCTAGATATATGATTTAAGCAAATCACACCTAACGTAATAAAGGAATACTTGTTTTTCTAGCTCAGTCATTAATTAGAATCTCGTATTGAATTCATAATGTATTATAAAATAAAATTAATATATTAAAAGTAGTATAAAGATAGAGACAAAATAGTAATTTTTCTCTCTCAATATGTGACTTTTCATTGTATAGTACTCTTCGCAAGTACTTATCTTTTCACTATTCAATGTCATCTTAATCACTAGACCACTAAAGTAATCGCTTGGAACTCATTTTTTTTATTTTTTTGCCCATTTTTAAAATAAACTTATACATATGACTTAAATTTATATACTCTTTTTTAAATTTAAAGAGCATAAAAAATAATTGTTAGTTTTTTCACTTTTCTAAGGAAATGAAACATTTTTTTGAAAATAATTTTCTTAAGTGAGAAATTGTGTTTTCTTATTTATCTCCTAAAAAATTAACCTTATGTTATTATTTACCTTATACTCATCTATTTTATTATTTTTACCCTCAATATTGAACCCTCTCCTAAAAAAATGATTTACACTTACTTACAAGTTAAAAAACAACAAAATTTGTTTTTGAGTATCTTCTTCAAAATCTTAAAGAAGTGCAACAAATAATCATTTCATTGAAGGAACGCAACACTATTTCAATATTGTTTATCAACTTATGAAATTCGTGAGCAGGGTTTTATTATTCTAACTTTATTTTATAATTTTTCTTGAACTTTTGTTATTGTTGATATTCTTAGTTAGCAAGTATATATATTCTCGTTTTTAATTATTATTAAGTGAAATAATGCAAGTAGAAGATAATGATTTAATGGAAATGCTCAATCAAATAAAAAGACTTGATTCTTTTCCTAATGCATATATTGCTTATAGAAAAATGTTTAAAATCCTGTAACTATTGTCTCCGCAAAAAAAAAAATTGAAACTGAAATTGATAAAATCTTATCTAAGATCAACAATGTGAGATTAAATGCATTAGCTATATTATCAATTGAAAAGGAATATTTGAACAAATCAATTAGAAGATAGTAATTAATGACTTCACATCTAAAAAAAATTAAAAAAAATACATTTTAAATAAATATATACATGATTTTATTTTTGTTTGAAAAAAGAAAAAAAAAAGATATTATAGCCTCTTTAAAATTTGGCTTTAGGCGCTCAACCTTGTTGGGTCGGTCCGGTCACTATTCATCATCCTCTAGAATAGGAAACTAAATAATAATGAAATAAAATAGTTTCAAAATTTTCTTAATAAAGAAAATAATGTAACAATTACTATATTCTTGTTTGACTCTCAACTAAATTTCCTTCCTTATTAGTCCACCTCAAAAATCTTCATCATTCTATATTAATAGTAAATTCTTTCAAACCTCATTCCTCTCCCTCCCCAATTAGTCCACACAAACACCCCCCCCCCCTCCTCATATACCCCAGCCCCTCTCCAATCACCCCCACAAAAGTAAAACCACCATTCCTCCAACAACATCCAATTAACAATCATTTCAAGAAACCATTAGATTCCCATAAATAAAGGGCCTAAAGTTTCCATATTATCCATCTCCTTCATTTTCTTCTCTTTTTTTCCCTTCATTTCTTCTTTTCTCCATTTCCATAGCCAAAAAAATCAAATCTTTAACAAAATGGGTGGAAAAAAGAAGGCATTTTCCAAACCCTAACACTTAGCTTCTCTTTTTTTTTTAAGAAACAAATTGGGGTATGCTCAAAATTTCAAGATTTTTCAAGAATCATGTCCTCAATGAAGCACGTTGACAATATTCCATCAACCCCGGGAAAGTTCAAGGAAAAATCCAATTATAATAGGCTTAGGCTTCATTTTTCTGTAGCCAAGCTTACATTTTGGTCATTTGTGTTCTTGGGTTTGATCTTTATATGTTTTTTTAAATCAACATCTTCATCTTCATCCCCTGTATCTTCAGATCTCTCAAGAAGATCTCTTAGAACAAGTTCTTATGATGGTCCAGCTTGGGAGAAAAGGATTAAAGCCTCAGCAAAAATCAGGTCAACAAATGGTATTTCTGTTTTGGTTACTGGTGCTGCTGGTTTTGTAGGTACACATGTTTCATCTGCGTTGAAACGACGCGGTGATGGCGTTGTGGGGTTAGACAATTTCAATGATTATTATGATCCATCATTGAAAAGAGCCCGGCAAACTCTGTTAGAGAGTGCCGGGGTCTACATTGTAGAGGGTGACATCAATGATGTCGCCCTCTTAAAGAAATTATTCGATATTGTGCAATTTAGTCATGTAATGCATTTGGCTGCACAAGCTGGTGTTAGATATGCTATGGAAAATCCTAGCTCATATGTGCATAGTAACATTGCTGGTTTAGTTAATCTTCTTGAATTTTGCAAAAATGCTAATCCTCAACCTGCTATTGTATGGGCATCATCAAGTTCTGTTTATGGATTGAATACAAAGGTTCCGTTTTCGGAGTCTGATAGAACAGATCAACCAGCTAGTCTATATGCTGCAACTAAGAAAGCGGGCGAAGAAATTGCTCATACATATAATCATATATATGGTCTTTCACTTACTGGATTGCGATTTTTCACTGTTTATGGACCATGGGGCAGGCCAGATATGGCGTATTTCTTTTTCACGAGGGATATGTTGAAGGGGAAGTCTATATCGATCTTTGAGGGAGCTAATCATGGGACTGTTGCTAGGGACTTTACCTACATTGATGACATAGTAAAGGGTTGTTTGGGAGCGTTGGACACGGCTGAGAAGAGCACGGGAAGTGGTGGGAAAAAGAAAGGTCCTGCTCAATTGCGCGTGTTCAATTTAGGAAACACTTCTCCTGTGCCTGTTTCGAATCTTGTTACCATTTTGGAAAGGTTACTAAAGGTGAAAGCTAAACGAGCTGTGATGAAGTTGCCAAGGAACGGTGATGTTCAGTTTACTCATGCTAATATAAGCTTAGCACAAAGGGAACTTGGATATAAGCCTACAACAGATTTGCAGACAGGGCTTAAGAAATTCGTTCGATGGTACCTTAGCTACTATGGTGAGGGAAAGAAGAGCGCACAGTGATCATACATTCTTTCAATTCTTGGTTCATTTACATTCATGTTATTGTTTTAAGCATACATGGCGTATCGCCACAATTTTCTTCATTTCATTATATTCTAATGATGGGATACATTGAGCATATATATATACGATCCCACGATGAAGTTGTGTGATTGATTGACATTGTAATTTTTCAGGCAATTTAATATGTATCAAATGCAACCTGAAACCAACTTTTATTATACCATTGTTGTAGTTTTACAGAGCTCATGATTGATAGACAATTGCTTATTATGGAGATGTAACCGGTTGAATTTCTTCTTTTATTTTTTCTAGCCGATATACATAATTTATACTCTACTTATACACTAGTATATACATAAGATACATGTATTATACATCCACCAAGTACTTTTTAAGTGGTTTGATCACCTAGTGGCCAGTTTCTGTAGTGTCATTGGTTTACGTTTGATGTGATTTATCGGTGTGACTCATTTGAATATTTTGATATTTTGTTTATGTATTATGATATGCTCATTCGGTACGATGATATGAGAATTGAATTATTATATTTTTTGGTAATTTTTATAACTTGCGAATTTTCATGCTTTTGATTGAAAAAATACAATTTACAAATTTAAACACAACTTCAACTTCAAATCAATCTAAAAATTTTAAATCATTAATTCATTTCGTCGAAATTAGCCCAAAATCCAAACTTTCATTTCCAAAAAGGACATAAAGGTTTGCAATTTCCTATATCCTTGTAATTTATTCCCCTTTACATAGTCATAGTTGGTGATTTCTCTAAAAGTTGTCCAATCTAGCATTACATTTTCTTTTCTTTTTTAATTCTTTTTAATACACTAGCTTTTGGGTACGCGCCACGCGCGTGTGGCCATATAAATAAAAATATTTTTGTGAAGATTGTATATTAGCAATATTTTTAAGTTATATTATGTGTTATAAATAGAAAATACAAATTACATGTTCTTAAAATTGATAAGCATCCTATATGGTGTTTTTGTTTCTAAGATTCAAAATCCAAAAAACTATACAACTATAATATTTAAATGAATAAGTGAAATGTTATGTGCCACGTTAATAAAATATGTGTAAAATCAGTAACATATAGAAATTTTTTACCGTAAAATTAATGTCGTGTGTTGCACATATTAAGCTCTAGCAAGGAAATTAAATAATAAGTGTCTTCACTAAGAAATTTCTTTGACGATTCCAACAACATCCATAGCTGAAATTCTTGCACAAATCCAACAACGTTCATAGTGTATTCTAATAGCCTTTAACTTTGACATTGATTGAGAAAAAACTGCTCAGAAAAAAGATATAATCTTCTTTAGAGCCCATAAAAATGGAGAGGGGATTTGAGGAAATTGAAAATTATTCTTGGTTTTATATAATACTTTCACTTTAAATGATTAATTAGTCCCTTTAGCTTCTTTTCATGTATTTATCATTGAAAATAACATGTATTGATATATTAATTATGAGATTCATTGTATTAAAATCTACAACTTTTAAGATTCTAGCAATGTAAAGATAACTGCTTCTATATATTAATTAATGTGCTACTTCAATCTCTACATATTTGCTCTCATTAACTAACATTTGTCTCTTTATTTTCTTTAACATTTAGATTATTTGATTTTCATAACTCTTCAAATATTCTCAATTCATTAATAGTAAAAAAAGTTTACTGCTTAATAGTTTTCAAAAATAAAATAATCAAATATGAATATAATATTTTTATTTAGTATATAGATAAATGGTAATTCAACTTACGTATTGGAGCTTCCCACTTATAATATAATATGATAATGTTCTCGCGATGGAATGTTAGTTAAAATCTAAATCCATGACACATGAGATTCCTATTATGCTTTGGCAGTTATTCCTTACTTGTATCAAAAGATTGTTTTTATCTATACTTGTATATGTTGTCACTATGACACCAAGAGAATACGACTAGTAAATTAAGCATAATACGTTTAAGATTCTAAATATGAGGTGAATTTTAGAATAAATTGAAGAACAAAAAACGAAATAAAGCAGTTTTGGCTCCAAAACAGTTTTTCAAATGCTTTTCTTTTTCTCATAACAGAACTTCATATTATTCTTTTTATATATATATATATATATATATATATATATATATATATATATATATATAAAATGCATATTCAAATATAACTTCAATTTTCAAAGTATTATTGTTGAGCTTCAATTACAAAAACTCTTTTTCGATCATTTCAGCTTAGCGATTATGTCTAGAGTATTTTGCTGATCAAATCAATACCCAAGTAAATTATTCCATCCCATATTTCGCATAATTTATACAACATTTGCTAGCTAGTAAGGAAACAAATTTGTGTGTAAAATTAATAAAACTTTTAATTTGTAATTTAGAAACCACATAACTAATAGTTCTCAACGTATGCAAGAAGTGCTAGATTAATTCTTCTCATCTACCTACATATTCTCTGAAATAATCAAAGATCTACCTAAATATTCAATGAAATAACTGATATAGCCACAAGCTAAACCAAACATTATTTAAAAATAGAGTAATAGCAAATGATTGCAACGGCTGGGTTATCACACTTGGACCACTCTAGTATATACAGTTAAGACTTACTAATTAAACAGGCCTAATATTCACTAGTAATGTTTCCAATACCCACACGACAATATTCTGAATTCACACCGGAAGGTCCTACATTTGGGGCTAAAGCATTTCATAACAAAAGCAATTTCATATTCAAGGATAATATTGCGGTTAATTGAGTTGAAAATCAAAATAAGCCATAAAAATATAAAACTAACCGAAATAAGCCACTATTTTAGTAAGTAACCAAAATAAGTTTAGTGAAAAAAAAAGTTTCACTATATTCAATTTTCTAAACGTTTTCCGTTAGTGTCATAACTTTTATTTTTAATATATAATGGAACTTTTTCTTACACTTTATAAAGTGAAACTTTTTATTCCACTTTATAAAAGGTTACCTTTTCACCTTCACCTTCACCTTCTCTCCCTTTCCTTTTCATAGCTTCCAGAAAAAAATTCACTTTGAAGATGGTCTCATTTCGACAGTTTGAAGAGGCCCCACACTAAACAAATCAAAATTTTGGAGTAGCACAATTCGACAACATACAACTCATATTTGTTGCTTTCGGTGCAAAAATAGATAAGATTGTAGCCTTGTACTTGTAGGGAAATTTTATCTTTTTTAGAATGTGGTTTTGATTTGATTTACTTTCAACCTTAGACTTAATTTAGTTTTGGTTAGGAAGGCATCTAAATTCATTGATAGAAAACTTTAGATTTACACATCCTATAAAAGTTTTAATAGTAACACTACTTCAAAATCATATGAAAATGAAATAAAATAAAATAAATTAAGAAGCAGAATAGCGTAAAATATAAGATAAAATAAAAGTATCTATGTCATAAAGTACACAAAAATTTATCTTTTTGTCTAGATTTAAGTTGAAACATTTTCTGATTATTTTCTTTTGAAAAAATATCAACAAATCTTCCATAATTTTCCCATATGGTGAATGTTATTGTTTGACTATTTGTGCACCAATATGTGTTTTGACTATCCACATACAATTGACTACTGTTTCAAGATTAAAGTGTTTCAAAGCTTCCATGAACCTCGGCAACTCGGCAAAAGAACCCTCCCAAGTACCATAAACTTTTTCAAAAGTCCGCTTGCAACCAAGATAGGTTTTTCTTTTACTTACTGAAATGTCATATGCTTTAAGAACAGTTGTTTGATAGTCTTTAATGGGAAACCTGAAATTAATAATAATATTAATTATCAAATAAAAAATAAATATTTGCTTATCAAATAAAAATCATCTAGGGATAAATAGTACCTTGGCGTTCTTTCTATATCAACACGGAGGACTTAGCAATCATCTCAACATCCAAGTTGAAATGCCCTTCGAGGCACGTACCCATATCACATGTATGTTCTTTAATGTATCTTCCAACTTTCTTCATGTTAGTATGTTTATCAATAAAAGAAGTCAACCTAAATCGACAGCCTTGTTCTACACGCCTGCAAACAAGTCGCCATGATCTCTTTGTCGATTTAATAACAAAGCACTCCCTTACTATCTTCAAATGTAGAAGTTTAACTGCTCTTTATAAGTGCTTCTTTGAATTGAACAACATATCTTTTTCAATATAAATAGCATCTTTCATGAAATCTTCTGGTTCATGCCAAGTACATTGTGATGTATACTCATCATGTGTATCACCAAAGATATCTGGACTATCCGGGAGATGATCAAGATAAGGAATTTCATGATTACGAAACGGACTCATGGACATTAGTCTTGACGATCAATTGGGAGTCTAAAAATCATCATCACTAGATGATGCCTCAAATGGAACATTATCTCCTGATTCCTCATCATTAGGCAAATCATCACTATCACTAGCTGAAGGTGAGCTGTAATTAGGAAGGTCACGATCAACGATATTCACAGGATCAATGGGCTCATCTTGTGTAATATTTTTCCTATATATGTAAAAAAAAATATAAATGTTTGGCTCATGCAATTAACTTACTCAAATAAAAAAAAAACAAGTGTTAGACATAGCGATAATCATCTGCATCAAAAGTAGGCGAGACATGAAAATTTGAGGATGTCCCAACATTTTCCGTAATTTCAAAGTGTGAGGACTGACCAAAATAATTATTTAGTCCATAACTTGGAGCAATATCCCTATCTTGCTTAGGTAAACCGCTAGAAAATATATAATAATAAGAATAATAAATAATATAAATTAATAAATAATTGACAAAATCAACAAACAATAATCGAAATATAATAATTGAGCATTACCGATCACTCTCATAAATAGTTTCGTTTAAATCAAAATCATATCGGTCGGTAAGAATATTTTGATAATGTGTCATTTTAGGAAAATCAGTAGATTGGGTTATCGGAAATCCATCAATGATATTACGATTTTCTAATTAGGGATGGACATCGACTGATAAAGGAGAACGTTGTTGACTAATCTTACGCTCCTTCCTAACATAGATTTCAAGTATTGTTAACTTGATTTGATCTATATAGTCATTTGGAACCCTCAAAAAGTCGATCAACGATTCGTCGTTATAGATAATCCATTCTTCAAAATTTACTTGTCCTTGTGATAAAAATGAAGTAGGGTATTTTCCAACTATAATCGAATTATAATCCGTACTGTTTATATACATTCTTTTATAAATTGATGAAATAAATTTATGATATCAAACATTAATTGGATATTTAGCATTGTGTTTGGGAGGACAATTATAATAAACGGTATTTCCGTCATGAATAATTTCGTCATCCCAATAAAATAAAACTTTAACTTTAGGTGTAGAATACATTTTTTTAGATCGAAATGAACAAATATAGAAGACTTTATGTTGTAGGTGCTATCAACTACATATAAACGTCCTTAAATAGAGATTGAAAGATTTTTCAGAATAAAAAAATACATAATGAAATATTTTTTTCCGTTTTAATGACATATCAAAATCATATAATTTATATGACAACACTGAAAAAGCTTCTTCAAGACGTGAAAAATATTCTTCTTATAAAGTGTAAAAAAAAGTTCCACTTTATAAAGTGGAACAAAAAACTCCACTTTATAAAGTGTAAAAAAAATTCCGTTATATATTAAAAATAAATATTATGACACTAACGAAAAACGTTTAGATTATCGAATATAGTGAAACGTTTTCTTCCAATAAGCTTATTTTAGTTACTTATTAAAATAGTGATTTATTTTAATTACTTTTATATTTTTGTGGCTTATTTTGATTCCCAACTCCGGTTAATTAAACAAAGGGAAAAGGGTCTGATATACCCCTCAACTTTGTCATTTGGAGCTGATATACCCCTCGTTATAAAAGTGGCTCATATATGCCCTTACCGTTATACAAACGGCTCACATATACCCCTGTCGTTACGAAATGGCTCACATATACCCTTCATTTAACGGTTTTTAAAAAATTAGTTATAAATTTATATTTATTACTTCTAATTTTTTTAAAAAAAAAAATTTAGGGGTATATATGATTCTTCTATCAAAGTTCAAGGTATATTTTAATTTTTTCATACATAAATTATTTTTTGACTTCTTTTATTATAATTATTTGAATTTCTTCTTCTTATTTTGTTTTTTCTTTCATTCCATAGTTTAAAGAATAAAAAATTAAACTTTTTTTTTTGTGTGTTTTGTAATTTAATTTCGTATTCGAAGAAAAAATTTGGTCATCTACAATAAGTTTTACAAGAATATTAGTGAAACATAAATAAATTTGATTATCAAAATAATAATTATAAATTAGTCATTGAAACAAAAAAAAAAGTCAAAAAAATATGTTTGATGAGGATTAAATTTACTCATATGGGATTATATTTTTTTAGAAAAAAATAATAAAAATTTAGATTAAAATTATATTTTTTTTCATTTCCGTTAGAGGAAAAGGGTATATTTGAGTCATTTGTTTACAAGTAGGGGTATATATGAGCCACTTTCATAACAAGGGGTATATCAGCTCTAAATGATAAAGTTGAGGGGTATATCAGACCCTTTTCCCTTAAACAAAATTTCATAGATAGGCAGCAACTGCTCAACCGTTGCTCGATTGGGCCAACTAACCTATTGGTAGTATGCCTGAGATGGCCATTATTTCTATTTCTGTAACTGCAATATGAATCATAAAAGCTCAATTGGACTTCTCAAGGATGGAAAATAAAAGGTTTACACGGGACTAAACCAATAAGCTAACACAGGTCTTCAGTACCAGAGCGGCGAGTATAACCATTATCGAGAATTTCACAAGATGATAATTAAAACATAGCTAAACTAAAAGAAGTATACCACAGATAACAAGTCTCAATGTCAAAATCTAAAACAAGAAATTAAGTGAAGCCCCCTATCATCTCCTCGAGTACATAATTTTGTTCACCAAATCAAGTATCCTGGCCATGCCAAAACAGCTTAATGTAGAATTTTTAAGATATGACTTGGCAAAGTAAGTAGCACTCTGAATGCTCCCGTTGTCATCTCTTATGCCACAAGAGTACTGGCAGTGGTAGATTCACTGCAACCAAAAAAAAAAGTGAAATTGAGAGAAGACCTCGGAAGGAGGGTTACCAAAAAAAACAGTATTGACCTACACATAATTAGATATGTGCACACAAAAAGCTGCACCAACTTCAGTAAATAGCCGACTCATAAGACAGGAAAAACGAACACTTTTTCTAATTTCTTCCGGCAACCTAAGTTCCACCAGAATATGAAACAACAACCTGAGAAAGCCTAATGTGGTTGCTCCCATCCCTATAAAGGTCTTGTCATTAGACAGTATGAACTCATACAGATGGATCTAAAGCGGTTGTAAGCTGCACAAACATGTCCAATCATCCTACAGATCCAAGAGACCTGTCTGCGAAAATGATACACGTATGAATATGAAACCAAACCTCAAAGATATGAGGCCACTACATATACTAATGAGAGTCGGCAGGTACCTCACGAAATTAGTCAAGGTGCACCAAAGCTATCTCATGCACCAAGTTATAAAAAAGAAATATCAGATATGAGGCAACTAGGTTGAAGGTTGGCAAGAAAATGAAGATTGCCATAAATCACTTTGTGTACTTCACATCAATAGTGGAAGGATGAATATGTACTTCTGTCAAACTCAAGCAACAAAGAGAAGTGAGGGTGCCTCAGCATGTATATAATGTAGCAACTATAAACAACCCAAATGACGACAATCAGTCCCTTGAAACCAAACACTTCATTTCAAGGTGTCACAATGGTTCCATAGAACCACACAAATAGTCTCTAACAGGAAATCGAAGATGTATTACTATATTGCAAAGAGAATAATCAATGCAGTCGCTGAATCACATTCTTCAACTGAAATAAACCTTTTCACCAAAATATGAGAAAATTATCAGCAGATAAAGAAGTTAATTCATAGAGAATATGAGAGAATTATCAACATGCTTAGATAAAGAAGTTAATTCGTAGAGAATTGACCATATTAACATATTATATTTGCAAGTGCAACATAAACCAAGAATAAAACAAAACCAAAGCAGTGGTCCACTACTAAAGTCAAATAGAAAGACTGGACTTACTACTTCCAGACTGGTGGAAGCTTTTTTGTTTTCTTGTAGTAGCGAGCAAGTCGGTGAATCCTGCTCTCAACAAGAATCAACCTAAACTTGGAATCCTTGTCTTTCCTGTTTCTCTCAAGATGCTTCCGGATTGCAACTGCTTTTTTGATAAGGTGGTAGAGATCCTCGGGAATCTCAGGAGCAAGTCCTAGAAAATTAAGAATCATTATATTATCAGATAACTTCCATGAGACAAGTAATATCTACTAAAAACACATATACCAAATAAGTACCATGAGCCTTCAAAATTCTGAGAATCTTGCTACCAGTTACACTCTTCACCTGAGCAATGCCATGGGAATCACGAAGAATAACACCAATCTGAGAGGGTGTTAAACCTTTTTTGGCAAACTTGCAGATGTTATCTTCAACCTGAAACACAAGAGAATGCTGTTTATTAAAATACTAGAAATAAGTGCATCACTTTACTCAAATCTTTGTGGGTAATGTTTTGAATTTCAGCAGAAAATAACCAAGTTATGTCCTGAAGTTTCCTAATCCAAATAAACAGGAAAGAGCAACAAAGCTCAACTGATGCTCGTGAAGGGAAAAAAATCAACTGATCCACAAAGGAAAAAGTTCAACCGTTTCTTAATCTCTCCACTCCAGTTATATAGCAACATTTCCTTTTTAGTCTATTCCAAAAAGTGTGGCAGTTTTCTGAATTTGATAATTTTAGGATTTCGAACATCACCCTTATCATTCCTTTAGAAACTGGCTCAGACCCCATTAGATTTAAAAGTGAACAATATATGATTGTTTTATTAGATAGAAAGTTAATGTTCAAGATAAAGCTACAACATGTCAGATCTCTTACATGTTTGTGCATGATTTGGTTTTTACCCTTTTTTTGTATCCTCACACTATTGTGGAGATTCCACTAAATTTTCCCCGGATTTGCTTATTGCAAACAGAAAGAAAAATTCTTAAATCACTGCATTGTTTACCAAAACCACCATACAGACACATGGATTTTTTTAAATAACTGTGGTATCCAGGAAGCCAAGGGTCTATCGGAAACAACCACTGAGATAGGGGTAAGGTTTGGATACATTGTAAATTCCCCAGCTCCCACTTAGTGAGACTACACTAGGCATATTGTTGGAAACATAGTGTTAGGGCCAGCTTGCGCACAACCTCGTCTAATTCTACAGGACGCCTACAGCCTACTAGCTCCCAACAACAACTAGTACAGATGCATTGAAGATATCAAGCAACATTATTCAACCAAGTCACTAGAATACTAACAGTAAACACACACATGATTCAAAACCTATAGGTAATGAATATAACCACTCAATTTTGCAGAAATTGGCAACTGCTTGCAAAATGAATGGTGGTCTTAACCATCAGGATTACAAACAAAACACTGGAACCTTGATCTTCTTGATCTTCAAGAAGGGAGACGAGTTGAAAGATGAGTTTTTCTTCAATTAAAGAGCTTACAAGTTTGAAATATATTTCACAGATTTGGGAAAGACCTGATGGTCGTGATAATAAAACGGGGCAACTAAGGATTTTGGAATTGAATTAGATATTGGAAAAAGGAATTTAAGAAGATAAGAGTGGGATGAAGTTTTGGTGATATAGACCCCATGTGACCATGTCAATGGTGAAGAGAAAAGATGAACCATATCAAGTCGATTTTTGACTCTGTATTGCTCTTTACCATGTTTTCAGTTTAAAATCTAACCAAAGGGCTGTTAAGGGTATAATTGACACTTGGTATATAATTAGGTGATTTGGCAAAAGTTTTATCCCATTTATTAAACTCCATGCCTATCAAACTTTTCCACATAAAGTGGAACCGAGGGATGATAAAGAAAATCTCAACTGACACTAGTGATGGGAAATATGTTCTTGTGCTAACTTATAAACTACAGGAAGCCAAAATGCTCCTGCATTTTACAAGCCACATTCTTTAAATGTAAAATGGCTCATAGCATTACAGCGAATAAGGTGAAGGGATAGTCTCTCATTGTCTTTGTCACATTACTACATCCTTACCTAGCATAGTTAAGCCACATCTTATCCAAGCAAACACATACACCTTATTTTTATCTTTTCAATCATAGGAAATAAACTTCAATGACTAAACACTAAAAGACTGAACTTTTCCACTATACAGAGAAAACTAAGTGTTACTTCGAAAATGCATGTTGTAAAGCACAAGAATCTTAATTAAACGGGAGTGAATTCCACCTACACCCCCATAGCACATTCCTCAAATACCACTGTTCCAACTAGTCAAATGAGGGACACAATACGGATATGGCACTTCAATTGGCATATTTTAACAGGAAAAACAACATTAATCAAACAACATGAACCCAAGTGTTTAAGTATTAGAACGCAAATCTACAGTAGCATCATAATTACAAAACAAGCAAGTCATTACTCCAATAAAAATATGATATGGTTCCTTAGCGATTATACTAAAATGATTAGTAATTTCTTACATCTGGTGCAGATATTTTGAGCCAACTTGGTGGAGTCCTCTTGTATGGGAGTGCTGAAGCAGAAATACCCTTACTGTGCACCAAACAAAATTGCAAAAAAAGTATTACTACATTGTTCCATTAACCTATGGGTTTACAGAGATGAAGAAAGAATGAATGAATTAACCCTCGACTGTGCATACGACCCATCTTCGCTGCCGGTGTGTTTCTGGGGCTGCTGTCCGGTTAGCTCTGAAGAAGGAAACCCTAGAATGGACAGAGAGATGAGATTAGGATTTTTTTTATATAAATTCTTTATTTGCTATCAACTCCTTTGATATATTTTGAATTACATATTAGACCATTTAAAAGAACTCAAAAATATGCACTAATGCATAGTTTAGTATAATGTATAAGAGTACTAGTGAATATGTTGTCGTAATAATATTGATATTGCAAAAAGGCATAAAATCTCCTTAAACTTGTATTGAAAAATCAGTTTTACGCTTCAACTATTATGACAACTTATTACATATCCTTATTATTTAAAAGTGAATTTAAGAAGATCTTGAGATACATAACTCTCACTGTAGGTGGTGTATTACAGGTTAAAGCCACGTTAGCATCATATTATAAATTATAATTTTTTTATTTTTTATTTTGTTTTCTTTATTAACTCTATTTTACACAAATTAATCCTTAACAAATTATTAAAATTCTCTAATAATCATATTTTCTTCCAATCTAAATCTTATCCACTTTTTCCCCTAATCTGACTAGAAAAATTATTCATTTGAATTTATATCATAATTTTCTTTGTCTTCTACGGCAAAGAACAATCAATCTATCACCACCACAGACCTACCTCCATAACATCATCCTCTCCTCTTTTCCTGACATCCAACCCTTCTTCGACAAAGAACAACCACCAAACAAATACCTAAGTCACCACAAAACAACCATCTAAAACTCCGAATCAGTCGTTGACGAACACCGAATCAAACACTTTTACCATACCCCTTTTCGATATTTTTTACTTTTAATTTATATTGCAAGTGATTTGGCGAGCTCAAAGCTTCAACCATGGATCTAATGACGTTTTATTGAGCTTCGATTTTAGATCCATGACATTTGAGTAAGCTTTGTGCTTTCAAATCTGAACAATCAGTAAAGCAAGTGGGTCTGTGAATATGAACATATAAATATATGAATACACAAATGAAAAGAAATCAATTTTAACTCCAAAAAAAAAAAGAAGATGTATGTATATAAATGACTACACGCTACAAGTATATTTAGGGTTTTCAAGGTTGAAGTTTTGCTTGTATTTTGCTGAAAATTTGAAGGTAAAAGTGGAAAGATTAGAATAATAAAGTCTCAAATTTTTAAAACTATGATAAAATTTGAATTAAAAATTACTTTTTTTTTCGTTATATTGATGAAATTGAGTGAAATATTGTAGAATTTTGATAAGAAAAAATGTAAGTAAGTGACAAATTATGCAAAGAAAAAATTGAAAAAGAAATTTTTTGAAGGAAAATAAGAGAACTAGAACATGAAAAAGGGAGAAAACACGGGCTAGGAATTAAAAAAAATTACTTTTTGACTTTATTTACAACCTCAGACGCGCCTAATTTATTTTTGTTTTTAATTTTTTTTTCACGTCAGTTTTGAGGTGGTATTAATTACACTTTGAACAAGAATAAGTGTGTAATAGGTCATCATAATAGTTGAAGTGTGTAACTGACTTTTCGAACAAGTTAAAGGGGAAATTTATGCATTTTAGTAATGATGTAATAAATTATGTTAGATTATTTTTTAATGAAAAAATGTACAAGTACCCCCCAATCTATGCTCGAAATCTCAGAGACACACTTATACTATACTAAGGTCCTATTACCCCCTGAACTTGTTTTATAAATAATTTTCTACCCTTTTTCGGCCTACGTGGCACTATCATGTGGGTCCAACGCGTGTTGATATTTTTTTTCAAATTAGTGTCATGCAGGCCGAAAAGGGGTAGAAAATTATTTATAAAATAAGTTCAGGGGGTAATAGGACATTAGTATAGTATAAGTATGTCTATGGGATTTCAGGCATAGGTTGGGGGTTTCTTTTTTTAATTGAATATGTTATCGTAATAATATTGACATTAGTAATGATGTAATAAATTATGTTAGATTATTTTTTATTATTAATGGTATGTTGTAGTGAGAATACTTATGTCTTCAATCAAGTTAATTTATTGTTAATAGCTTGTATTCTGGGGCGTAGCTACATACCTTTTAGGGTGTCCAATTGGACACCCTTAGTCGAAAAATTATATCGTATATACAAGTAAAATATTATATAAATTGGTTAAATAACGTATTTTGGACACCCTTAACATAACATGGTGTTGTAGCCTAGTGGTTTAAGGTGCCTTGAAAAAATCAAACTTTTATGAGTTTGTGAGTTCAAATCTTGCTAACAACAACTTCAAGCTTCTTTTTTTTTCAAAATTTTTCATGTATATTACGTTTTTTTTTTCAAAAACTTTCATGTATATTACGTTGTTAAATTTTTAAAATTTCTAGGGCACCTATCATCTTTTTACTCTTTTTTTCATGTGTTAACATACTTTTTTTCCAAAAAAAAATTCTTGTATTTTACGTAGTTTAATTTTTAAAATTACTAGTTCAAAATTTTTCCTTTTCTTTTTCAAAGTTTTCCTCGTATATTATGTAACTTTCTTCAAAATATTTCATGTATATTATGTAGTATTTTAAAAATTTCTCGGGCGCCTTTCGTCCTTTTCTCAAAATTTTCATGTATATTACATAGTTTTTTCAAAAAAATTATTGTATATTACGTAGTTTAATTTTTAAAATTTCTAGTGCACTCATTCAATCAAAAGAAAAAAATATATTTGTGTATAATTTCTGAAGACCCTTCGTGAAAGTTCTGGCTACGCGACTGCTTGTATTGTTGATATCAATTATACCATTATAATATTGAGTAATATATATAGGTTAAAAATCATATCGAACAAAAGATAACTCATGAACTTATTGTTTTACTTTTTATATGAGATATTTAATCCCATTATTTTAGGGATTGTTTGTTATGGAGTATGGAATAGATCACAAAGTTATTTCATAAATTTGGATTAGTTACTCCACACGCACGCACTCGTGCACACACACGGAATAATTTATCTCATTATTGTAGTATAAATGATGCGATAAGTAAATACATAATTAACTAATACATTGTTTATTTTCATTAAAATTAACATATCCAAATCTAAATGCATATTCGTGTTGTTGTCTCAACAGTATGTGCATAATAACTAGTTATTTGGAAGCATGATGAATATACAATTTTAATAAAAGAATAATTAAATAAAAATATGTATTTTTTATAATGTAAGAACATTATTTTATAAAAATGCCAAGTGATGGTGAAGATTGTTTGTTGTGATGGTGGTAATGATTGGTATTAATGGCTAATAATGGTGATGGTAATAGTTGTAATGATAGAGGTTGGTGATGGTGGTAATGATTGATATTAATGGCTAATAATGGTGATGGTAATAGTTGTAATGATAGAGGTTGGTAGTGATGATGACGCTGAAATCAGTACTTGTTAATAATTCGTGATGTTAATGTATGTGATTAAAAACTGTCTTATTGTTGATGATACTTGATGGCAACAGTTGTTGTGATGGTGGGGTGGTTGGTAGTAAGGGTTAGCCACAATGATGGTAATGGCTCATAGTAATGGTGGGATGGTTGGTTGTACGGATCGTTATAGTGATGGTAATGGCTTATAGTGATGGTGAAGGTAGTAGCGACATTGACAATGTACTGATGGAGGCGGTGGATATAATTATAATGATGGAGATGGTAGATGTGATAGTGATTCACAGAAGTGGTTGTAAGTGGTGGTTGTGATAGCAGGAGTGGTTGGTGGTAGTGGAGAGTTGGTATATTAAGGTGTCATGCGAAAACTTATAATTGCAAACCACGATGAAAATAAATCAAATGACAAAGAAAACTATGCTAAAAGTATAATAGTACTATATGATTTGGCCAATTGGCCTACATATGAAAAATTTATATAAAAGAAAGAGAAAAGATATAAAGACACCATCGAAGTTGTCCCATATTTGCATAAAGACACCTAAACTTTAAAAGTGTCATATCACACCACTAAACACCTATATATTGTTGTAAATGGGTCATTTTTACCCATTCCGTCATTTATGTAGTGCACGTGATGCTCACTCTTTAGGATAGAATCAACCCGACCCGACCCCTTTTTTAAAGAAAATTTATCTTCTCCTTTTCATTTCATTTCTCAACTTTTACCTAAAATCAAACGAAATACACAAGTGTTACTGTTGACGATAGTGTTGTTGTTGAGGATCTCGTTGTTGATGTGTATTTGTGAAGATTCTTGGAGATTGAAGGTCTAACATGTTAGGGTTCTAAAACATATGATAAAAATCTTCACTTTTTTTTTTTATAATTCTGATTTTATGGATTATTATAGTATAGAAGTGTTGAAATCGATCTCCTATAGTTGCCATTGTTAGAATATTTTTGAGTATGTTGCATAATCGACTTAGTTAGTGTAAGGTATTGTGTTATTGACTTAGTGCGACTGTTAGTGATTAGGGTTTTGTGATTGTGTTTTAGGTTAGGGTTAGATGTTATGCACTTAGTTCAAATCTTATTATTTGTCTCTTATACATTTGTAGACTTCAATTTGTACATTATAAATTGCTATTGTTAATGTTTTGTGTTCTGTTAATACTGTTAGAGCTAAATGTTAGTGCTATTTTCTACTTTTGTTAGTTAGTGTTTCTGTTGTTGTTGTTTGTTAGTGATTATGTTTGTTGTGTACAACTTGTTAGAGTTAGTTATTGAAATCTGTGTTTGAATTGTGTTTGTTGTTGTTACATGTTTTTTCAGGATGACTTTTACTCTGATAACTTTAAGATGATATCATTGGGTGGGGGGGAGGTAATAGAATTTGGTCCACCACCTAAATATATTGGGGGTATGTGATAGAATTCCTAGTTGTTGATGTTGATAGGATTCTTATTTTGAGTTGAGGGACTACATAAAGGAACTAGGATATATAATAATAGATTGTGATTTTTTCATCCAGTGGGATGGGTTATTGGTCCTTGTTGATAATGATAAGGTTATATTTGACCTTTTCAGTATGATAAATGATGAGGATACAGTGGAGGTGTATGTTTTTCATGGGGTTAGGGAAACTAATCAGGCCCCACTTAAATTGGAGTTTGTCCCCCATGTGACTGAAAGTGGGGTAGGTGAGGAATCTTTTAATGAGACTTCTAACCCTAATAATCAGCCTCCTACTTCTACTTTTACTTCCATCCCTACAACTGGTCCTTCTGAAACTTCCAGTACTTGAAGCTCAGTCTTGTACTGTGCCTCCACCATCTCTATCTATTGTGTCTCCTTCTTCTATTGTGCCTCCACCATCTCCTTCTATCGTGTCTCCTTCTTCTATTGTGCCTCCACCATATCCTTCTACTGTGCCTCCTCCTTCCACTGCGCCTCCCCCATCTACTTCTATTGTGCCTCCTCCTTCCACTGCGCCACCCCCATCTACTTCTACTACGCCTCCTTCTTCCTATGTACCTACATCTGATTATCCTATGATAGATAATGATCCAACTGATGATGAAGTGGAATATGAATCAGGATTTGAAGGGGATACTAGTGAAGATACTGAGGTTGACAGTGATGTTCATCAAGAGTATGTAGATATAAGGGCAATCAAGAAGCATTTCAAAAGATCACAAAGGAGAAGTAGGGGAACTACTTCATATTAGATTAATGTTAATGACAAAGATCCAGATTTAGGGTATGATGAGACAAATAATGGTATTAGGAAAAGCTTAGTTGGTAAGCTAGGAGGTGATGAACCTTATTTTTTAAGTGATAAAGTTCCTAGCTTTGAAATAAATGATGAAATAGGTTGGGAAGATGGTATAATTTGAATACATGGTGCAAGAAGTATTTTGAAAAATATAGCAAATGCGATGTTGTGGACAACAATATGGCAAAAAGCTTTAATGTTTGCATAGTGCCTGCAAGGTATAAAACCATCATTACAATGCTTGAGGAGATAAGGGTGAAGATGATGAAAATAATTGGTGATTTGAGAGAGTTCTCAAACACTTGGATCACTGATATATCTCCTATGTCTTTGAATATTTTGCAAGAAAACATTCAAAAGTCTATGCAATGTAACTTGACTTGGAATGGAGAAAGAGGTTTTAAGATTAAACACCGTAGATTTACACAAACTGTGGACATTGATAATAGGAGGTGTAGTTGTAGATCCTGGCATCTCATTGGAATTCTTTGTCCTCATGGTGTTGCTGCCCTTCATTACAAAAACTTGGAACCAATCCATTATGTGGCTAGTTGTTGTAGCAAGGAAACCTACCTCAGCACATATGCCCATTTCATTCAGCCAATAAATAACGTGAAAATGTGTCCAACCTCAAATAATCTATTTGTAAAGCCATCAAAGATCATATTGTTGCATGGAAGACCAGTTAAGGTAAGAAGAAAGGAGATGAAAGCAGAAAAATGGAAAGTTGAGAAAAAGAGGTGTTGTAATGACTCGTAGCAAATGTGGAACACAAGAACACAATAAAAGAGGATGTCCTACGAGAAAACAAGCTGGTCGAAGTCAATCAATTGAACCATCTTCTTAGGCAAGAAGTACTGGTCCAAGTCAGTCAGTTGAACCATCTTCTCAGACACAAGTACTTTTATTTGTTACTCTCAAAAATATGTTATATGTAGATGTATATGTATTGATATATTGATATACATACTACTGAAAGTGGTAGAGGAAAAGGCATAGAAAGAGCAACAAGAGGAAGAGCAAGTGGCAGAGGTGTTCCAGCTCAATCACATGGAAATGCTACAAACATAGAGGTAATATATCTAATTATTATATCATTGTTAGATAATATATATATGTTTTAATATTTTGATTTCAAAGTACAAACTGTGTATGGAAGAGGGAGAGGTACAGGTACAGGTAGAGGATCAGGATCAGGGAGAGAAATGACTCAAGAAATAAATGTGAATGAAAGACTAAGTAGAGAAAGAGGAATGACTCAACATAGTCAAACTAGTTCTGAAGCAAACTGCAGTGGAGGAGGCCTAGGAAGAGGGAAGAGACCAGTAGAACGTGAGGACACCAGCGGAGGACAAACAAGACCTTTTAAAAGGTCAAGAATGGTAAGTGTTGGCATATACCAAGCTGAATATGGATTTACAACTCTCAATGTAAGTTTACAACTATCAATGCAAGTTTACAATTGTCATTGCAAACCTAATTGTCTAATAATTGATTGTGTATTTATTTGACTAAGCAGCCTAGATTGCCAAGTAGAAGAGTCATCAATACTGGTACAAGAGTTACAAAGAGGGATGATGTTGTCACTGGTGATATTGGCTACACCAGTACATGTATTCAAATAGAAGGGGAAAACAATTATTAGCAGTAGCAACCTTGAAAGAAAGAGGGCTGAAAAGGTTATCCAAACTAGGTCTGTAGCTGCTGCTAACGCTGCTAATAGCCAAGGCCAACAACTTCAAGTAGGAAGACTTCTGTGCCATGGAAGTAGAGCATTTTGATGTTGTCTTGTTCATTTTGACAAACAAAATTTAACTATGCATATTTTTGTGTTGTTTTTTTGTTGGAAACAAACTCAGTTTTGCGTGTAACCAAACAACTTGAATGGTTGGAATCAAACTCGATTATAAAGTCTTCTTTTTAGTCACTTTTGTTATTGCCTTTTTAATTGTAATTGACATATTTGTGAAGTTTCTCAAATGGTTGCCACGATAATATAGATAAGAGAACCAAATACATTAAAAAATTATTCAAATCATAACAATTTCGACAACAAAGAACAACAATAACTTGAACATTCAACAACTTCTATCCTTCAAGTTACACACACCTACAATTTCAAAAATTTGAAAGTAACTAAAGATGTCTATGGTAATTTTGGTTGCACAAACCTACAACTTCCATCCTTCACATTCTTTGTTAGACTTAAACATACAAAACACACAATAATGATCAAGACAATTAGCTTCAAGTTACAACATTTGCCCTTCTTTTTCTCCTTCATCATAACTTGGTTGCTTTCAACACGACTTTCATAAGATGTCAATACTTCTTCCAACTCCTTAATTCTCTTTGCTAATCTCGGAATAACGTACTTGGATCGTATATCAACTTCTTCTCGATCTTTCCATCTAAAGAAGTTGCACACATCCTTTTAAAACACGCAAAACACAAATTAAGAAAAATACATAAAAAAAATCTCCATAAAATAATTAGTAAACATACACGATAGTGTGGACAAGACCAAAATCTTCGAGCTGGATTATGCTCCGACATGAAGTTTGCATTAACAGTAAGTAACCATGTTTGCATCGCAGTTTCATCGCAACATCAGATCATTCTCATCATTACAAATACGACTCAACATCGCATTTGACATTTTCAATCAAAAACTAATCACAAAATTGATAAGAAATTCAACCATAAAAAACTTTAAATTAACGTTTCTACTGGAAATTAAAAGAAAAAATACGTATTTCTACCTTATTTTATTGAGGAAGATGATGAAGTCGTCAAAAAGAGAGCACCAATGTTCTTTCCATGGAAATCAAATTATTAGGGCTACCAACGGCTATTTTTGAGTTTAAATTGGGAAAGATACAAAAATTGATTAAATAATTAATATTAAAGAAAGAAAATGACATGTGATTGTTTTAAATTGGTAAATAAAAATGAAAAATGACCCATGACGCGCCTAACGTGCGTGTAAACAACCCAGATGAGTTAATGCATAAAAATGGCCAATTTACAACGATATATAGTTGTTTAGTGGGGTGATAGGACACTTTGAAAGTTTAGGTGTCTTTATGCAAATATGGGACAACTTCGATGATGTCTTTTTGTCTTTTCTTTAAAAGAAAATATTAAAACTATCAATAGAAAATCTCTCCCTAAATAAAGATCTTTTATTATTACATAGTGGATGTTATTTAATTGTGGTTTGACAAAAAGAATCTTCAATTTATAAAGTTTCAAAGTTGAAAAACATACTAAGAAACCATTCTTTAAGCATGGATCGAATTGGACCACCCCACAAAGAGATATTTGGCCTTGTGAATTATAACACTCTAAAAATCTATAAGTTAAGATTTGAACCATTCTTCATATGTGTTTTAAGGTCATACCAATGATTCTTAATTGCGAATAGGTGTTATTTGTCTATTATTTAGTGTGTAAAATGATATGGAGATGAATTAAGGTCATGAGAATCATCTAACACCAAGTTGAGTTGAAAGTTTCCTCACTGATTGAGTATTGACATAATTAAGATTTTACTTGAATCAACCTCAAACTATTGTATCTCTACCATTATGAAAATTTATGTGGCTTGTAACCTATCAAATTAAAGATCTATGAGTCTTCTTTCCAATGCCACCAAGTTTGTATCAATTGGAGTTCAAAATAAAGATTTATGATAATTTTACTAACATGACGTAGGGTAGTTACGTTTCGGACGACGAAAGAAATACTTTAAAAGGTAATTTTTGTCATTATACCCCTAGGAAAATTCTAAAAATAGATTTTTTAACTTCTTAAAGGCCCCGAACAATCAAATTTCCATCTTTTTAACTCCTCATTTCTATCAAACCCAAGGCAAAACTGTAATATCTTGACTTTCTGAAACGTCTAAATTAATCTGTTACTTTGTGGAAAGACAAAGAGAGAGAGTAATAAATTAAGAATGACGTGGTATGTCATATTTAAAGTGTTAAAGGGTAGTATTTCAAGTTTTGAAGTTAGGTAAATGGCAAAATAAAAGTAGACGAAAATTATCGTAAGTTCATTTTTAAAGATTTCTCAGAAATTTGAGTCAATTGCCTCTGAGGTATTCTCCAAGTCTATAAAGAGTTATGGGGACCACTACTTATTAAATTGAAGTTCTATGAGTCTAGTTTCCAACGCGCATCATATATTTCATTCATACAACTTTAGAATTGAGAAATATTTGCATTTTTGCAAGACTGCACAAGCAGGCACGTGAGGTGGGGCCCTAGGTCGGTGGATTTTTTATATATATTCTTTGACTTTTTCTTCATTTTTTTAAGTTAAGAACCTGAAAACTTAGAAAAAAAAATTCTAGGATCAACTAAATTATAGATTTTCTCGACTTTAGTCTTTTGATGCAAGTTGTTCTACGCATTGAGTTCGTCATCATGATATTGTAGCATATCATACTTTGGCGTTGGGACAACAAGGGTTTTGACATAAGATTTTGAGGTGTATTACAAACTTAAGATTAGGGTAAGACCCTTCTTTCATCGACTCTAGCTTTTATAAGCCGCAAATATCAATTGCGACGAAAATACATATCTTTTACCGAATTACCGTGGTATCTTCTATTCTTGTGTGTTGATTATGGTCCTGCCTTGTTGTAGTATCGAGGGGGGTTGTGATTAAAAGTTTTTATGCCACGTTGATTCAACGAAAAATATATGTTAAGGTTATTCCCTTCTTACGACATGTTCCTGTAAAACTTAGGATCAATGTAATTGGGTTGTTATCGTTGTTATACTTGTAGCCATTGTTGTTAATTGTTGGGTGCTCTAGTGGATATAATCCTCCCTTTTCGGGATTCTTATTCAATTAGTAGTGTCACTATGTTCGACACGACTTAGAGGTTATTCGTATATGTTGCTTATAGCTAAATTGTTGGTTTTTAGCCTATTGGATTGTTTTTGTTGCCCTTGGGGCTATTATGGTTAGCTACAGGAGTGTGATCTACGCCTAAAAGGGATATGAGTTACCTACGGGGCTATATTAATGCCTATAATATAGCCTAAGAGGTTTTTGTGACTGTCTATGGGGCTAGGGGACTACTGATAGGGGTATAAAGATTGATTGACACCTTCTGGGTTTATGGGGGGCTGGGTAGATGGCCTTGTGTGTTTTTTGTACCTTCCAAGCTTATGGGGACTTTGTTAGGTTGTTGTTTTATGTTGTTTTTACCTGCCAAGCTTATGGGGACTTTGTTAGGTTGTTGTTTTATTATTTATATCTTCAGATTTAGGAGCAGGTCAGTCCACTTATTTTATCCTGATTTATTTATCGGATTACTCCTAGTGTATTAGGATACCTGCTCATAGTCTTGTCTTTCTTAATCGGTACATTATTTCATACTTATGCCCCAGTTCCTAGGGGTAATAAATTTATGCCTGTATGTACTGACATACGAAGTAAATAGACCTCCTCAACAAAAGGATTGACTTCTATGCGATTGGCTAGCCTCTTTCTTTCAGAGCTACCAAAGTTGGGAGGTTTGATAGATTTTTGTTGTATATATTTTTTGGGTAGGTTGGGGCCATGTCCCGTCAATCTTTAGTACTCTTAGAGGCTTGAAAACTAGTGTGTGGGATGTATAAATACGTTATGGCCATGTTGGCCTAGTTTGTTTGTTTGGTGAAGCTTATTAGTTGTTTGATGCATTGTCTTGATATATATATATGCTCTCAATTTTGGTACAGAGATTATAATGGTTTTGACGGCCTGATCAGGACTTATGTGCTAGTTGACTATTTCTTTATCTGAACTCTTGGGAGTAGCGGTTTCTTTTATAGATCTGTTGATAGGGACCTTACCAGCCGAGAGCTTAATTTTAAGCCGAGAAAGTTTGTTTTCTTGATTGTGTGTGACTGTCATGCGCTAGTAGCAAATGGTTTAGCAAGATCGGTTTGGGCCTGAGTTTTGGCATTAGGAGTCAGTGCGCCCTTTGAGTTTAGGGCTTGACAAAAACTTTACGGAAAATCAAAATATAAGAGGTCCAAGCAATGTTCTTTCAAATCTTTTTCAAGATTCCTCTTTAAGCTAAGCCCTTCTCCAAGGATTTCAATCTTTCCAACTAAAATTTCTTCATATAATCAAGAATCATTAATAGAAATGTTAACCATAGGCCATATGTAGGATTTTCAAAAACCTAATAAAAAAATCTCAACAAAGGATTTCTTGATCGTTCTTCTTCAAGTTAAGTTTTTTCTTCAAGATTCATAGAGCATTTAAGGTATGTAAGACTATCATAGTTAGGAACTTAGTTCTTCATCATGCATTACACCTACAATTTAATTTAGTAAGATCAAAGCTAGGGATTTTACTCCAAATCTATGATTTTGGATTTCATTTATCTCCTATCATTGATTCTTGATTTTATCATTAAAATTATTGTACTTCATGTTATTAATGATTGTTGATTCATATATTTGTTATACCACATGAATCCTTTTTAGCTAAATTTATTTGAAAATTTTATCCTGGTATTTTCTATGCATTGTTTTCTTGAAAGAAGTAAATTCAAGATTTTCAAGAAGTAATTCAACAAAAGTATTATTATCTTTAATTTCAAGTACATTATTTTATGAAAGAGTTCAAAAAAATTATATTTAGCTTCAAGTTCAACGATTCTACAAATGTTTTTTGTTTCAAGTATGTGAAAACTTCATCATTTCTTTCTTCACTCATTGATTTTCAAAGAAACTCCAATTTCTCCAAGGTATAATTTCTCCAAAACTAGGATTTCTATAATCTTTATGGGTTCGTATTGAACTTTAGTTTCTTCTTCATGATACATGGTTTTGATTATAATTCTATGTTTTCAAGGATAGTATCATCAACCCATAGTATGCTAGTATTTTACTATTTAAGATGCATGTATCATATTATCAGATTTTCATAAATTATGATGCTTTCAGATAAAGTATCTCTCACTATATTCTGAGACATCACAATTTAAGTGTTTCAAATAAACTATTTTTCATATTATGTTTAATTATCACAATTTATGAGTTACTCAGTAATATCAAATTATTACTAATTCTAAATTTATACATATTTCCACTGAGACTATGCTTAACACCTAGTGGACTTTAGGGATGAAGGTTTACGTTTAGCGTCCGTGAACCTTTAGCAACAATTTCTAATTTCAGAACTATGTACCACCATATGATTAGTCTTTTTAGACTTTAGCTAGTGGATTCAACTTAACTAAGATATCATGTCATTATCTTGGCAAGTATGGACGCTCACTTTTAATGTTGGAGGTACTAGACACTCACTTTTTAGTGTTGGAGGTATACTAAAATTCATGTAATAGCTCACATGGTTTATGTCGATTTTAGTATCTATCACAATTCAGTCCTCTAGGTTATTTCTTTGACCTTGCATAATGTATTTCAATTCCATATTCAATTTAACATCTCATATTCATCATGTCCAACTTTATAGATTATCATGCATATCTCCTATACTCAATACATTCAAATTAGTGATGGCATAAATCTTTTGATATTATTTTTCATGTGATATAGATTAAGGTTTTTACTGTTAATATTTTTATTTCGAGCACTCAAGTCAGTTTGTAGTTCTAGTATGTTATTTTTATTTGCATGTATTAATTAAGGGAGCAGGAGTCATATACTAGCAAACTATAATCAGTATTAATAGAGGCTTTATAGACAATCAGTTAGAGTTGTTGTATTCAGTCTATTTTATTCAGATTACAGTTGTTGTATACAAAACTTCTTATTATATAAAAAACTTTGTTCATATATAAAATCAGTATTCCATGTTTCTGCTTCTATTCAATCATTTTAGTTCTCTTACATGTTCAGTTGTTCAGGACTATGTCAGTGTCAAGGGCTAGCTTGGAATCACTTGTGTCTCTAAGTACCGTGTTTACGAATAGAAGGATAGTTTTGAATCGTGATATGAATCAATTAGCAAGGTGATCTTTCAATTGTTCTTCTAACTCTTTCAACTCTATTGTAGTCTTTCCATATGACGGAATAGATAAGAGGCTGGAACAAACATCAATTTCGAAGTCTATTTCTCTATGGTAAGAGATTTTGAAAAGATAATCAAAATAGACCTATGAAAACTCATTAACAACTGGAATTGACCGAGAGGATGAGACTTCAGCATCAACATCCCTAACTTGGATTAGAGGATATATATATCCTAATCATCTTTTTGACCTTAATGAACGAAATGAACTTACCCTTTGGCAGAACAAGACTTCCTTTCCACTCTAAGACTGGTTCATTAGGAAACTGGAATTCTATATAACTCTAGTTTATAATCAGCTAAGACATAACATAAATACGATTAATTATATCTGTCTAGAATAACATCAAATTCAAGCATGTCTAACTTAACTAGATTAGCTGTGGTATCCCTATAATGAATGGATGCTATGCAATTTATATTGACTTATCAACATCTTGAAGGTGTTGGGGACAAATTCCAACTTTCACATTGGGGCTGACATTTACAAATTTATTCTTAGGGTTGCAACAAATTGTTACAAGATAATTTATTTTTACAAATAAGAAATATAAAAATAATAAATAAAGTTTTTACAGTTGTTATTTTCTTTCATAAAGGAAACGACAAATTTCCACACATTGCAGCAATGTCCATGTAAAATGATTGGTTTGAATTTCAAATTTTGTCGTTAACAAGGACTTACATGGTTCTTAACTTTTAAGTTTGTTGAATGACATTAATTAACATTAAATTAAAGTTAGCACACCAAGGTTAAATAGACAAGAATCTGACCTTAACAACCAGGACAAATATTTATCTACTTATTACAACATAACATGATAAAAGGAGGGTGATGCAACATTTAGATTAAGAAAATATAAAGGTAACAATTTCTAATTTCAGAACTATGTACCATCATATGATTAGTCTTTTTAGACTTTAGCTAGTGGATTCAACTTATTTCAGATATTATGTCATTATCTTGGCAAGTATGGACACTCACTTTTTAGTGTTGGAGGTACAAGACACTTACTTTTTAGTGTTGGAAGTACACTGAAATTCATGTAATAGCTCACATGGTTTATGTCGATTTTAGTATCTATCACAATTCAGTCCTCTAGGTTATTTCTTTGACCTTGCATTCAGTTATAATGTATTTCAATTCCATATTCAATTTAACATTTCATATTCATCATGTCCAACTTTATAGTTTATCATGCATATCTCCTATACTCAATACATTCAAATTACTGATCGCATAACTCTTTTGATTATATTTTTCATGTGATGTAGATTAAGGTTTTTATTGTTAATATTCTTATTTCGAGCACTCAACTCAGTTTGTAGTTCTAGTATGTTATTTTTATTTGCATGTATTAATTAAGGGGAGCAGGAGTCATATCCTAGCCAACTATAATCAGTATTAATAGAGGCTTTATAGACAATCAGTTAAAGTTGTTGTATTCAGTCTATTCTAATCAGATTACAGTTGTTGTATACAAAACTTCTTGTTATATAAAAAACTTTGTTCACATATAAAACCAGTATTCCATGTTTCTGCTTCTATTCAATCATTTTAGTTCTCTTACATGTTCAGTTGTTCAGGACTATGTCAGTGTCAAGGGCTAGCTTGGGATCACTTGTGTCTCTAAGTACCGTGTTTACGAATAGGAGAATAGTTTTGAATCGTGATATGAATCAATTATCAAGGAGATCTTTCAATTGTTCTTCTAACTCTTTCAACTCTATTGTAGTCTTTCCATATGACGGAATAGATAAGAGGCTGGAAACACATCAATTTCGAAGTCTATTTCTCTATGGGAAGAGATTTTGAAAAGATAATCAAAATAGACCTATAAAAACTCATTAACAACTGGACTTAACCGAGAGGATGAGACTTCAGCATCAACATCCCTAACTTGGATTAGAGGATATATATAGCCTAATCATCTTTTTGACCTTAATGAACAAAATGAACTTACCCTTTGGCAGAACAAGACTTCCTTTCCACTCTACGACTGGTTCATTAGGAAACTGGAATTCTATATAACTCTAGTTTATAATCAGCTAAGACATAACATGAATTCGATTAATTATATTTGCCTAGAATAACATCAAAATCAAGCATATCTAACTTAACTAGATTAGTTGTGGTATCCCTATAATGAATGGATGCTATGCAATTTCTATTGACTCATCAACATCCTGAAGGTGTTGGGGACAAATTCCAACTTTCACATTGGGGCTGACATTTACAAATTTATTCTTAGGATTGCAACAAATTGTTACAAGATAATTTATTTTTACACATAAGAAATATAAAATTAATAAATAAAGTTTTTGCAGTTGTTATTTTCTTTCATAAAGGAAATGACAAATTTCCACACATTGCAGCAATGTCCATGTAAAATGATTGGTTTGAATTTCAAATTTGGTCGTTAACAAGGACTTACATGGTTCTTAACTTTTAAGTTTGTTGATGACATTAATTAACATTAAATTAAAGTTAGCACACCAAGGTTAAATAGACAAGACACTGACCTTAACAACCAGGACAAATATTTATCTACTTATTATAACATAACATGATAAAAGGAGGGTGATGCAACATTTAGATTAAGAAAATATAAAGGTGACCAAGCTCTAGATTACTCTTAGATTATGTTGTATATTATATTTGGATTGATAACTTGATTAACAGCTTGCAGACCTTATCAGTCTAATTAAACAACTACCTAACATTGATTTAAATTAAGTACCCTTTTTGTCAGAATTTATGGGTCATACTTTATTTTTAAAATTTTAAAGCATATTATATATTTTTTTATTTAGAAATAATTTAACTTTATATTTGTCATTAGATCCTTAATAAGAAATTTTTTCGGTCACATAATTATCTCTAAACTTGATTTAGAATCAAGTGCCAACGGTATTTTTTTTCTTAAATTTTATGTCCAACCATCGATTCATGAATTGAAATAGTAATAGTTTTTTTTTTGGAACGAGGTAATTAAGTTAAAGACTATCAAGATCAATGAGTGTTTTTTTTTTTCAATTTAATATGTTTTTTCTTTCATACTTTAGTTTGGAGCGTTACTTAGGGAGTTCTTTTAATTCCGTTTTGTTACTATTCAATATTTCTTATACTTCAATTATCATACTATTTCGTTGTACAAATGGTTCTTTTTTAATATGCTTTGATCATGTCTTCTTTTATCATTTTATCTTGGCTTCTTTACTCTCCCTGTTTTCGTTTTTTGAACTGTTTTGTAATGCTTTTACTAACAATCTCTCTAGCTCTCAAGGTATATATAAGTGTACACTATTCATTTCAAAAATGAATAGTGCATACACTTTAATTCTTACCTTGAGAATTAGAGAGATTGTTTTTGATAGACCTCACTCAAGTAAGAATTAAAAAATAGTTTCTAAAAATGAAAACGAGGGAAGTAAAGAAGCAAGATAACTTGTAAACAAGTTGTAAATGCAGATGTCTTCCATTAAACATTAAATATAATTTCAGTTAATCTTAAAATATGTATGTGCTTTAGATAATGTAGTTTTTTACAACTAATTATGAATTTACTAATGACGTATAAGATTTTTAAAGTTTTTAATTAATGAAATATGAACATTTTAACTCTTACGTCATTTTTATCTACAATAGCTAACTAAAATTTAAAGGTAAAAAATATTATTAGAAGTGTGTAGCAGTCATTCGCTATAGCAGCCAAATATTATTCGGAGTAAAATTTTCACTTGTTATTTGTTTTTGGGACCATTTCTTAGTAAATGACCCTCCTTAATTCTCTTGCAATTTATACATTTTTAGACAACTTTCTAACGATTCCTTTTGTGCAAATTGTTAGAGTATATTATATAATATAGTTATAGTTGAGAAAACTTGTAATTTGTGGCTACAAGTATGCAAAATTTTGCTATTCGTTTTCTAATTATATAAATCCTGAATTTATATAATTCGATTCCTGATTTCATAAATTTAGATTTTGTATATGCTTCAAAATTTGGATATGCTTATCTTACCTATTTGTATACAATTTAGTGATACTTTGATTTGTATAAGGGTAACACCTAGGAACTTTGAAAAAGAAGGAATATAAAATTTATGAACTGAAGTCTGATTTACGAGTCCCATCTAAGGACCGTAGGAGCTTCTACGAGCAGTAGATGGCAACCATAGGAAGTGGGAAAAAATATTTTTTCTAAAATCAAGTCCCAGTTTATGGTTCACCAAGGACGTTCTATCAACCATTGTACGAGTCGTAGGTGAACCAGACTTAATTAGTGAAATTTTAAGGGGTAAAATTAGGATCTACGGTTGGTATATACGGACTGTATAAAGACCTACGAGTGGTACATGGATCCCCGTTAAAAGTTAGTCCAAAATAATAATTTTGAACCTATCTACAGTTGACCAGTACAGTCTGTAGAAAGACCTACGAACCATAGAAGTCGTAGGTTCGAACCGTAGAAACCGTATGTGAGGTTTAATAATTATTTCAGAGGGCTTTTGGGTCTTTTACTAAATGATTTAACTTAAAACTATGTCATTTTACCTATTACCTAAACGTTTTAAGCCCCAAATTTACCCATTTCAATCCATTCTCCTAATTTCCCCAAACCTGACCAAATTCATCCTCCCAATTCTCTCAAGTCCAAGGAAAAAGAAGAGTTAGGGTTTCATTCAAGTCTCCAAATTTTCCATTTTCTTGGTCTTAAAGGATTAATGTAGATGTTTCTTTACACATGAAGTCCTTCCTCGCTCCCTGAGGTCCCTAAGTATTTCAATTTTCCAATTCAATTGATCAAATTAGGGCTTCAATTCAATGAATATGAGTGTTTGCAACACATTTTAAAGGGACAAAATAAAATGCAATCACAATAAAATAAGAAGAAACATAACTTTATTGATAAAGATTACGAGTACAATTCTGTTTCTCCCTTAACTCTACTGTCCTAAGATTTTTCCATGATCCGATGGCTGTTATTGGTGGCGTGTTTCTCGAACTAGAATGATTTGAATTTGACCTCTACATGAATATTCCATGACTTTTGTTGATATATCAAGATCCCTAATAAGGAAATTTAGTATCCTTTATATAGGCATGAAGTAGAGTTTATGGTTGAGTAACTTCTAAGAATTCTAATTAAAACTAAGCACACCTTCTAGAGTCTCAATTCGAATTGAACACGTCTTGTAGAGTCCCACAAAATTTCAATGTCTACAAATACCTCTGCTTCAAGGCTTGTCGGAGTGTAGACTCGATAAAACTCAAAGACGAGGCTTGAAGTACTCATGCTTACCTTTGTAGCTTCAGATTTTCAGATTTGATTTATGAGAGAGTAGATGAAGGCATATTCGATCCCACTGGGCATGCCAAATTGATTGCAACAAATTTTAAAGTGACAGAAAATAAATTGCAATCACAATAAAATAAGAAGAAACATAACTTTATTGATAAATATTGCGGGTACGATTTCGTTCCCCCCTTGATTTTACTCTCTTAAGATTCTCAATGATCCGAGGGTTGTTAGTGACGTATTTCTCGAATTAGGATGATTCAGATTTGACTTCTATATGAATATTTCACGACTTTTGTGGAATATATCGATATGTATTTTAAGGGAATTTTGTACCCATTATGTAGGCATTAACTAGGGTTTAGAGTTGAGTAGCCTCCAAGAATTTTAATTGAAACTGAACACACCTTCTAGAGCCCCAATTTGAATTGAACACATCCTATAGAGTCCCACAAAATTTTAACATCTACAATGAGTTTCGTTCAATTATGATTATTTAAGTCTTCTAATGCATTATTTGATGTTAATTTATGATATTGTCACGCCTCGAGCCTACACCCTGGACGTGATCGACACCCAAAGACCGTTTCTAGCCTTGAGCGAACTATTGACCTAACTTACTTAACTCAGTGGAAGACTTAACTTAACTCAATTATAAAACTGGAAACATGAATACTTTAAATAATTGTCTTTACCAAAATGACATTTAAGTCTTAACATTTGAACATTTGAAATGTAAGATAAGAAGAGACTCAAACTTAACAAATTTGACTGCCTATCTATTCTATGATGACTCTACAATAACTAGGATGAATGTTGGGACAAACCCCTCAACATTCTATAAGGAAAATATGAAAGCAATAGAGGGTCCTCCGGATGCAAAGAGGCTTACCACTGACTCTGGATGCTTGATATACCGTGGTTTCACGGTATAATTAATACTTTTTCCTTAAGTTTAGTGTGTCCGAAAGTCTTTTTGTGCTAATTTTAATATAAGTTTCTCTTTGTTTTGCAGGAAATCTGTCCAATGCTGAACGCGGAGATTTTGAGCGAAGAAATGCAGAAGAGACCACCTACAGAGCTTATGACGGTCCGTCGTCCTTGTGGCGGTCCGTTGGTGGCATCGTAGTGAACCTGCTGAAGGAAGATGGGGAAGTCTGACCAAGTGTGGGGTTACGGAGCTTGTGACGGTCCGTCGTGGCTATGACGGTCCGTCCTGCAGGTTTGTCATGAAGTTCAGAGAAGTAATCCCACTACCCAGATTCCAAGAGTTGAAGTGTTTTGAAACGATGACCCTCGACGGACCGTTGTGCCTATGACGGTCCATCATACTTGCCGTCGAGGGTGGTGAAGAGAGCAGCAGAAGAAATTGCACAAGTATGGGATGACGGAGTCCATGATGGTCTGTCGTGACTACGACGATCCGTCGCGTGGTCCGTCGACCCAGCGCGTTTTGGCAGATTTCCAGCAAACAGAGTCCTTATTTAATTAGGTTTTTATTTTTTTATAAATAGTTCGAAAAACCTCATTTTTTGAGGTTAGACTCTATTAGATTAGACATCATATTCTTAGACTTTGTGTATTAGTGTTGGATTTTGAGATTCTTGCAAGTGATTTTTGGAGATTAATCAAGCAAACTTTCGGATTTTACTCTTTCTCATTGAATTAAGTACATGAATTCTTATCTACTATATCTGAATATTGTGTTTATGGCTATGAGTAACTAAACTCCATAACTAGGGTTGTGGGAACCATAGGCAAATCATGAGATAAACCCTAACTAAAATAACAATTCTAGAATAGTGTCTTGCATGTATTAATAACTCTTTCGCTTAGAAGTCTTTTTAACGGATGGCCAACGTTAGAACTCGCCTTAATGCTACTTGCCGGACCAAGGAGGTAGATGATAGGAAAAGAATTATTAACATAGAGTTAGTGTATACTATCTAATAGGCTAGTATTGATTGGTAGAGGTAATAACTTAGTCAAATATCGAATACGATGCTTAATATGAGGTAAGGATAAGGGTTAGGATAGCAACACACGTAGCCGGACCAAGGTGCGGAGTGAGATTTTCTAGATGCCGGACCAAGGATTTAGAAATACATAACTTATCACTTTGCATGCAAGATACTAGGAAAGAATTGTTATAGTTAGAGTTATCAAGTTATGAACCTGTGGGGAACACGTAAACCCTAGTTACTTTGATTGATTGATTAAAATCCAACATTCAAAGTTGTTAAGTGTCTCTGTCAAGTTTGTTAATTAATTTTACTCATTTAGAAATAGAAACCCCCCTTTATTGTTTTTACTTTCCAAGGAAGTCATTGACCAAACAATAGTAATAACAGGTTGAAGTTAAGTCTAGAATATTTTCCTCGTGGGAACGATCCCAACCTCACTAGTTGGATTATTTACTTGACATGACCGCTTTACTTCTTATTCGAGAAGTAAGTTTGAGCGTATCAAATTTTGGCGCCGTTGCTGGGGAATCTAGCTTTTAGATTAACTTGAACTTATTACTATAGTTTAGTTGATATTTTCTTGATTTTACTTTGTTTTATTGTTTTTGATTTCTTTTCAGAACTATCCTCCTTGTATGCCAAATACACGGAGAGGAAGAGAACCCTTGTTTCCCTACGATCACGAGTTAGAGCGTACACTATGCAATATGAATCGAAACTTGGGAATAAATGATGATGATCCGAACCAGAACATCCCAGCTCCGGTTGATGTTCATGGTCAGATGTTACCCGATGCTCCGGGTGAACATCAACAGAGGGGACAAAATCCCGCTCCACGGCCCCAAGCATACTACAGAGGGTATGATAACATAGCAGACTAGGATGAGCCACTTGTCTTGCCCCCTCTACCCACAGGCCACACCTTTGTGGTAACTAGTAACCTGATGCAAATGCTCACTGCCAAAGGTTTGTTTTCAGGGCTACCTTCTGAGGATCCACATGCCCATATAGCTAAGGTAAGGGCAGTGTGTAAAAGTTGTGTAGGGAGGCCTGATTTGGATCTAGATGTAATAGGGCTCAGAGTGTTTCCTCTCTCACTGACGGGAGAGGCTGCTATATGGTTCACCGAACTCCCATACAACTCAATTTTCACTTGGAACCAATAAAGAGATGTTTTCTTAGCACGCTACTATCCGGTCTCCAAGAAACTAAACCACAAAGACGGAGTGAACAACTTTGTGGCACTACCAGGAGAGTCAGTTAGTAGTTCTTGGGATAGATTCACCTCATTCTTGAGTAGTGTTCCAAATCACCGTATAGATGATGAGTCACTGAAGGAATACTTCTATCAGGGACAGGATGATAACAACAAAGCGGTGTTGGACACTATAGCAGGTGGATCTTATGGAGAATGCCCTTATGCTGAGATTGCTTAAAAATTAGAGAAAATCTCCCGGAATAACAAAGCTTGGAGTACTAGGAAGTCTGATACAGGGAGAAACACCTTCGCAGTGTAGTCCACTCACAACCCAACCACAGATGAGATTCGGGTAGAAATGGCTCAGATGAGAACCGAGCTTGGGTTGGTACTAAAACATGTCACTGGGGTGCAGAAAAGATAAATGCAGTCAACTATTTGACTAAACCACCACCTCCTAATGATGAAGGCTATTATGTGGAGGACACTTATGCAGTAAATGAGCGAACGGGGGGTTTCCGACCAAGCGCCCAAGGATCATATCAAGATAACTGGCGCCAAGGTCAAGGGAACCAAGGTCGGAACTATGGTAACTACAACCGTGAGGGTCATTATGTCCGAGATGGAAACTACAACCGCGACAACAACTTTAACAGGGGTAACTATGCTAATAGAAATGACAGGAATGGGCCCTATGTCCCTCCTCAAAATCGTGAAGTTACTCCTAGGGATGGTGGAGATAGTATGGCGCGAGTTGAGGATATGTTGCACAAAATGATGAGGAGGTTCGACACTAGTGATGAACACATTAAAGATTGAGGTGTGATTTAGCTAGTATTGGGCAAAAAGTTGATACACATGCAATTTCGATTAAGCAGATCAAGTTGCAAATGGACCAATTATCTGCGACAATGAACACACGGCAACCGGGCACTCTTCCTAGCAACACTGTCCAAAATCCAAATAATGATGCGCACTGTATGGCAATCACTACTCGAGGTGGTAAGCAAACCATTGAACCACCTATGCCATCTACTGAGCAAAATATGAGAAAGGATAATGATAATGTGGTAAAGGGTAGTGGTGAAGCAGAGGAAAGTAATGGAAAAGATGCAGAAGTACCTATCAAGGTAATTCCCATGCCTAGGCCACCACCACCATTCCCTCAGAGATTAGTGAAAAAGACTGAGGATGGTAAATACCGGCGTTTCATAACAATGTTGAAGCAGTTTTCTATCAATGTCCCTTTGGTAGAAGCTCTAGTACAAATGCCCGGTTATGCCAAATTTATGAAAGATCTGGTCACCAAGAAAAGATCGGTCACTTTTGAGGATGATGATAGACTGCAGCATTGTAGTGCTATTGTTACAAGATCCCTCGTACAAAAGAAAGAAGATCCGGGTGCGTTCACTATTCCTTGTACAGTTGGGTCATTACATTTTGCCAAAGCATTATGTGATCTGGGGGCAAGCATAAATCTCATGCCCCTCTCAATTTACAAGAAGTTGGGTTTGGGGGATCCAAAACCCACTGCGATGCGGCTACTGATGGCTGATCGGACAGTAAAACGGCCTATAGGGATACTCCATGATGTGCTAGTAAAAGTGGAGTCATTCATCTTTCCGGCTGATTTTGTTATTCTTGATTGTGAGGTCGATTTTGAAGTGCCTATTATTCTTGGGAGGTCATTCCTTGCTACAGGTAGAGCATTAGTTGATATGGAGAAGGGAGAGATGACATTTCGGTTGAATAATGAAGAAGCGACCTTCAACATTTGTAGGACCATGAGGCAGAGTGGTGAGCTCCAATCGGTATCTGCCATATCCCACAAAGAAAAGATGAAGAAGGAGAATGAACAAAAAATTGCAAAACAAGAGTTTATGGTTGGGGACTTGGTGCTTGTAGACAGTACTGGGTCGCCTTGTCTTCCGGGCAAGCTCAAGTCCAAATGGACTGGTCCTTACTTGATTACCCAAGTATTCCCTCATGGAGCAGTTGAGTTAAAAGCCAAGGAGGGAGTGCGGTTTAAGAGGAAGAGAGATAGGATAAAACTCTATTTTGGGCATAAAGCATCGGGCAAACCATCTTGATGAAGGCTGAGTAATCAAGTGTCCCCAGTCGTGCCACGACATTAAATCAGGCGCTTGTTGGGAGGCAACCCAATACTTGTCATTTTTTTGGTAATGGTAGCATTTTTCTACTAATGGGTTTTTAAATTTGCGAACACATCACCAGGAAATTCTGCAGAAAACTACTCTGCAGCAGTCACTGACGGATTAAGCGACTGACCGTTTCGCCTGCGACGGACCGTCGTATACCTCCGTCGTACCAGGTACGTTTTTTGGTTATTTTTAAACTAGGGCACACACGATGGAACCAACGACGGGTCATCACAACTGAGACGGACCGTCGTCGGGGAACCATCGCGTGCTTAATGAGTTATACCCGACCCGATCCGGCTGGACCCTTTTTCAAAATCAGACCGTTTAAACCCCCCAACCCCTCATTTCACCCCATTACTTCATTATTCCTCTCATCTTCCCTCTCTTTTCAACTTCCACATTCCCTCCCACCGATCATTGCCCCCTAAAATTCTCCAACGCCCTAGAGTTATCATCTACTAGTCGGAGCTGCTGCTGAGGGTGTCTACTTTGCCAACTGAGTAATTGTCCATTTTTTTTCTCCATTTATAAGGTATGTGTCTCTAAATTTATACTCATTCATCTTGCCTTTTTGTTTACTAGTTAGTATTAAGCTTAGTTCCTTGTCGTATGTTGTTTACTTTAGACGATTCTGTCTAACCTAGGTTACAAATGTTCGAAATTGCCATGTTTACCACCCTAGACATAGGTGCTTTTGCATTGCTAGTTTCCTAGGTAGTTGGGTTAGACACATGTAGGTCCAAAACACTACAAGGTTGATGTGAGTTCATCGGGGATGCTTAGGGTACCCTCAGTTCTGTCACTGTTATTCAGAACGAGACCCCGATGACGGACCGTCGTACCCACGACGGACCGTCGTAGGGTCCGTTGCAAAAGCCCTAGCACCCTGTCCCAACGGACACATGTGACGGATCGTCGTACTTACGACAGTCCGTCCTGCAAAACCGTTTCGGTTGTCAGAGACCCTGTTTCTAAGGGTCTCTCATTTTTTTCCAAGTGTTCCCCAACGGACACATGTGACGGATCATCGTACTCACGACGCTCCGTCCTGCACATCGGTTTCGGTTGTCAGAGACCCTGTTTCTAAGGGTCTCTCATTTTTTCTAAGTGTCCTTTAACAGACACATGTGACGGACCGTCGTACCCACGACGGGCCGTCCTGCATGACCGTCATGACAATCAGAGACCCCTCTCCTAAGGGTCTCCATATTTTTTCTCAAGTGTCCTACGACGGACATCTACGACAAGCCGTCGTACCTGTGACGGTCCGTCCTACACATACCGTCATGCTAGTCAGAGACTCTCCTTCAGTGTTCTCTATATATACATAGTCCAAGTAAAACACGACGGTCCGTCGTTGTCACGACGAGCCGTCACCAGGCCCGTCATGTATCACAGTTTCTACAGCAATGACATACTATTTTCAATGTTTTATTTCTTATGGTTTCGCTTGTCTTGTTTTCCATTACTCCTACTAATATTGATCCTTTGCAGGTACTATCTACTATGGCACCCAAGTAAGACTGAATCTACGCACGCGGGCGATCAAAGTCTGTCGTCCCGTCTGCCCGCATGGTCATCGGCTCTGATGATGAGCGTGATCCTGAGTATGTGCCCCAGGCACTTCCACACCTTCCCGTGCTGCACGTGCTCCCAAAGCCACACCCAAAAAGGTGGCGTCCGACGTAGTCACTGCCTCCCAGTCTGATGAGGAGTGCACACTGACCGACACACCCTCTGGGTTAGCCACAAATGAGGAAGGAGCGTCTGGCTCCTTAGGAGTATCATGGTCCGAGGAAGCCTCTGGATCTGCTGAGGTTCCCGCACCCGCCACCGCTGCAGCGTCGGCCTCGTCCGATGAGGCTGACAGTTCAGACTCTACATCTGGCTCGCCAGCTCAGGTCCCCACCCCAGCCACTGACCAGCCCAATCGGTGGGTGTCGACGGGCAGTTTCAAGTCTACTTCGACGCCAAGTTCCTGAATGATAATGGAGTGATGACTCGAACACTCACTTTGGAGCGGCGGGTACTTGCAGGGAGTGTCCCGACGATGCCTGAGATCCACAACCTCTTCACCAGGCATCGCTTGGAGTGGACAGCAAGTCCGTTTGGACGATACAACAAAGAAATGGTCTGAGAGTTCTACGCATCCTAAGTAGCGAATCTCAGATCACAGATCGATAGGCGGGCTGCCCCCGCGAAACAGGCCCCACTGGAGCAGGTCCGAGTTCGGGGCGTACATGTTGACATTTCCCTGCCAGCCATCCGCCGGTTTCTATACGGCGAGAGTGTTGATGCTACTCGGACCCCCCTCACTGCCGAGTTTGACTACCGTTGGCAGATAGTTAAGGATGGCCAGTTCTTGCGCGAGCCATCACTGAGAGAGACCACCAAGAGGTGGATGGCCCTGCACTTGTCAGTAGATGGAGAGGGTGCCGATTGGGTGACTGAGCCGAAGGGGGCCATCAAGAAGGCAACCTCACGTTCACAGCAAAGTTCTTTTGGATGCTTGTCCGTCACTGCCTTTCCCCCACAGCTGCTGATAATATCGTAACCTGGGATCGAGCAGTATTGATGGCGGCGATGATAGCCGGATTCGAGGTGGACTTCGCATGGCTTCTCCAGGCAGTCATGCACGAGAGGGCATTCAAGGTCACTACTACCTACCCTTTCCTGTGCATGATCTTTGCCCTTTGCAGGTCCGCAGGTGTGCCCATATGGCACGTAGATCAGCTTAAGACCCCGCAGGGCACTGTTGACATCGGCCTCATCAGAGATGAGGCCAATGAGTTGGATCCATGCAGAGGGCCTCGTCCAGAGCTGCCCCCACTTGCTGATGATCTTGCTGATACGGATGCCCAGGCCCGCACATCTACACAGGCGTCCACTGACACTACCCCGGTCGAGTCTATCCCGGGTAGTAGCACAGCCCCGAGCTCCCACACAGCCCCTCTAACGCCACTGGTCCCGCTTGCAAGGGTCCAAAAACTAGAGGCACAAATGGACACTCTTCTGCATCATATCTAGCCATGGATGCAGAAGTCGATTACTGAGTCCGAAGAGCGCCTAGAGAGGAAAATGGTGCAGTTTACAGAGTGGAAGATCGCTGAGGTTAACCAGCGCCTGGACGCCTTTGAGTTGAGAGTGCTAGCCCGACCAGCCCCTCTGGTGGATGTGTCGACTTTTCGGACTGCAGTCGACAATCTTCGTGCAGACATCGACACGATCTTAGAGGCTAGGGTGCCGGAGTCTGAGGCCCCTTCTGTCGAGCCTGCTGAGGACACCGTGTTGGCGGCCTTTTTAATACTTCAGAAATTCCACCACCTCCCCCTCGAGAGAGTGCCAAGAGGCATAGGGGTCGAGCAGAGGACGAGGCGCGAGCAAGGAAGAAGGAGCGTCGAGAGATGGAGGCTGCGCGGAGAGCCTCACTTGCTGAGGAGGCAGCGCACCAGATGAGAGCATCACAGTTAGCGGCTGGGGCGTCTAGCTCCTGTACTGTAGATATAGCAGGAGGCACTACTGATGGTGCGGTTGTTGCTGAGGACACCACTGAGGGTGTCCAGACTGCAGAGGACGTGGGTTTCGGGAACCGGACCCACCAGCTTGCTGATCGACGGCGCTTTGCGCCATATGTTTGCTTCACCTACCATTCTAGTATTTAGATTTTTTATGAATTGGGGACAATTGATGTTTTTTTGTTGGGGGTGGGGTAAATGGAAAGTGAGTGTTAGGGTGAAGTCTGAGTAGCCCAACTCACTATCCTCTTTTGGGGTTTTCTTGCCTGTGTTCTTTTTCCCCAAAAGACTGATTACTTTTTCTGTTGAATCGACATGTTTATATCTTTTGTACATAGTTTAAGTTTGAAGCATGATGGCTAAAATGATATCCTGATAAACTGGAAAATGATGCATGACTAGGCATAGTAAATGATAATTGTGTGGCTCTAAGCATGACATAGAGTTACACCATTGCATTACCCTAAGTCTTAAATTCGAACTAGGTGTCTTATAATCTAGTATAGTGATGAGATGTCAAGTGAGTGTGAGGAAAATTCGAATAAGTCCACTATTGGTACTGAGCTAGAACTTGCCTGGTTAGTTCTGCTAAAAGTAAGCTGTAATAGACAATTAGGAAAGGATCATAGGCCCTTATTCAATATAGCCCATTTCTGGCCGAAATAAAATAAACCAAATGAAATTTATCCTTCTTTGATCCAAATAATCTGAGCTTAAAATTAGACCTTTCTTTTTCACCCCAACTGATCTTTTTTGGGAACAATGTGTTGGCCCTGGTCCCTCCTTAGACATGTGCACCTCAGCTTATGCCAAAAGCATAAGTTGAGGGTGGCTAATGCAGTAAACAACCTTCATTATGGCCCTGACCCAACTTTGGGTATTGTGTACCTTGACTCATGGCATAGCCATGAGTTGAGGGTGGCTATTATGAGGAATGCTCTGGAAAGTGGGGTTGAAAGAACAAAGAGAGAGAAAGAGAAAAAGTAAAGTGACTCAAGAATTCATTGAAAGAAAAGTCAAGAAAAAGAAAAATATACAAGAAATACAAGTAAGAAAAGAAGAGAGTCACTTACACAAATTAAGAAAGAAGAGAAAATAGCAAGGTGAATGAATATGAGAAACTGGGCGATATAAAGTGATAGAAAGTGGAAGGTTTATCCGATATGTCAAGGAGGGAAAAAAGTCACTAAAGTATACCTAAATATACCCTACCTGACCCTGAGCCTATGTTACAAGCTAAGAAAGTCCTATCGTGATCCTAAGGGTTGCATAGCGAACTTAAGGCAGTGAAAATAAGGGCAAGCTTATGGCAATAGGTATGAATGAGTGTGACTTTGTTCTGAGAGCGAGTGTTGAAAAGTAATCCTTATACTCAAACTAAAATCATTTTGTAAAAAATGAGGATTTTGTTTTAAAGTGAGGACACTAGTTGCAATACCGGAATTGTTAGCACCTCGGTGAGAAATTGAAGAGGATAGGTGTTAGTGCAGGGTGAGTCTGTGTGATGTTCTGATCCCACAAAATTCAAGCCTAATAGTGATAGCATGCATAGATTTGATGAGATTAATCGGGATTGATAGCCAAATGATTGCAAAGGATAAAACATGGATACTATTGTACAAAGATTGTGTAGTGAGCCATAGTGCTTCGCTTGAGGACAAACAACGAATTTAAGTTGAGGGTGTTGATATACCGTGGTTTCACGGTATAATTAATACTTTTTCCTTAAGTTTAGTGTTTTCGAAAGTCTTTTTGTGCTAATTTAAATATAAGTTTCTCTTTGTTTTGCAGGAAATATGTTCAACGCTGAACGCGGAGATTTTGAGCGAAGAAATGCAGAAGAGACCACCTACAGATCTTATGACGGTCCGTCGTCCTTGTGACGGTCCGTAGGTGGCAGCGTAGTGAAGCTGCTGAAGAAAGATGGGGAAGTCTGACCAAGTGTGGGGTTTCGGAGCTTGTGACGGTCCATCGTGGCTATGATGGTCCGTCTTGCAGGCTCGTCATGAAGTTCAGAGAAGTAATCCCAGTACCCAGATTCCAAGAGTTGAAGTGTTTTGAAACGAAGACCCTCGACGGACCGTTGTGCCTATGACGGTCCGTCATACTTGCCGTCGAGGGTGGTGAAGAGAGCAGCAGAAGAAATTGCACAAGTATGGGACGACGGAGTCCATGACAGTCCGTCGTGATCACGACGATCCGTCGCGTGGTCCGTCGACCCAACCGCGTTTTGGCAGATTTCCAGCAAACAGAGTCCTTGTTTAACTAGGTTTTTATTTTTTTATAAATAGTTCGAAAAACCTCATTTTTGAGGTTAGACTCTATTATATTAGACATCATATTCTTAGACTTTGTGTATTAGTGTTGGATTTTGAGATTCTTGCAAGTGATTTTTGGAGATTAATCAAGCAAATTTTTGGATTTTACTCTTTCTCATTGAAGTAAGTACATGAATTCTTAACTACTATATCTGAATATTGTGTTTATGGCTATGAGTAACTAAACTCCATAACTAGGGTTGTGGGAACCATAAGCAAATAATGAGATAAACCCTAACTAAAATAACAATTCTAGAATAGTGTCTTGCATGTATTAATAATTCTTTCGCTTAGAAGTCTTTTTAACGGATGGCCAACGTTAGAACTCACCTTAATGCTACTTGCCGGACCAAGGAGGTAGATAATAGGAAAAGAATTATTAACATAGATTTAGTGTATACTATCTAATAGTCTAGTATTGATTGGTACGAGGTAATAACTTAGTCAAATATTGAATACGATGCTTAATATAAGGTAAGGATAAGGGTTAGGATAGCAACACACGTAGCCGGGCCAAGGTGCGGAGTGAGATTTTCTAGATGCCGGACCAAGGATTTAGAAATACATAACTTATCACTTTGCATGCAAGATACTAGGAAAGAATTGTTATAGTTAGAGTTATCAAGTTATGAACCTGTGGGGAAAACGTAAACCCTAGTTACTTTGATTAATTAATTAAAATCCAACATTCAAAGTTGTTAAGTGTCTCTGTCAAGTTTGTTAATTAATTTTACTCATTTAGAAATAGAAACCCCCCTTTATTGTTTTTACTTTCCAAGGAAGTCGTTGACCAAACAATAGTAATAACACGTTGAAGTTAAGTCTAGACTATTTTCCTCGTGGGAACGATCCCAACCTCGCTAGTTGGTTTATTTACTTGACATAACCGCTTTACTTTTTATTCGAGAAGTAAGTTTGAGCGTATCAACGCTTAAATTGGATCAAGAGGCACTGGATGTTGATCCTGGTTACATGCTTTTGCATCATAAGACGATGCAGGCCAACTGACATCAGTACATTGAATGTACGAGTATGCGAAATAGAATGCTAAACAACAACTGAAAGCTTGAAAGGATTAAAGAAGAACTTATCTTGGCTCTGCTCAACTCATGAAGTATTAAATCAATACAAAAGAAGTAAAACACGTGTAATATATATATATATATATATATATATATATATATATATATATATATATATATATATATATAAAACTTGTAAAACAGTTTAAGAAACTTAGTTCATTAAAATAATGTAATAACAAACTCAACTTTACTTATAATAAAAGTAATATAGTTTCTCTGGGAGATTTTCTAACCGACAACCATCACTATGAGCCTAAGCGATGATATAACGTCTTACCTCACGTTGCAAGAGGATTGCTCTATACCTTTTCGTCGGTGAAACCTGAACTACTAAGTGGATATACTAGTCTATGCTAAAAAACATTAATGAATCATCTAAAAAGTATGATCCTTTCTCTGTCCATGTTGGCTACATGATTTATGGAGACTTGAGTTGTTATGAACTCGCGTCCCCATATCGATGCTCAATACTATTCCCAAAAAAACTTAGCTCATGTATTTTTAAAACAACGTCTTCTCTGTTTTGAGGTAATTGCTCAAACTTAGCTTTTAAAAACTCTCTTGGAAATCATAGTTCCCTTTATTTTAAACTAGTCAAAGGCTATGTGGAAGTCTAGCTTCCTTTTTTTTTTTTTCTCAAAATGTGAAAAAAATATTTACAACTCTTAGGGAATACTTAGTTCCCTTATAGCTTTTGAGAAATGCTCTCATTCTTAGCTCTTTACTTTACTTGAAACTTAACTCTTAGGGAATAGTTAGTTCTCTTATAACTTTTGAGATTTAAACTCAACATATTACTCTTTGCTCACTTGTAGCTTGAGCCTTAAAACGAAGTTAAAGTGTTTGTTTAAGACTCTTTTTAAACTTTTAGAACTTACTTTGACTTGATTCATAACTTTTAAACTTGAAGTTTAACTTCTTTAACTTTGATCTTAACTTTCCTTGAATTGGATTATGGACTCAAGGATCATGTTCTCATGTTTATGGATAATCTAATGTTGTTTAGATGTACCTTAGAATGTTGGAATCAATTTAGAAACATAGGTACATCACTGAGGAACTAGTACGAAAAGATAGGGAAAGAATGAGGTCTCCAGGTGGCCTTAAGAGGTGTGGAGCGTCAGAGCCTGACAGACAAAATGGTCTGAGGTGCTCTGGCTGGCGCAGCGCCCCAGGGCCTGTCAAACAAAAATTCCAACTTTTCTTCTTCGTTTTTCATCTCTAAATCTTCTAAACTTACATGTATATCACCCCAATCACTTAGGATTTCTAATAACCTCAATACCCAATAGATTTGACTCGAAAAACAACCCGAAAATATTAATCAAATCAGCTAAAGACATGCTACAACTCAACTAACTAGAATTCAACAATTGTTCATCAAGAACTTCAATATTCATCATTAAATTAATTCAAAACTCGCTTAATTAAACATGTTGGTGTGTGGTTAAACGAACCCAATACAGAAAGATCTTACATACCTCAATAGGAATCACCCCCGATGAATTCCACTCGCTAAATCTTAGTGTTCGTTGATATACCGTGGTTTCACAGTATTTTTAATGCTTTTTCCTTAAGTTTAGTGTGTCCAATAGACTTTTTGTATTAATTTTTATGTAACTTTCTCTTTATTTGCCACATGTCTGTCTAAAAGATGAATGCGGAGGTTTTTGAGCAAGAAATGCAGAAAAGTACCACCTACGGAGCTTGTGACGGTCCGTCGTGCCTGTGACGGTCCGTAGGTGACATCATAGTGAAGCTACTGAAGGAAGATGGGGAAGTGTTACCAAGTGTGGGGTTACAGAGTGCGTGATGGACCATTGTATCCATGACGGTCTGTCCTGCTAGTTCGTCATGAAGATCAGAGAAGTAGTCCAGTACCCAAATTCCAAGAGTTCAAGTGTTATGGAACGGAGACCCTCGACGGACCGTTGTGCCTGTGACGATCCGTCATACCTGCCGTCGATGGTAATGAAGAGAGCAGCAGAAGATTGCATAAGTATGGGACGACGGAGTCCATGATGGCCTATCGTGACCACGACGTCCCGTCGCAAGGTCCGTCGACCCAGCCGCATTTTGACAGATTTCCAGCAAATAGAGTCCTTCTTTAATTAGGTTTTTTTTTTTATAAATAGTTCGAAAAACCTCATTTTTGGGGTTAGACTCTGATTAGACTCTTTTATGTTATATTATTTGTGAGGAGATTATTTTTTATTATTACACTTTGGTTTATTACACTTTTCTCTGGAGTTGATTGTTGGTGATTTTTTCGATTAATCAAGTAAATTTCTGGATTTTATTCTTTCTCATTGAAGTAAGTGCATGAATTCTTATATTACATATTTGAATATTGTGATTATGACTATGGGTAACTAAAATCCATAACTAGGGTTGTGGGAACCATAGACAAATAATGAGGTAAAATCTAACTAAAATAACAATTCTCGAATAGTGTCTTGCATGTATTGACAATTCTTTCGTTTAGAAGTCCTTTTAACGGATGATCAACGTTAGAACTCGCCTTGATTGATACGAGGTAATAATTTAGTCAAATATCGAATACGATGCTTAATATGAGGTAAAGGTAAGGGTTAGTATAGCAACACACGTAGCTAGACCAAGGTGCGGAGTGAAATTTTGTAAATGTCGGACCAAAGACTTAGAAATACATAACTTATCACTTTGCATGCAAGATACTAGGAAAGAATTGTTATGGTTAGAATTATCAAGTTAGGAACCTGTGGGGAACACATAAATCCTAGTTACTTTTATTAATTGATTAAACTCCAACATTTGAATCTGTTAGTTTTCTACTTTGATTTAGCTAATTATTTCCATTCATTTAGAAATAAAAACCCCTCTTTTATTGTCTTTGTTTTCCAAGGAAATAATTGACTAAATAATAGTAATAATAGATTGAAATTAAGTCTGAACTATTTTCCTCGTGGGAACGATCCCAACCTCACTAGTTGGGTTCTTTACTTGATACGAACGCTTTACTTCTTATTTGAGAAGTAGGTTTGACCATATGATTCATGATGGATTCTTGATCTTTCTCTCCTTTTCTCCTTCTCTTCTCTTTTCTCCCAAGACCTAAGCGTGAATTGATTTTCAAAAACTGATCTGAGGATTATTTTTACTCCTATAAACCCTTAAAACAAATTAGGAAATAGTTGGGTGAAATGATAAGTTTACCCTTACTAAAATTCGGATTGGGACCTTGCTCAACTCCTAAACTTTTGATAGGCATATCTCCCTCATACAATATCGAAAATGCACAAACTTGACGACGTTGGAAAGATATCTCCTAGGTATTTCCAACAATATATAGAACTTGCTCTAATTCATCCTGATCTAAAAGTTATGGATGTTTGAAAATGACCAAAACTCACTTTTTTAACTTAGAAAATTTTCCAGATTTTTCCTATTCTTTCAAAAAGTGATTATTTTTAGTTTCTTAGCTTATTCTTGTATATTACGAGTTACGATATGTTACAGATATTTAGTTATAATTGCATTTATCCATGCTTATATTATGCTTTTCAACCACGATTCTATGATGAATCTATGAGCTATGAATTATGAAGTTATGAAGATATCTATATTTTCATGAAGTTATTGTAAATGAGTAAATGATGCTTTGAAAGGAAACTATTGATCGATTCTATGATGAATCTATGAGCTATAAATTATGAAGTTATGAAGATATCTATATTTTCATGAAGTTATTATAAATGAGTTAATGATGCTTTGAAAGGAAACTATTGATGTTATTGTAAAAGGATTTCTCACTTACTATAATCATGATTATGAAAGATATTTCTTAGAAATAAAATTCACATTGGTGAAAAGTTTTCTTATCTATGTTGCATTCTGTTTAAGGAGCTATTATTTGTTTTGATCATGAAATATGTGGATTGGTATTGATCATTATTTTTCTTATGTTAAAACGATATTTGACTTTTATCTATTCTGTTGGAATTTTGACTTAGCACCGAGAGGGCTTTGAGGTGGAGACTCAAATAGGGTAATCTCTAATAGCAACCTCTAGTACCAAATTACGTGCCCCGTAGAATTGTCTTAAATAACCTAGTTAGTGGATCAACTTTTATAAATGATGATATGTACGGACTCTACCTTGAAAAGTAATTTTCCTTTATTTCAGTATGAGGGATATATCGAATTCAATGATATATCTCTCATGGTCTTTGTATCGGTTAAAGCTAATATCCCACAAAGTGACTATATTTTCTTCAAAGCTTTTCTTATGTCCTTTCTGTTAAAACACTTGACCATACTTTCGTGATTTTCATGTCATCTTTTCGTTAATGCTTTAAAATGTCCCATTATGATTATGACAACTCATTTTAAGTTACTTATGTCATCATGTCTATGTTTATGCATATTGCCTCATACTTAGTATATTCTATATACTAATGCATACTTGTCCTACATTGTTTCACTCATGTAGGGTCTGATAGTCTTATTCCCCATAATCATGGCTAATTGATTTATTTGGATTTTTGCTGATTGGTGAATCCTCATGATTTGAGGGCCAAGAGTCTTTTATTGCTTTCATGTCATTTTCAATTTCGAACTTGTATGTGATGTATGAATTACGTCCCAATTACTTTTCTTATGATGTAATAGATGATTTTGAGTTATGTTTATACGTCCGCTTTTGTCAATCTCTTTTGTATAAAACATACTTTTTAAACTCTTTTGTTTATATTATCTTGTATGATGTATGGTAAGTGGCTTGTGTAGGGTCTCACGGGATCTTGTACGTCAGGTCACGTCACGTCTAGGGTGTATTTTGGGTCGTGACAATAAGTTATGAAAAATTCATAATAAATTCCTCTGTTTGTATATTGACAAGGAAAATACACAAATAAAATTCTGAAAAATTCCTAAATGTATAAATACATAATTTATATATACTTGTCGTGCTTGTATGTTGACAAACAAAATATACAAACTAAAATACCCATAGCAAAAGAAACTATAACTATAAAATGTAATTAGACAAACTGTAGCTATAAAACATAATTAATTTATTTTCTTTGCTATTTATGAAATTTTCTCGATAATAATAATCTAGGTATGTAGATCTTTTATTACACTAGGTCCAACTGACCCATTCCCAAGTTTGGCGCACGGGCACAATTCTGTAATGATTAGTGGGATTTTGAGTTTGTCACTAACAAGGACTTAAATGGCTTTTAAGTTTTTAATTAACCTTTTTATTTAGATAAGCACACCAACGTCAATAACAAACAGGAGAATTATTTATTTACTAATTATTTTAACATGATAAAAGGAGGGTGATGCAACATCTTGATTAAGAAAATGATAAGGTGATGAAACACTAGATATCTCAAAGATTATGTTGTATGTTATATATTATGTTCTTAGTCCTAGTAGGGTTTTACCCTCAAGTGATATTCATCTGTTTAAATTAGAATTAATCAGGTCTCAATACGAATATCTATAAGAAATCAAAAGAAAAAATCAGTATAGGTTTTGAATTGGATTTTTGAACATAACCAAGCACACATATAACTATTATAGATATTATACATGACTATATTTTTAAAATATTATGAATGAACATATAATAATAGTTAAGGTTATATATCAAATTCTCTTGCCTATCTTCCTTTCTCTTTCTCGTTCTCGTCTCTCCTCTCTCTCCCATTTTCTCGCAATTTAAGTAAAAACAATACTAATAGAATAACAAACAATTTAAGAAATAACACATAATAATAAATTAATTTAGTAAAGAACATATTCCAGCATATCCTTTTTCATCAAAAATAATCAAATAGCCACTACGCATTGAGATTATTAGTTTTCACTTGCTAATTATGTAGAAGTCCTAAATCATATATTATGACATTCCTAACAAATACATATTTGATGTTTATAAAATTTGGAGTTGATTTATTTTATAACCGGTTGAAAGAGATGGATTGGCACATAATTAAGGTACTATCAACAGAATTATAATATGATAATTCATCACTACACCAAAAATAATTTTTAACGATAATTAATTAATGGTTATAACTTACTATCACTAAATATATATTGTTAGAGGCAATACCAGTGACAATTACTATATTTTAACGCTCCTTGTAAATGCCGCTAGAACATATAATGATATTGAAACTAATGACAATACACTAATATTTCCTCCGTCCACTATTATTTGTTAGGATAATATTATGCACAATCCTCAAGAAAAAAATAATATAAGGTGAAATTTGACAAAAACAACCCTACTATCAATCGTTATTAAAATGGTCTGTAATTTTTGAAAACGATAAAAACAATATTTCTCATTAAAGTAGTCTTGTAACTTTAAAATGACTACATTTTGAAATCAGTAGTTATATAATTAGTAAGGGGTAAAATTGGAAAAATATCACTAGTTATTTCTTAATGTTTAAATTGATAGTTAATTTTGGACAACTATTTTTAATATACCTGACAAATAGTAATGGTCAAGAAAGTAACAATAAAAATTATCACTCTTTGGTAATTTGCATATTTATTAAAGTTAAAAGACTATTTTATTATAGTGTGTTTAGATCTATCAAATGAGGGTTGAATTCCGTAATAATCGGATTTAAAAGGTTTTTAATTTGGTTATAAAATGATGTTAATTAGCTTTTAATAATAGGATTAGTAAACCAACATGTTGAATAATACACTTTTTGACTTTAGTGGATTGGAAAGGTCAGTTATCTTCTTAATCATTAAAGCATGACAAGGAGTTGTGCAACATTAAAAATATTAATTAGGATTTTTAATTAATTAAGTAAATAAAATGGTGATGAATTTTAATTGGGGTTGATAGGTTATGTTACAGCTTGCCATTGACCTTATCAGGTGGGAACAACTTGCTCTTTTTTTTTTTCAAATATAATTTGAAATTTCTTTTATATTGTTACACTATTTTATTTTAAAAGGAAATACAAAGCAAACGGTGAAAAGGAAAAAAAGAGATGTTTATTAGTATTTAGTGAGTACATTTGTGGTCAGTGTGAGTTGTTCACATTATCAATTTCAAAATCAGATACAGAGGAGTTGATTTTGATAAAGGATATTCGCTAAGAATTAATTGAAAATAGTCTCTCTATGTAGGGAAGAATTCATCCTTGATCGAGGGGTGTCAAATTTCATCGGAATATTACATTATATATAAAGGTTAAATTTTTAATCTCATATTGACAACTTTAACATAAATAAAAGGTATAGTCTAGTGATTAAGGGTATTAAAAGTTCCTTAAGTTGTATTTTCAAGCCTTATTTGACCTCATGATTATATAATTATTTGTTTTTATTTTCTTACTACAACCTCCAATTGGTCTCATAATTATTTTTTTTTTCTTACTACAATCTAGGGGTGTGCAAAAATCGAATCAACCGTTAAACCGAATCGATAAAAGTTTTATTGCTTTGTTGTTATTGGGGTATTAGGTTAATGGTTTTATAAAAAAATTGTTGGTCTATCGATTCGGTTATGATTTTTAATATTAAGTTATTGGGTGAACCAATAACTCATATATTAAGGCTAGTAATTATTACTTTTACTTGTACATAAATATTATATATTAATTTAATTTCTTACTAGTTATTATATTTGTCCTTTAACCTTCAATTTACACTTCACAATGACTTTGAATTTACAATTTCACATTATACCAAACGTTAAAATCTAAAGTAAGAATCTTATTCTTCTTAATTTCTCTTTGTGTTACACTTGTATAGTTCTTTACATATTTGTTATTATTGTTTCTATTTTATGAGCATTTGTAAAGTTACATTTTTGTGTTTTTGCATCAAAATCATTAGAAAAGTCATATATTTATTTTATAAGTATTTTCTTATTGGTTAAACTGAAAATCGAACCGTTAAGGACCGAAACCGAAAATCGAAAACCGATAAAAAGTATCTCATTGATTTGATTATTGATTTAACATATTTAAAAACCAAAAATCGATAAATCAAATCAATAATACATAAAATTGAACTGAACCAATCGATATACACCCTTACATCCTTACTACAATCATTGACACCTCTTTATGAGAATTCTATATCCGCCACTGCTCTACCTCTTAGTTGTAGGAACAAAATCATAACGTTCTTATTTTCTTCAAACCGTACTTATAAAATTATACTGAGTTTATTATCGTTAAACTTTATACCACATTGCAAAAAATAAATGAACCATAGGAACCTTCATGACTCATGTGCCTCGTAGCAAGGTCATTACTGGCCTCTCACAAGCCACCCAAAATCTAAAGCATCAATAAGACATTTACATATTTATTTATTTATAGTGAGTTCTATATATTGAAGAGTATGATAAGAGTGCTGTTAAGAGTTAATTAGTAGTTAGTTATTATTGTTATCCAGCTGTCAATATCCTATTTGTTCATTAGTTATTAGTTACATTTTTTGTTAGTCAGTTACAATGAAATTGTATAAGTACATATTAGCACTGTAAGTTGAAATAACAATTTTTCATCTTTTCTCATTCATTCAATCAACAATTTTGTCATGGTATCAGAACATGTAATGCAATTCCTGGTGATTCTTTAGCTTCGATTGATAGCTGAATTTGCAGATCTGAGGAGGCATCAATGATGAACAAAATTGACTATGTTCATCCTCTGTTCTTGTCATCTTCTGATGTACCAGGAGCTGTTCAAGTTGGAATTCAACTCACAGGTATGGAAAATTACACTTTATGGAGCAAAGCAATGGAATTAACTCTGTTGACTAAGAATAAATTGGGATTTGTTGATGGAAGCATCAAACGTGAAAAATATACAGTTGATTTTGAGAAGAAACAGTGGGATCGATGTAATGCTATGGTGCTTTCATGGCTGATGAGTAATGTGAGCAAGGATTTGGTGAGTGGAATCTCATTTCGTTCTAATGCAGCTCTAGTTTGGAGTGATTTGAAGGAACGTTTCGATAAGGTGAATATGTCCAGAATTTTTCATCTGCACAAATCAATTGTCACACATACTCAAGGTACTTCCCCTGTATCAGTTTATTACTCAAAGTTAAAGGATCTATGGGATGAATTCGACTCAATTGTTCCACCTCCTTCTTGTAATTGTGATAGATCTAAAGAGTATATTGATAGTATGCTTAGACAAAAGCCTTTGCAATTTTTAATGGGTTTGAATGACAATTATAGTCATGCTAGGAGTAAGATTCTTATGATGAGTGTTCCACCTACTGTTAATCAATGTTATGCTATGATAATTCAAGATTAAAGCCAAAGGAGTTATGTGGAGATTACTACACTTTGGTTGGACAATTAGATTCTACTGCATTATTTTCCAGTAGATCTGGAGGCAATGGTTCTGAAAGTAATGGGAGTCAAGGTTATCAAAGTCAAGGAAATGTGAAACCTCATAAACCACAAAGGAGTGGATATTTGTATTGTGATCATTGTGAAATGAAGGGTCACAGTAGAGCTGATTGCAACAAGCTAAAATATTGTACTCATTGTCATAAGCATGGGCATTTAAAGGATGTTTGTTTCCAATTAATAGGTTATCCTATCAATTACAAAGGGAAAAGATTAACTAAAAATGTGGCAACAGATTGTGGATTTCTAGGGAACTCAAATGATAACAGTTGTTTTGTTCCTTCAACACAACAGTCACAACAACAATATGGTTCAGGTTTTGGTGTTGGTTCAGTGCCACAGTTTACACCTGATCAGTATAAGCAAGTTCTTCAAATGTTGAACAAACCATTGATTCATGAAGGAAATGCAATATCTACAAACATTAATGCCAATGCAGTAGGTAACTTTGCAGGAAACTCTAAGTTCAATTCCTCTAGTTTTGATTGGATTGTTGATAGTGGAGCAACTGATCATATGGTGGGAACTAAGAATGTCTTGACTCATGAATGAACAGTGATGAGTTCAGGACATGTTCAACTTCCAAACGGTGATTCATCTCGAGTCACACATTCAGGTTGTTCTAAACTACAAGGAGGTGATATATTTAAAAATGTTTTATGTGTGCCAGATTTTAACTTCAACCTTCTTTCAGTGGCTAAACTAACTAGACAATTGAATTGTTGTGCTATATTTTATCCTGATTTCTTCCTTCTCTAGGATCTTCTCACTGGGAGAGTGAAGGAGATTGGTAAAGAGGATGGTGGTTTATACATTTTGAAGTATCCTCAACTGACAAACACTGAACAACATCATAAAAGTGTTGCTACTACAGTTGTCCAAGATTCTAATCAGTTACAATGTTGTAATATTTGTCCATTGGCTAGACAAGTTCGATTACCATTCTCCATTAGTAACAGTAGAAGTTCAAATTTTTTTGATTTAGTTCATATGGATGTATGAGGACCCTACAAAGTTGCAACTCACAAAAAGATGAAGTTTTTTCTTACATTGGTTGATGACTTTTCTAGATGGACTTGGATATATCTCATGCATCTTAAATTTGATGTTTCTACTATATTGAAGCAATTTCTTGCCATGGTTCAAACCCAGTACAGTGTCCAAATTAAAACATTTCGATCAGATAATGGGGGAGAGTTCTTCGATGCTCAAATGTGTGAGTTGTTTCATTTTAATGGTATCATTCAACATAGTTCTTGTCCACATACACCTCAACAAAATGGTGTAGTGGAAAGAAAGCATAGGCACATCATAGAGACAGCTAGAGCTATCAGATTTCAAGGTCACATTCCAATCAAGTTTTGAGGGGAGTGTGTTTTAGCTGCAGTTCATATTATTAATAGAATTCCATCCACTGTGTTGAATAATAAGTCACCTTTTGAGATGATGTTCATCAAATCACCAGACCCGTCTTACATGAGAATAATAGGTTGTTTATGTCATGCTACCAAACTGTTGAGGACAGACAAGTTTGGACCTAGAGCTATTAGATCAGTTTTTATGGGTTATGGCACTACACAAAAGGGATACAAACTTTATGATCTTGAAAATAAATTTTTGTCTATCAGCAGGGATGTTGTTTTTACAGAATCCATATTTCCTTTTCAGATTCATGCTAATGCAGATATGCAGACAATTGTATCGATGATGCAATTCAAGTTTCAGTTCCAGCTTTGAATGTCTAGGATGATGATCATGTTTGCATAGATGATCATACTGATAATACCACTAGACACTCTGTTGATCATCTGTTGATCATAGTCTTGAGGAGCCAAATATGAATGCATCTTCAGTTGTTTAGGAACTGACTATGAGTACCACTATAGAAAAAATACGGTCCACTAGAACTTCCAGACCTCCACTTTGGCAAAAGGATTTTGTGACTTCAACTAATTCTGGATTAAAGTCTCATTGTCTGTACTCTCTTGGATATAGTATTGATTATAGTTGCTTGTCTCCTTCATATCAATGTTGTATTGCTAATCTTTCAGTTAACATTGAGCCTTATTTTTATCATCAAGCCGTCAAGGACAATACATGGGTGGCAGCTATGAAGGAGGAAATACAAGCTTTGGAAGATAATAAGACTTGGGAGATAGTATCTCTGCCTATTGGTAAGAAGGCTATAGGCTGCAAGTGGGTATATAATATCAAGTACAAAGCAACTGGTAAAGTTGAAAGATTTAAAGCTAGATTAGTGGCCAAAGGTTATAGTCAGCAGGAAGGATTAGATTATCAGGAGACTTTTTCTCCAGTTGTTAAAATGGTCATTGTAAGGACAGTGCTGACTCTTGCTGCTACTAAGGGGTGGGATGTTCAAGAAATGGATGTCTATAATGCATTCTTGCAAGGTGATTTAGTGGAGGAAGTGTATATGCAATTGCCTCCAGGTTACACTCATAGATATGATCGGTTTCAACCTGTATGCAAGCTACTTAAGTCATTATATGGACTTAAGCAAGCTTCGAGACAATGGAATGTGAAATTAACTCAGGCTCTATTAGCTGCTGGTTTTCAGCAAAGTCATATGGATTATTCTTTGTTGATTAAAAGGTCAGATGAAGGCATTGTGATTGTATTGATTTATGTTGATGATTTGTTGGTAACTGGTAGTAGCTTGAAGTTGATTAATGAAACTAAAAAAGTTCTGAAGGACAACTTCAAAATAAAAGACCTTGGAACTTTGAGATATTTTCTAGGGATAGAATTTGCCAGAAACAGTAAAGGGATTCTTATGCACCAGAGGAAGTATGCATTGAAGATAATTTCTAATTTGGGTTTAGGTGGGTCTAAACCTATTGCCACACCTGTTGAAATGAATATCAAATTAACTACTATAGTTTTTGATAAACATACAGGTTCTTCATCTGATCCACTGCTATCATATATTGGTGCATATCAAAGACTTAATGGTAGGTTGATTTACTTAACCATTACTAGACCTGATTTGTCTTATGTTGTTCAAAGCTTAAGTCAGTTTATGAATGCACCAAAGAGGTCTCATATGGATGCTGATGTTAGAGTTGTAAGATACATCAAACAGAATCCAGGTTCAGGCATATTGTTGGCTGCACAATCTTCTGATTCTTTGCAAGCATATTGTGATGCTGATTGGGGATCATGTCTTGATACTAGGAAGTCCATTACCGGGTATATGGTAAAATTTAGGGACTCTTTACTTTCTTGGAAGTCAAAAAAGCAATCCACTGTCTCTAGGAGTTCTGCAAAAGCAGAATATAGAAGCATGTCCTCCACTGTTGCTGAAGTTACATGGATAATTGGTCTTTTTCGTGAATTAGATATGCCTCTTACCTTACCTGTTGTTATACATAGTGATAGCACTACTGCCATTCAGATTGCATCCAATCCTGTCTTCCATGAAAGGACCAAACACATTGACATTGATTGTGATTTTGTTAAGGAGAAGATTCAAAGAGGTATTGTCTTCATTCAGCATTTGGCCACTACAGAGCAACTTGCTGATGTGTTAATTAAAGGTCTTGGTCGTTTACAACATGAATATCTTGTATCCAATCTAGGCATGAAGAACATCTTCATATCACCTAGCTTAAAGGGGGGTATTGAAGAGTATGATAAGAGTGATGTTAAGAGTTAATTAGTAGTTAGTTATTATTGTTATCCAGCTGTCAGTATCCTATTTGTTCATTAGTTATTAGTTATATTTTCTATTAGTCAGTTACAATGAAATTGTATAAGTACATATTACCACTGTAAGTTGGAATAACAATTTTTCATCTTTTCTTATTCATTCAATCAACAATTTTGTCACTATATGTTAACACTACGCAATTGACTTCTCTTTTGAAAAGATATAACAAGTGTGTTTGCAAAAATGAAACTTCCAATTTTGTTAAAGAGTAAAAGGTGATTGGTTAAGAAAATACAGGTCATCCTAACTTAACCTAAAAAAATCAGGTAGAGAAAAAATCAAGGGTAAAATTCTAGAAAATGGTGGGAAAATAATTTTTGAGGTCTTTGTAAAATCCTAGAAGATGGTGGAAAAATAATTTTCTAGAGAAATTAAAATATTTCAGTGTGATTGAGGTGGTGAATTTATCAAAATAAATTTCATTGAACATTTGAAATATTGTGGCATTGTGAGACATATTTCAGATCTTAACACACTTGAACAAAATGGAGTTTCAGAAATATACATAGGCATATTATGGACACTAGTTTAACTCTACTACTTCATGATAACCTACATTTGTTTCTATGGACTGAGGTTTCTCTCATTGCAATGTTGCTCATTAATAGATTGCCCTCCTTAGTCCTAAAGATGGTAACTCTATTTGTTAAGGTGTATGGAGAGAAACCGATTACAATAGCCTAAAAGTTTTTGGCCGTAGATATTTTTAAGATATCAAGGGTAACAATAAGTTCAGTTCAAAGACTTATCCTTGTGTATTCATAGGGTACAACAGCTTACACAAATGATATATGTGTTGGCATTCCTCTATAAGGAGGGTGTACGTATCCAGACATGTTGTGTTTGATGAAAACACATTACCCCTTGTGTTTCCAAGTCAATCTCAGATTAAAATTGATGTCTCACACCATCTTGCTACATTTATTGAATCATTCTCTTAACTACAAGTATATTCATAATCATAATTCGAAGGAAATATAGACTGATGGTATGCAAGTTACTTGTGAAAATGCTACTACAACGACCCATATACTCCTTGATGATAAGAGTGATATTGACCCCTCATATGCAGGATCAAATGATGATCATGAGCAACAAGTTGAAAGTGATAATCCAGACAGTACTAATGAGACTTAAATTGATAAGACTCTAGTTCTAGATTTAGGATAAACTAATGGCAGCGAGAAACAGGTTGCACGTGCAAGTCCAGTCAATTGTGCTTTATTAAATCCCAATTTCTCTATGACTAATTCACAAGGAATACATTTAGAAGTTGACTTCTCCAAATGGAATTTTCTAGAGCATCATAAACCTGAAGATACTACATTGCAAATAACTAATTTAGTTGATGTACTTACTACAAACATCATATGATCACCAGACACAAGGCAACATAACAACACTTATCACTTGTTGCTCGCAACAGTAAAGGAATTTTTAGGAAACCAAATATTACAAAGGAAGCACTAAGGTCACCTCATTGGCTCGCAATGATACTCGAGGAAATCAATGATTTACATACTAACAAAATATGGATATTGGTTTTCAAATCTCCTGAAACTTGGTTGGTTTAAAATGGGTGTTTAAGACAAAATTGAAAGCTGATAGAACAATAGATACATACAAGACTAGACTTGTGTCTAGAGAATTCTCTCAGCTTGAAGGGATAGATTTTGAAGAAATATTTAGCCCTGTGGTTAAACCACAATTATTATGATAGTTCTATCCATTGCAATCAGCCCAAAGAGGGAAGATAGGAAACTAGATGTCATAAAATACCTTCCTCTGTGATTTCCTACAAGATGAGGTGTACATGTGAACTTCCTGGATTTATTAATCCTAGGTACCCTCAACATGCGTGTCTACTTAAAAAGACATTATATGGTCTAAAACAAGCACCAAGATCTTGATTTGATAGGTTTAACATGGGTCTCCTATACCTTGGTTTCATTAGTAAGGCAGTTCCCTCCTTATTTACTTTGCAAACTCACAAAGACACCATATTTTTCTTGTTATATGTGAATGATATTATAGTCACTGGAAGTAATCTATACATGTCTTAGAGTTAGTTCTACAACTTGGGAAAGAGTTTGTTATGAAAGATCTTGACCTTTTTACAATTTTCTCTGGGAGTAAAGGTTAAGTATTTTGAAGGGGTAATTCACTTAAGGTAAAGCAAGTGTGCTACTTAGTTGTTGGACAAGACAAAGATGACTTTGGCAAAGCCTGTAGCCACTTCTTTGGTTCAAAAATATGGTTTACATAAAGCTGTAGGATGTCTTGTAGATGCCTCCTTATACAGAATGATAGTAGGGAGTCTTCGGTACTTGACACTCACAAAACATAATATCATTTATCCCGTGAATTTAGCAAGCAATTTATACAAAGTCCAAATATTGAACATCTTCAATGAGTAAACAGGATTCTTAGATACATCAAAGGTATTCGACAATTTGGACTCAGAATTATTTCACAAGAACCTTGTAGGTTCTATGGATATTTAGATGTTGATTGGGGACTACTACTAAAAGATCAACTATTAGCTATATCATCAACATATGAGCAAATTGCATTTCTTAATTAGACTTTTAAGAAACAAACCGTAGTAACTTGATCGAGTGTTTGAGGCTAAGTAAAGAGCACTAGCCTCCACTAATGCAGCAGAGATGACATCGATCATCTATCTACTTCATGATATTGGGATGTTCTCCTGATCAGTCCTGATCTATATTGTGATAATTTTAGTGCCTTGTACATGACATTTAATCCTGTTAGGCATGTTAGAACCAAACATGTTGAAATGAACTATCATTTTGTTCGTGAGAAGGTGACCAGATGACAACTTCGTACTTAATTTGTGAGGTCTAAGGATCAACTAGTCGACATTCATGACAATGCATTGACTAAACAAGTCTTTCCTGGATTTTGATACAAGCTAAGAATTACAGTTCCTTCACTCTCTAGCTTGAGGTAAGTGTTGATGATGAAGGAAGTTGATGATAGGAACATGTCCAAGAAAGCTGACTGACGTGTTTACCGCCATAGAGTTTGACTCACATTAGGACTAGACTACTAAATTCTAACTTATGTATGACTAAATTGTATCGTGTATAGGTCTAAAGTCAACTAGGATAAGGTGTTTTAGTTATAGTAGTAATACTACTCATGGAAATTATATATTTGTATTGTAGTAGGATTCCTTATGTATAGTTTGTATAAGATTCTTCTCTTATATAAGGAGCGTGTACTCAACAATTTATTCATCAATACAATCCTTGATTTCTATAATCCTAGACGTGAGAATTCTACAATAAGAAATTAAAAACTGATTTATTTAACAGAAAATGTCACTCTTTTGTAAATCGAAGAATAATATTCTAAAAGAATATCATAAATGTCCGATTTATGACAGGTATCATATTTTTGAGTTTCTTGAATGGTTACATAAACATCAATAATCGTGCTTGTCCTATTATCTTTAGTTTTCTAGCCAACATCTGGAGTTCATATTGAAGTTTCGACTAAATTTAAATGCGTATTGCAAGACCTATTTGGATGACGCTGTCACACAAGATTTTCTCCATATCTAAGACTTGAATTCAATACTAGCTAAGGATAGAGCAGTCTCATCATAACACCATAATCAATAATATTGATGCTTCTCCTATTATGTTACTGATGTGGGAAATGTTTTCAGCCATATATGCACAAACCGTGTTTGGTATGCATATACTATGGAATATGCTTCTTCATATTTTGCCTAGTGTCTATTTTTTCGACTACTTTATTTTGTTGTGGCGTACTTAGAAACATTAACTATAGACTTATCATCATTCTTTAAAGTAGTCATAAAACTCACGTAACGTGTGTTCTCCTATGTCCGTACACAGATATTTAATTTTTCTTTCAGTATCATTCTCTATAGTGTGTTGGAACTCTTTAAATGTCCCAAATGCTTCATACTTCTCCTTTACCAAGTAAATCTACACTTACCTTTGAGAAGTTACAGTAAATATTACTCTTTCCGTTTAAAAAAAATATATCTTACTTTGACTTAAGACGGAGTTCAAGAAAATAAAAAAGACTTTTCAATCTTATAGTCCTAAATTAAAATTATGTCAAATAAAATGTCCTTCAACCTTGTGGCGTTAAACATGTCACATGAAAAACTGAAATTAAAGTGTTCAAAAAAGGAAAAGGATTTTTTCTTTTAAACAGACTAAAAAGGAAAAGGAAGTACCATATATAAAACGGTAAGTACTCTTTCATCCTTAATCAGATGTCTCATGTTCGTGTCTCCCCGTGTACAGAGTACTCCTTTTTTATGGAGTACTTTACACCCAACGTGAAACTTTTTTTTCTAGCACAATGTGTGTGTATATATATATATATAACCACTTATGGAAGGTTACTTCATTAGTCCAACACGTGTGGTCCTACAGTTAAGACTATCAAACTCTAGTGGCTCCTTGGCTTGATACTTTGATTCTTCATAGGGAAGTTGGTGTGCTCAGATAATTAAGACTACAAAAAGACTATATAACTTTAACAAAAGAAAAAGGGCAATTTTTTCCTTATAGCATGCGTGCCATTAGTTACATTTTATTAATATAATTCATAGGTTTAGATTTATTCCACTTGATAGAGAAGTTGACTTTCATATTCAAGTACAACTAGCCACATCCATTTGTATTTTTCATTTCTCACTCCTTGTTATTTGTCGTACTATATGTAGATTGTAAGTACGGCAACATATGTATAAGCAGATAAGATTTTAATTATTTCCAACTTGACATATATAAATTAGACATATAGATCATACTATATAATAAATTCATGCAAGCCGACAAACTATATTTGAAAAACACAAAAATCATATAGGTAGATCACGATTCTTGTTAACTACTTCAATGCTATATATCTCAATGTCAATACCAAATAAAAAGTCATGACAAATTTAAAATAAATAGAAAATGGAAAATGAGAACAATATTAAAACATTTACTTCCCCTCCATTTCGATTTGTTTGTTTCATTAAAATTTTTTAATTAATATAATTTTTCATACGACATGTTTAATATTACAAGATCAAATGATATTTTGTTATATTCTACATATATTCGTAGTTGAAGATCATGATAAGATTCAAAAAAATAATTATACTTTTTAAATTTCGTGTCAAGTCAAAATGAGACAAATTATTTGAAATTGAAGGAATATAAAGGTAGATAAACATTCATAGACTGCAACTAGTAGTTGTGTATAAAAAAATGTCAACTATTCCTTTGAGAACAACTAGTAGTCATGTTAAAACCTTATAATATAAATCTCAAATTTGTATTTAAAAGGAGCAACACATTATTTGTAAAAACCATCTTTTCTTTTTTTCATACTTTGTAAACAAACAAACAAAGGTATTAGAAGAAAAAAATGAAGCCAGTTTGGTCTCCAGAAACAGCTTCAAAAGCATATCTTGACACCATACAAACAGTAAGTAACAAAATATTTGTCTTTTTTTTTCTCATTCGTAAAGAACGTTATCGCCCTAAATCTCATTGATAAAGTCTTCTAGATCACCTGATAGTAAATTACTTTTTATTTATTTATGTTTTGAATTTGTTCATATATACAGTGTGGAATTTCAACGAAATCCAGTGTTGCGGAATTTCTATCAGCTATGGCTGCAGGGTACAACGCAAAATTAACAGTTGAAGCATGGAAATATGATAGTAAGATAAATGGTGAGTCAATTGCCACTAGCATCGGCCTAGGTATCGCAACAAGACACAATCGTGGAAGGTATGTAGATTCCGATGTTTCTTTGTTTCAATTTATGTGAGATCATTTGATCGACATAAAACAATTTTTTCAATATAGACAAAAAAAATTGTTGTCTAAGTCAATTCTTAGACATTTACGTGGTTAAGAGTAAAATAAAATCGAATTTCAAAGTTATTTTTTTTTCTTGTATTAGCAAATCCACCCCCACAAGGTGTCTATAGCTAGTTTTTGTTTTTTAAATTTAATAAAGGGAAAATGTACAAGTACTCCCTCAACCTATGCCCAAAATTCTAGAGACACACTTATAATATACTAAAGTCCTATTACCCCTCTGAATTTATTTTATAAGTAATTTCTACCCATTTTTGGTCTACGTGGCACTAGCTTACAAAAAAATCAACCAGCACTGGCCCCACAAGATAGTAACACGTAGGCCGAAAAAGGATAGAAAATTATTAATAAAATAAGTTTCAGGGGGTAATAGCCTTAATATAGTATAAGGGGTACTTGTGCATTATCCCTTCAATAAAAATAAAACTTAATGAAAAGTACAAGGGAGCTATCCCTTATCTAAGTAATCCTATGAAAGCGTGAATAATATCTACTGGTCAGTTATTTTTAAATATAGAAATATGATATTCTTTTTAAAATATTTGAAGGTTGGCTCAAGGGTGGAGCTAGGTAGTCTCGCGGGGGTCATTTAAACCTCCTTGGACAAAAAAGTTACACTTTTGATATATGATTAAAAATTATATTTATATATGTACAGTATATGTTGAACCCCTTTGACTTCTTTGTGTATTTGAAAATTCTGACTCTGAAATTTTGAATTTGCAAGTGTAGGTACGTATGTGTGGTACCAGACGAAAAGTCAAGACTAGAATACGTAGGTGCCATGAAAAATTCAGGCGTGTCTTTACCAGAAGTGATGGTGGGAGAGGCAAAAGAGGTGATGGAAAGGCTAAATGGAGTTGATTTTTTGGTTGTGGATGAGAGGAGAAGTGACTTTATTTCAATCTTTAATAGTGCTAAATTGAGTAATAATGGTGCTATTTTAGTGTGCAAAAATGGAAGCAAAATAAGAAATATAGATAGTAACAAGTTTAGTTGGGACAGTGTTCTTGATGGAAAAGTTTGTGTAGTGAGATCAGTAACACTTCCATTTGGGAGTGGATTGGAAATTGCTTATATAGCAAGTAAAGATGGAAGTCAAAAGATTCGTAAATATGCAAAACGTTGGATTAGGCATATCGATAGAAATTCAGGTGAAGAGCATGTTATTCGACGATGAATCACAGAGTTATTATAACGATGGTGTCTGAGTCTACTAGCTATGTTTGGTCATTTCCTCATCATGATCGAGACCTCAAGTTGGAAAATATGCCAAATATTGGATTAGACATATCGATCAAAACTCAAGGAAAAAACATGTTATTCGATGATGAATTGCATATTATTATAATGATGATGTTTGAGTCACTCAATCAATTGTGAGCCTAACTTAGGTGTTTGGCCTTTTCGTTGTCATGATCGAGATGGAATACTTTTTATTTTAATTTGTGTATATATATAAGATAGGAACCATTAGTATTTAATTTTGTTTATGTAATAGCCATCGTTATTAGGTTTTTGGTACTTGTACTCTATTAAATGGTTTGTCGTATGCTAATGAGGCCTTGTTTATAGATGAGGTTGAAGCCCTTTTAACCTTTGTGCTCCTGATGGAATGCAAAAATAAGTTTTTGGTTAGTGAATAATTTCATTTTATGAAAACATACATCACAAAGGGCCGGGGATGCCCATTTCGAACATAGTCTGAATCTCCCTCTCTCTATATACACTTTCCTGAAGTATAGGATTTCCTCAACAACGCTTTCCCTAATCTGATCAATGCCCACCTTCCGCTGTGGCGAACCCATTTCCTTCACCTCCTCTTGCTTTGAGATGTTCCTCAAGATTAGGTATAATACGATACCAACATCTGGATGGACATTCAATGCCCTATCTCCTTACTCTATTATCTACCAGCATCTTAAATTTTCAGAGTCTTCATATTAGAAATGCCATTTTGAATGGTACATCTTTGGTCCATATCCATTTGTCTATTTGACTAGGCTCCCCCTTATGCCGGATATAATTTCTCGTTGACTTCATTGAAAAAATTCTATTTGTATCTAACATCTATCTAGCCTTTTCTTCCTCGGTTCTCCCTCGAGGAGGTTTAATGTGACACACGTTCACCAATTTCAGTTGGTAATATCTCCTTCACTATTTACTCATCCCATCTCCCTCCTTGGTAAGATCCTCTACCTACTCATATCTGTCACCCCATTCAATCATTTCCCCCTTGATGGTGTAAAGATCTCCCATTCCAGTCCAATTTTCATGCCATACAAATGATGAACCTCACCTTGGCTGCCACAAGATTTGATGTTCAATGAGCTCTCTAGCTCGCAACATTTTTTCCCAAATTTGTGAGCCTTCTCTCCAATCTTCCATAGACCAAATTAGGGTGTTTCTTCTTACAGTATTTGTCATCATATAGTCACTCCAAGGCGTCTTCTTCGTTTAAAAATTCCACCATAACTTGCAGAAAACAGCAGCCGAAATGTCCAGCATCATTCTAAAACCTAATCCCCATTCTTCCTCAGGTAGTCAAATGTTAATCCAACTACTCCAATGTTCTCTTTCTCCACTACAGTTGCTTCAAAAGAACTGAGCCATCATTTTATGTATTTGGTTCAATACAGTAATAGGGGGATTCATCACTGTTAAGCAACATGTAAGAGTACTTTGCAGTACATATTTTATTAGTATCACCCTTAAACCATATGACAACTACTTTCCTTCCATCCTTGTATCTTTGCCCCTATCCTTCGCGTCAATTGCTGGTAATACGCTTTTTGCCTCCTTTTCTAAAATATAGGACATCGTTGGTATGTAAAAAGAAAGTCCTTTCTCAGAATTTTGATAACCACTTTTGACTTTACTGCTTCACCCCTACTGTATGGTTCATGTAAATTGAACTTTCATCTTTATTTGTTCTAAGATCTCCTCATACTTCTTTAGTGTTGGACAAAACGAGAATCACATTCAGGATAATGTCCAAACTAAATAGCAATAGGAAGAGAGTAACAACGACACCAAATATTAAATGGGTAAATATGATACCCGAATAAGTAATACAATAATATTGATGAAAAACTTGGTAGTGTCAAAAGACTACTATTCAACATTTTTTTTATTTCTTACAACTCACAATAATATTACTTGCACACTATTTTTTCACATATTAAGAAGTAGTTTGTGGGATTACTCTCTCTACTCTCTATTACTTCTCTATTTTGGTGTATCTTCAAGTGTTCAATTACTACTCTATTTATAGAGTTTTTTGAACACTTGTTTACATCATTAATGACATAATATGGTAGCCAATTTCAACAAAAAAATTGGTTGCCTAACTCTATCAAACTTATACCAAACTTTGACTACCTACTTCCACAAATGTGGCTACCAACTTTCACATTGATGGCTACCAATTTTCACATTTGTGACTAGTAATATCAACATGTATAGGCTATGCTCCCAAAGATGCTCAAGTGCTTAATACTTGTTTTCTTCCGCTCCATGCTTCTTGAGGTGTTTGATCTCGTACATTTTTTGTTGGAGACCTGTTGCTCAAACAAACTGCACAAGAAACAGCCTCGGCCCACAATTCTTTTGGTAGATGTTTAGCTTTCAACATACATCTAGCCATATTAAGAATTGTTCTATTCTTTCTTTCTGCAACTCCATTTTGTTAGGGCGAGTAAGGTACCGTTAGAGGGCGACAAATTCCATGAGATTGACAAAAATCATTAAATTCTTTTGAAGTGAATTCGCCTCCTTTATTGGACCTTAATGCTTTTATTTCATAACCACTTTCTTTTTCTACAAGTGCTTTGAAATTTTTAAAGGCAACAAAAACTTCAGATTTTTGCTTCAAGAAGTATACCCAAGTCTTTCTACTGAAATCATCAATAAAGAGCAAGAAGTATTTTCTTTACCAAAAGAAGGTGGATCGATTGGACCACACACATCGATGTGTAAAAGTTGGAGTGACTTACTTGTTCTTGATGTAGTCTCCTTTAGAAAAATCCTCCTTGCATGTTTTCCAAGAAGACAAGCTTCACACAATTGATTTGAACTGTTGATTGACGGTATTCCATCAACCATGTTCTTCTCTCCCATTATTTGAGCACTTCAATGTTCAAGTGCCCAAATCTCATATGCCAACACCATGAGTCATCTTGCACATTAGCCTTCAAACACTTTGCATCGACAGTTTGAAGATTCAAAGGAAACAACCTATTCTTTGCCATATGCACTTTAGCAATTAAATTGTTACTTGAATCTCTTAGCCAAAGATGCATATTTTTCATATGAATATCAATATCATTTTTCAAGAATTTGAGCCAAACTCAAAATATTACTTTTCAATTTTGGCACATAATAAACAATGGTAATCAATTTATGACCACCATCTTTACAGGATGTCAGAATCGTACCTATCCCTTCAATTTGGATCTTTGAGGTATCTCCAAAAGACACATTACCTTTCACGGACTTCTTTATCTCCACAAATTTATCTTTGTGGCCACACATATGATTGCTTGCTCCACTGTCAAGATACCAGTGTTGACTCATCTTCATCTTTGTTGTTGTCAACAAGATGAACTTTCTCTTCAACATTACTACGACATTCCCAAGAGTAATATCCCATTTTATGACAGTTATAACACTCAATTTTAGATTTGTCATACCTCATTTCATTTGTACCTTGATAGGCTCCACGTCTTCTGCCTCCTCATTGAACATGACCATGACCTATGAATGACTGGTGACCTTTATCTTCATTGTTGAAATGATTGGTATTTCTTCCTCTTCCGCGGCCTCCACGACCTCCACATTCTCTACATTATCCATTTCCTTTGTAAGTTTTCTCATCTTCAAATCCTTTGAAGGATGCATGAGTTTTAAGAAGTTGCTCTAGTGGCTCTTCTTTTCTCCTTTTAATTTTCTCTTCATGGTCTAGTAAAGAACCTTCCAATTGTTCTACCGTCATAGAGTCTAGATCTTTAGACTCCTCAATAGCACACACCACATAATAAAATTTAGGTGTAAATGAACGAAGGATCTTTTCTATCGCACGCACATCATCTACTTTCTCCCCGTATCTTCTAAGTTGATTTACAACAGCCGTCAATCTTGAGCAGAAATCCGAAATGAATTTGGATTATTTCATTTTTAAAAACTTCAAATTCATCCCTTAGAGTTTGAAGTTTTATCTTCTTTACTTTATCAAATCCTTGGAGAGAATATTGTAAAATCTCCCACGCTTCTTTTGACGCAATTGCATCAGCCACCTTCTCAAACATGCCATCATCCAAACATTGGTGGATCAAACATACCTTATTTCATTTGTACCTTGATAGACTCTACGTCTTTTGCCTCCTCGTTGACCACCACCACAACCTTTGAATGACTGGTGACCTTTATCTTCATTGTTGAAATGATGGTATAACTTCCTCCTTTTCCGCGGCCTCCACGACCTCGCCATTGTCCATTTCTTTTGTAACTTTTCTCATCTTCAAATCCTTAAAAGGATGCATGAGTTTTAAGAAGTTGCTCTAGTGGCTCTTCTTTTCTCCTTTCATTTTCTCTTCATGGTCTAGTAAAGAACCTTCCAATTGTTCTACCGTCATAGAGTCTAGATCTTTAGACTCCTCAATAGCACACACCACATAATCAAAATTATGTGTAAAAGAACGAAGGATCTTTTCTACCGCACGCACATCATCTACTTCCTCCCCGTATCTTCTTAGTTTATTTACAACGGCCGTCAATCTTGAGCAGAAATCCGAAATGAATTCGGATTCTTTCATTTTTAAAAACTTCAAAATTCAGCCCTTAGAGTTTGAAGTTTTATCTTCTTTACTTTATCAAATCCTTGGAGAGAATATTGTAAAATCTCCCATGCTTCTTTTGACGCGATTGCTTTAGCCACCTTCTCAAACATGCCATCATCCAAACATTGATGGATCAAACATACCTTATTTCATTTGTACCTTGATAGGCTCCACGTCTTCTGCCTCCTCGTTGACCACGACCACAACCTTTGAATGACTGGTGACCTTTATCTTCATTGTTGAAATGATGGTATAACTTCATCCTCTTCTGCGGCCTCCACGACCTCCACGGCCTCGCCATTGTCCATTTCCTTTGTAACTTTTCTCATCTTCAAATCCTTTGAAGGATGCATGAGTATTAAGAAGTTGCTCTAGTGACTCTTCTTTTCTCCTTTTCATTTTCTCTTCATGGTCTAGAAAAGAACCTTCCAATTGTTCTACCGTCATAGATTCTAGATCTTTAGACTCCTCAATAGCACACACAACATAATCAAATTTAGGTGTAAAAGAACGAAGAATAGTTTCTACCGCATGCACATCATCTACTTCCTCCCCGTATCTTCTTAATTGATTTACAACAACCATCAATCTTGAGCAGAAATTCGAAATGGATTCGGATTCTTTCATTTTGAAAACTTCAAATTCAGCCCTTAGAGTTTGAAGTTTTATCTTCTTTACTTTATCAAATTCTTGGAGAGAATTTTGTAAAATCTCCCACGTTTCTTTTGAGGCGGTTGCATCAGCCACCTTCTCAAACATGTCATCATCCAAACATTGATGGATCAAACATACCTCATTTTATTTGTACCTTGATAGGCTCCACGTCTTCTGCCTCCTCGTTGACCACGACCACAACCTTTGAATGACTGGTGACCTTTATGTTCATTGTTGAAATGATGGTATAACTTCCTCCTCTTTCGCGGCCTCCACGACCTCCATGGCCTCGCCATTGTCCATTTCCTTTGTAACTTTTCTCATGTTTAAATCCTTTGAAGGATGCATGAGTATTAAGAAAATGGTCTAGTGACTCTTCTTTTCTCCTTTTCATTTTCTCTTCATGGTCTAGAAAAGAACCTTTCATTTGTTCTACCGTCATAGATTCTAGATCCTTAGACTCCTCAATAGCACATACAACATAATCAAATTTAGGTGTAAAGAACGAAGGATATTTTCTACCGCATGCAAATCATCTACTTCCTCCCTGTATTTTCTTAATTGATTTACAACAACCATCAATCTTGAGCAGAAATTCGAAATGGATTCGGATTCTTTCATTTTTAAAACTTCAAATTCAGCCCTTAGAGTTTGAAGTTTATCTTCTTTACTTTATCAAATCCTTGGAGAGAATTTTGTAAAATCTCCCACGCTTCTTTTGAGGCGGTTGCATCAGCCACCTTCTCAAACATGCCATCATCCAAACATTGATGGATAAGAGTGAGGGCCTGTTGATCTTTCTTTCTTGTCTTTAACGAGACCTCCTTTTCATTTAAGGGCAAAGTTTCCTCATTTGCAGGTTTTGTATACTGTTTGTCTAAAATATTCCAAACATCTTGAGAGCCAACAATAACTTTCATTCGTAGACACCATTTTTCATAATTTTCTCTTGTGAGACGGGGGTATTGAAAGGACAACGGACTATTATTTGTCATGGCTCTGATACCACATTGTTGGGAAAAATGATAATCACATCCAGGACAATGTCCAAACTAAATAACAATAGGAAGAGTGTAGCAACGACTCCAAATATTAAAATGGGTAAATATGATACCCGAATGTAATACAATAATATTGATGAAAAACTTGATAGTGTCAAAAGACTACTAGTTAACACTCTTTTTTTTCTTACAACTCACAATAATATGGATTACTTTCTCTACTCTCTATTGCTTCTCTATTTTGGTGTTTATTCAAGTGTTCAATTACTACTCTATTTATAGAGTTTTTTGAACACTTGTTTACATCATAATGATAATATTTACTACTCTATTTATAGAGTTTTTTGAACACTTGTTTACATCATAATGACATAATATGATAGTCAATTTCAACAAAAAATTGGCTTCCTAACTCTATCAAACTTATACCAAACTTTGACTACCTACTTCCACAAATATGGCTACTAGCTTTCACGTTGGTGGCTACCAATTTTCACAATTCTGACTAGTAATTTCAACAAGTATGGCTGCAAAATTAATTGTTGCCAAGATTTATTTCCACACTTAGGGTCTCACCTTTCATGTTCATTGTTCCCATTTCTACTTTTCATATAATGATCATGTCATCTGCGAAGGCCATATGATTTAGATTTTAATTACTCCCTGTTGGTATTCCTAACCTCTTAAATTTCTTCTTCTAGATGAGAGAATTAAAAGATCTTGTCATAACTTCTAACGCTTATATGAATAGAGTAGGCGATAAAAGGTCCCCATGCTTAAGTCATTTGGATGACTTAAAGAAGCCTTTGGTCTGTCCATTCAATAAAATTGAGCAATTATAGTTAATCAATCTATACACCGTATTAATTATTCGATCTCCAAATCCTAGCCTTCTTAGTAATTTGGTTAAATATAACCATTCCATTGTATCATATGCTTTCGTCATATCTAGTTTAACAACTAGATTAGGTGTTTTCCCTCTTTTCCTTATTACTTAAAATATCTCCTGCCCATTAAGAAATTTCAACTATACTTCTCCCGTAAACAAAAATCCCCTTGCTCCAGAGAAATAATCATAGTACCACAATTTTGATTCTTTCTTGGATTATTCTCAGGAATATCTTTTCACAAAGTTCCTCAGTGGAACGGGTCTCAGATCCAAAAAGGTATTAACTACCACCTTTATTGGAATAAGAACCAAGTTTGTATGTGTGATATATCTAGGCAACACCACATACAAAGGACTTTACCATTTTATGTATACCCTCTTTGAAGTACTCTTTTAGAATGCCCTTGTCATCCCATCTGGTCCTCTCACATTGTTTTTATTCAACCACATGATTGACTTTGTTACTTGTTTTAATTATGGCATGGCCTCCAATTTCTCATTCATATTACTTGTGATTACTATTGTAAAATCCTCTAGCATACTAGTCTTTACAAACTTCTTCTTGTGTAGTGAACTCTTTGATATAAAATTCCACCGCCACTTTTGCAATATTCGATTGTTGACTTTGTAATAAAATGCTCTAGTTTACCATACTTGTGAAACAAGTCAATAGCATTAGCTGACTTTCTTGAGTTTTCTTTCTTCATCAATTGTCCATGCTCTCTCACAATCTTTTGAAATCTGCGAGTTAAGTAGGCTATGTTCTCATGTTCTTCATAGATATCATTTTGAGAAACTTTGAGAACATGATATTTTTCCTTCTTTACTTCCTTCTTGGAAAAATCTTGTTGCTCTGTGTGTTTGAAGATTCCCAATCAGCTCATCCATAGTAAGGAACTTCATGTCCTTTTGATTAGAGTTTAGTAATAGCATCCACTTTACTTTCCCAAGACTTGGGAAGAATTCGGAGCATCTTTCTGATCTGTTTTCTTGGATGAATGGTTCTTCCAAGTGATGAAGCTCATTTGTTTTGGAGGTAAACCTGGTATGCTTCTCTTGATTTGTTTCACCATCCTTCATAGAGAAATTTTTCATACTGAGTGGTAAGCATAACAACTCTTGACTCATCCACTTGTGTGGTTCCTTCATGAGTAGTTCCTAGGTAGATCTAGATCCCTTTGACAATTTCACACTTAGAGATACTGTATTATTCATCTACACCTATACCACACACCAACAACTTTTTTGCCCAATAATTCGTTTCAATATTTTTCCTATCAACTTCATTGTATTCTGACTTTTCCTTTCTTCATATCATGCATAGAAATATATGGACCCTCTAGGAAAATATCCCATAGTTCACTATCTTCAGGCATGAGAAAGTCATACATATGCAGATTTTCAACGAACCATATTAAATCTGGACATCAAATCGGGGTGTCCTAGGTGATGAATGTATTTCCAAATTCAAAGAACAATCTGTTGGGTTTAAAAGGTGTGAATAGAAAATGAAGAGTTGCGACTTTTATAAAAAGATGCGATTATTATGAAAAATTGTGACTTTTATGAAAAGTTGCGACTACTATGAAAAGTTGCGACTTTTTTGAAAGGTGACGACCATTCCAAAATATTGTGACTTTTCCAAAGGTTCATGACCTTTTCGGTAAGACATAATAAGAATATTTTCGCACTACCCTTTGTTTTTAATAAAATTGAGGGATTTCCTCTCATTTTAAAAAAGAGATTTTTCTGGATTGCTTCTTCTACTACTAAATCTAATATTCTAAGTGTACTTTACTGCCGTTGAGTGATTCACTGACACCACCATTTTGGGTATCAATACACTGGTGATTAAGATCATTCTATTCTTGGAGGACATATTCCAAATCAAACCTCGGATTACTAGAGGGAAATAATTTCCTTAAGGGGACACTGTGCATTCAGTGGACTTGATCTTCTTTCTATTTTTCCAAATTCTGGTATTCGTTACATATTAAATTTGTGAGTTGATTTCTGTTCTTCTGTTCTTCACTGGTTCATTAAACTTTGGTAACTTTGTGTTTCTGCAAAGTTTGTTGGAATCAGTAAGATTCTTTAAACACAGATTGACAACGATTCTTCTTCAAGAAAATATTTCGTATATTTTTTCTAATATGTTTCTGTTATAGTTTCTCTACTAGTTTTAATTTTCTAGTTGTGAAAATGTTCTTAAACTTTGTTGTGCCTTATCAAATTCTTCAAAGTTTTATTTTAAGTATCTTAGGAATACAAAACTGAACAACAATCTTACGAAAGTTATTATACTGTAAATATTTTTATATTCTACTGATTCTGAGAACTGTTCATGGAGTAGAAGATAATGCATTACTTCTCCATAATTCCTTGCTTTGTTTATCAAGGTCGAAGTGAGAATGTAACCAAAAAAAATTATGGTGTTCTAGTAAAATATTACACCAGACAACCTTCTTATTATTTATCTAAGGTGAAAAATAGTTTCTAAGAGTTAACAATTTTAATTTTTTATCATGTGTATCTTTGGAAAAAATTTGCAAACTATATGTTGGGGAATGAATTTTGCTTGGCAAATAGTATTGCCTTTAAAATTCTTTAGCTTGCAAAGGGAGAGATGCACAATTTTGTTTGATAAAATAGTATGTCAAAATGTTATAGTTGGAAGACTATTTGAAAAGAAAAACATCTTCTATGTGATAAAGAATATGTTTAAAATTTTGCATGGAGACTAAAGAAAAACTTTTGTACTTTTGTACTCCTTTTGAATTTGATTATATCTGATTGTTGTGGATTAAAAACTTTTGTAGTTTTCTATTCTGGATAAATTGGACTATGCAATTGGTCTACATGAAAATTTCACATAATAAGTCAGTGTTGTACTTTTGATTTTCTATAAACTTCAATGTTATATAGAAATAAATTCTACAATTTTTTTGTCCTTAAGGTTAGTATTCTAAATTCTAAGTGGTATGTCTATTTGTGATAGAGGAAAAATACCAGTGACTTAGAGTTTGTGATTTTTTGTCTCTATGAAATGAACTTTGAGATTGTTTAAATATTGTCAAAGAGAACTGAAGCACTATAATTCTTTCGTAGAATAATGTTTCCAAAAGAAGTTTCATATTAAAATATGAGGAAAAACTATTTTCAAATACTTTAAAAAATATTTTTGAGATCATATTTAAAATATGGGGTTCTGTATGTATGATAAAGTTAAAATTAGACTTGGTGTCTTATTTAAATTTGAAGCACAAGATAAAATTTCATGATACTTTTGTATTATGTGAGACCCAAAAAATTATTAGAGTATATTTGATATTTTGGTCGTTGAGTTTATCGTTTACTAGTATACGATATGACTAGTATGAAACTATCAAATTTTATGTAGATTTGTTCAAAATGATTGTGTTCTTTTATGAAAAAGCGTCAGTTGAAGTGATGTGCTTTTCATGAAAAGATATGTCTATTAAATATAACTATTTGTATAGACATGAATATTGGTGAATAATCATTTTCCATGTTTTGTAAAACAAGCATTTATATTATATTACCTGTATTGGACCCGATGAATTTTGTTCATGGGTAGTTCTATACCAATCAAATTAAAAGTTATGGAAAGATCCTTTTGAAAAGGACATTTGACAAGGTGATGACTCTAAACAATATTTGTAACACTCAAGATTGTAAGAAACATTAACAAAATATTAGTGAGGAAAAAACTACCTCGCAAAGAGCTTTTTGAACTCAATATTTTTATTTGTTCTTACTTGTTTGAGTCAAAGTTTTTGACATGAACACTTGGGGCATGTCACTTACAAAACCTTGTAAGGAAAGTTGATCAACTTAGAAGTTTTGTCTAACTTTAAGTGCAATAAATAAAAATGTCATATTTGTGTGGAATCTAAGTGTGCTGAGCATTCTCGTAAACCTGTTGAAAGGAATTCTAATCCCTTAGAGTTAATTTACACTGACATTGTTATATGAAGTCAACACCATCTCGTGGTGGAAAAAAATATCTCATAACTTTCATTGACAATTGCATTAAAAATGACTATGTCTATTTGTTGAATGGTAAGGATGAAGCAAAAGAAATGTCTAGACAATGTAATATCAAAGTTGAAAATTAGTTGGGAAAAAGATTAGACGTGATAATAATGGAGAGTGAATCTCCTTGTGCAAAAAATATGTTTTGGAAAGTGGATTTATCCATCAAACTACTAGAAAGGAAGGAGCTAGTGAAGGCTGTTCACAGGCTTGCTCGCTTAAGAGTTCGCCTTATGAGCATATGAGACAATGGTGTAACAATTTAGAATGGGGAAGAATATTCTTTGGTAGCGGAGTTTAAGGAAAAGCAAGGTAGTGATCTAATTTTGCTTGAACTTAAGAATAAAGTCCACAATCAGAGAGTGGAGGTTTTCTCCCAAGAGGGAGATGATGTACTATGCTACCACTGTAGATTGTGTGTTCTTGATGTGGGCGAGTTGAGACAACATATTCTTTCAGAATCCCATAACTCTAGGTATTCTATTCATCCAGGTGCCACTAATATGTACCGCGATCCGCGGGAAGTCTATTGGTGGAATGGAATGAAGAGGGATATAGCAGACTTTATGAGTAAGTGCCCCAACTGCCAACAAGTTAAGGTAGAACATTAGAAACCAGGAGGCATGACTCAAGAGATCAACATTCCTACTTGGAAGTGGGAAGTAATCTATATGGATTTCATCATAGGGTTACCCGGTACTCGTAGACAACATGACTCCATTTTGGTGATAGTTGATAGGATAACTACGTCTTCTCGCTTTTTGGCGATCAATGCTACAGATTTGGCAGAGGACTATGCCAAGCTTTACATTAATGAAATTGTGAGATTGCATGGGGTTCCTTTGTCTAACATCTCAGATAGAGGTCCTCAGTTTACCACTCATTTCTAGAAGTTATTTCAGAAGGGTCTTGGTACTCAAGTTAACCTTAGTACAACATTTCATCCACAAACGGATGGGCAGCAGAGTGTACCATTCATACCTTTGAGGATATGTTAAGAGCTAGAGTGATCAATTTCAAAGGTAGTTGGGATTATCACCTTCCTCTTATTGAGTTCGCATACAACAATAGCTACCATTCCAGCATTCAGATGTCCCCTAACGAGGATTTTTATGGGCGTAGATGTAGATCTCCTGTTTGTTGGTTTGAAAAAGTTAAAGCACCTGTGATAGGGTCAGATTCAGTCCTTTATGCTATGGAGAAAGTTCAACTCATTAGACATAGACTTAAGACAACCAAAAGTCGTCATAAATCTTATGCAGGTGTAAGGAGAAGGGAACTAGAGTTCCAAGTTGATGATTAGGTTTTTCTGAAAGTTTCACCTATGAAAGGGGTGATAAGATTTGGAAAGAAAGGGAAGCTCAGTCCTAGATATGTAGCCCCCTATATGATCTTGAAAAGGGTTGGCAAGGTGGCATATGAATTAGAGTTGCCAGCAGAATTAGCAACAGTGCATCCGGTCTTCCACATCTCACTCTTGAAGAAGTGTGTGGGTGACCCATCCTCTAGCCATTACAGAGTGTGGCGGTGAAAGATAGTTTTCTTATGAGGATATACCATTTGAGATTTTTGATCGTCTTAGAAGGTTTAGAAACAATCGTATCAATAAAGGTTTTGTGGATGAGTCAGTTCGTAGAGGGAGCTACTTGGGAAGCAGAAGCAAGTATCCTCACCTCTTTCCTTCCGATTCAACTCCATCTTTAAGTAATAATTTCTCTTCTATTTTCCAGTCATTCATGCATGAATTCAGCTTTAGAATCGTGTTCCCTCAGTTTGTACTTGCATTTTCAGCGTATTTGCATGTTCTCGAAACTCAATTCAGTCTGAAAGTCAGTTTTCAGTGTTTAGTAGTAGGGTTTGCAGCTCTCTCACTTTGTTCCAGCTAGTTTAGTCTTCATTCAAAGACGAATGTTCCCAAGGTGGAGATAATGTAACACCCCGTAGCCAAAACAAACCAAAAATCAGTTTTTTAAAGAAAAATATGTAGGTGCAACTGACATGGCCATCGAGGGACCGTAGCATGACCCATGGTCCGTCCTGCACAACCGTCGATAGGATCAGAAACTCCCAAAAATCTCAGCCCGGGAAAATTGGTCAAGAGTTGGTCGACAGACATATTCACGGTCCGTAAGTCAGACTACGGTCTGTAGTCCATGACCTTTGATCGAGACCCACGTTTACCCACTCTTTGACAAGAGTTATGAATGACAAGCACGGTCCGTAGGTGGAACTATGGTCCGTTCGTAGGTGGGAATTAGCAGACAGTTAAGGGGAAAATGCATTTGAGTCAACTTCAAATTGTAATAACACTTAGCACAAACTGAATTAGGTGTCCCATGACCTACCCACAGATAGATAATTAAATTAGCTTTCCATATCCGCAAATCTTGCTAAAATTAGACCTCTGAGTAAAACGTTATGCCCATTTTAGTAAAGGTCTATCGAACAGTCCCAACATACGGACCAACCGACAGAGCGTCGGTCAATCGACGGACCGTCAGTCCGAGCCGTCGATTGGTCCGAAACGAATTTCCCAGGGGTATTTTTGACCTTCCCACTTTGTTTAAACCTTAAGTTACATTATTTTGACCCTAAATAATCAAATTTTAGTCAGTTTAAGCCTAGAAACATATTTAAAACATATCTAAGTCAAATCATTAAATCAAAAGTTAGAAAATTAGAAGCAAGAAAGGAGAAAAAGCTCAAGAACCCTAGTTCAAGAACGCAACAAGCTCCAGCAGTTCCAGCCCCGAAAACTAAGTATTTTTTCATGGACTTCATCACAAGGTATGTGGGATTTCACTAGTGGGTTCCTTTCACCCATTGGGTCCCTAGTTTTCACCCAGATTCTTGATTCCCATATCATGATTAGACCTAAGGTTTCTAGAACTTCAACAAAACTTCATGAAGTTATTAGTTATATGTTCCAAATCAGATTATCATGTTATTATTTAGTTTATTTCATGAATTTCAGAACCCTGGCTATGTATTTTTTTTAGTTCTTGAATTACACATGCTAGGTCAGATATTTCACTTACTTTAGATATACACACCTTAGTTTTAAATGCATAATTACCATATTAATTATCGTATTCTCAATTTGCAGGTTCAGTTTCGATCTATCCAGTATTTACAGAAACTCAGACATAATCAGTAAATTTACAGAATAAATTGGGAGTAGCATAATACCAAGTTGGACTAGGTTTTAGCGTACCCAATAGTCCAAGAACTACTAGCCAAGTAGGTTGTAAGTCCCCTATGTGGGAAATCAGTTTAGTGATCACGCCAGCACACCTTTATTTCTCTGGCAAAGTATATTGGGTCCTCTAGATGGGGCGTATACATCGGACTCCATATTTAGCTCATGTGTTTTTATTATCGACTATTAGTAGATCCCACAGATTAATCAGTCTCTCTGCATTGACCATTTATCAGTATATTTAGTATTCAGTTTCAGCATGTTATAAATTGGTCATTGCATCCAGTTAGCTCAAAATTCAGTTTAGCATGTCAGATTATTATATTTGCTTTTATGCTTGTTCAGTAATGTTTTGTTTCAACTATACTCTATCCTCTATGCTCAATACAATTTCAAGTATTGACGCATACATGCGCTACATCTTCTCATGATGTAGGTTCAGATTCTCAGCATCTAGATCACACATAGATCCACTTTCGATCTCCAGTTCATCAGATTCTGTGGTGAGTCGTTATTCTCCAAGGACAACAATCTTGAGTTTCATTTCAGTCTTTAGTCATTTAGTTTCAGTTTTGTTATATTTAGCTGGGACTTGTCCCAGTATTTCTAGTCCAGTTAGAGGCCTATTTTAGACATAGTTAGTTTCAACTTAGTATTGATTTAATAACTTCTCTGTATTGAAGTCATTGACTTCATTTATCTCAGTTATAGAATATGGATATTCCCCATCTTTTGAGTTTAAATTTATGATTTAGCTTCCGTAATAGTTTATATTATTTAGTATGCTCATGCACATGCCAGCAGGGTTAGCTTGGGATCACTTGTGGTCCTAGATTCCATGTATCCATGTCTCGGGGTAGCTCGGGGCGTGACATGAGCAGTGCGCTCTTCTGCGGAACTATTCCTCATGGAACAATTGGATAATCTTGAAGCAATAAATCTTCCGATAATCATGATTGAACAAATGCATCAGATAATGACATACAGGAATGCAAAACATGGATAGCTTTGGTACCTTATTGAACTTGGTTTTTGATCATTTTGAGGTCCCCTTGGTAGAAGGGTAGTAGGTTGTATCACGCAGTCTTTCTCTATGACCATACTTATTAAATATGAATGTGTGGAGGGAAAGGTGGTCTCATGTTTTTAAACACCTTGAAAATCAAGAAACTCTTAAACATGAAATGAACGATTTCACTGCTCTTCTACGAGCTAAGGATGTAGTGATTTCTCGACGCCTGGCCCTGCTTAAAAAAGAAAATCTCAATGACCTAGTACAACCATTGTGAATAAAGAGGAAATCGACAGGTTGAAGGCTAACAATGCTAGACTGGTAGATTCAAATTCCTAACTGAGTGAGAAGGTCAAGTCCCTCACTAAGCAGCTTGTTCAGATGCACACATATGTTAATTTTCAATTGAACATCTTTTTTTCATAGCCCCCCTCTGTCCTAAATTTTATGTAGTCTTTTATTCTTGTTTTTGCTTCCTGAAAATGGTGTAATGGCAATATATTTGTTTTGGTGATACTCAATAGCTAGTTCTGTAAAACATTATTCTAAAAGGACATTGTCCTGTTCTTCCTATGACTCTGAAATCCTTACTAATTTGAATATTTCTTTTGCTTGTATACTACTGAACTTATCAATGATGTCAAAAGGGAGAATAGGTTTTTACATGTTTCTAAATGTAACAAGTGGGCATGATGATAAGGGAATGGATGACTTTTAATAACAGGTGGGAATACTGACAAAGGAATGAATGAGTACACTTAGTGTGAGAAGGATGTTTTTTTTTCATCATAAAAAGGAGGAAAATAATATATTTTAGGTGTTTTATGATCCTCACAAATTAAGGGACCAGATCCCTAGTAGAGTGTTCTCGTAGAGGTTCAAAAGAATGTAAAGCTGTCGTGTTAGCTTGTTGGTGAGCATGTCAGCGTACTTCACCAATAGGAGCGGATGACGTTGTTTGTTCATTGGTCAATAACTCTATTTGTTTATCAATATATTAAAAGTAGCAAACAACTTTAGATTCCTTCATTCAAATTAAGAGAAAATTTCTTGTCAAGAACTCAAACATAAGAGAACGCATACAACAAGGGACTTGATAGGCCAAAGAAGAGAAATTTTTCAAAGAGGAGAAATTTTTATCTGCTGGTATTGTTTAATGCTTGTATTGTGCTAATGTTGTAGGATTGTTTCACATTCATAAAGAAACATTTCAAAACCTTTATGTGTATTTGTGTAAGAACATAATTAGAGTTAATTGTGTGTCTTGGGTGTTGAAATCTATATTAATTCATGGTAATTAATATAGTGTCCAATGAATGTATTTCTCTTGCTCAGTAAGTAGTAGAGGTATTACTTAGTGTGAGACTAAGAGTTTAGTTTCATTGTTGTAGCTTGAATCTGTATTCGTTTTTTCTTGAGATTAGTGAAAGCAATTCAAAATCTTTGTGTATTAGGTCATGGTTTTAGTCGATTAGGCAAGTAGATTTCCACTCTTGTGCCACATTTAACTTGAGCTATTCAGTTTCCGCACTATTACTCTATCAAAGGATCTGTATAGTAATCACTAGTGCGCACACACAATCCAACAATATAATTTTTAGATGGTAATATTAATGTATATATGATATTAGCCTTCAAATAAAATATTTGATAACTGATAAATTATCTAAAATCATAGGAGGTGTAATTAAAGACAATTATGATATATTTGAGAAAGAGAAGGTATAAATTTGGCAGCTTCATTAGTGTTGGAACAAGATTATACGTATCAGGATCAAATCCAACAAAATAAATTATAAAAAAGATAGAACAATCTGCACACGAATTGAATACAAAAGAATAAGGTTCCCTACATGAGAATAGAAGAAATTGGAGACTCTCAATGATGTTTTATGAACCCAACTTGGACCTTCATTAGTGTTGGAACAAGATTATACGTATCAGGATCAAATCTAACAAAACAATGTATCAAAAAGATATAACAATCTGCACAAGAACTGATTACAAAAGAATAAGGTTCCCTACCTGATCATAGAAGAAATTGAAGACTCTCAATGATGTTGTATGAACCCAGCCCCGACCAACCATAGCCTAAATCTCTTCACCTCAAGGATCCTTCACCCACCAAAGGAGTATGTTTGAGTGGTGGCGATGAAAAAAGGGTTTTGAAGAGGAAAAATAAGTCAAAAAACCCTTCTAAAACCTTGTAGACTTTCCTTTTATTGTTTATATTTCTGTATATTATTGAGATGGTCTGGGTTTGGTTCATTTCTTTGATTCGAAACAAATATTGTTAAAAACTCGATTTATGAATTTTTAATAAAAAAGAGTATCTATGAAAATTTATTTATATTAAGTAATTCCTGGAATTTGAACTATTTCTTTATCTTGAACAATTTAATTTTGACTTCATATGCATGATTTTGTTACAATTTGATCTACCATTAATAATTTATGACAAGGTATTAGATGGAGGAAAGAGGGACAAAAATATATCAATGAAATGTAAAAAAAAAACTAGTTGTAAAAGTCTTGTGGTTGAAAAATCAATCAAGTGATTTACATATAGCTTAGAAATAATAAAAGCACTTTGGAAGCCTTTCAAAACTCCTTAATATTACTTATTTGAAATTCTCAAAAATTCTATTCAACTTTTCAGGTAACAAACACATTTTATATTAAGTTGTCAAAAGGAATAAAAAATAACCAACCCACCCCCACACCCCAAAAAAATACAATTCATTTATACATTAATTGGAAGATGGAAGAACTAAATTGAATAATCATGAATGTTCCTTTTCCCCCTTTATATTCATACAATGAATGTATTGTATGAATGATATGGATGATTTTTTCCTTTTGTATTCATACCATGAATGTGCTATTATATTTGTTAATTACCTATAATATAAATGTGTCATGTGAAAAAAATATATGTTATGTTTTTGTAAACATTATTACTAGCAATGATTAATTTAGTTCATAAGGGTAAATAAATCTTTTTATTTTAGAAAGGATATTACAGTCATTCAACTTGAATAGGTTTTTTTTCTTTCAATATTTTCTCAAGGGGCTTTCCCTGTAATGAGGCGTCTGGAATCACGACATGAAATTAACGCTTAGACATGTAATTTCATGCTAATTTGGGAATTTCAAATCATGATATGAGATTTTTCTGATTTAAGGTTGACCTAAAATAATATATTTTATTAAAAGTATCCCGTATTTATAAGTATTAACAATTTATTTCATATATAACTAAAATAATTCATATCATTACTTTTAAACCATTTATATCTCATATAAAGATTATTCTCATCAACATAAATTTTATTAGTAATTCATATCAATTCCCACTATGCCATATATATTATTCAGTTTTGATCAACTTTACTTACCAACCAAATGACTCAAAGTAACAATGTTTTTTTTTTGTCTTCTCAGTTACATAATCGAGAAATGCTAGTTCACAATGAGATGCTTGTTGGTAGTATGTGGGAGGATTATATTAAAAACCAGACACTATTACTTATTTTTAATTTTATTTTTTTATTGAATTAAAGTTTAATTTATAAAATTTTGTAAATATTTCGAATAGCTTTGTGATACTATATGATGCGATTTTATAAACTTTTTCATATTTGGTAAGACTGTAAAAAGAATTAGATAATCTTAATAGTTTTATAATTTATGAAATTTTTATGTTTAGTATAAAACATACAACATAAAATGTCCAAATTGCATTTTCAAATAAAACTTCAACTACATCTCATAATTTATGTCATGATTTCAAATTATGATTTCATATCTGATGGCCAAATGGGCACTAAGTTCAATAATATATTTATATGATAAAATATAATAACGAAAAATAGTACGTTGATTATAATGATGAGTTTATATCTCAGTCATTGAACTTTTAATACTCCACTTAGAAAGTCACTCAATTTAGAATAATTTACTTAAAAATTCACTTAACTTTGTTTTATAATTAAAAAACCACTCAGCTATTTGTGTTGAACGTAGAAATCCCTCAGTTCAACTATTGATATCACCCTTAGAAAGTCATACAACTAATTTATATATAGATATATATATTTTATAATTAATTGTGTTGAAATATAATTTCTGATTTTATCACGCCCTTAAGTTACACAAGGGTGTAAACACAGGACCTAGGATCACGAGTGATCCCAATCTAACCTTGGTGGCATATCACAAGCATACTAAGATAACTGAAATAAGATAATTTTGTGCGGAAGGTTAATAGATGACATAAAGGGGATATGAAGGGTAATACCCATTCTAAATCTGAATATATAAAACTGAGTTTAATGACAACTAAAAGAACAAACACAACTAAAACTAAATCTAACTATGTTAAAATAAAAGCCTCTAACTGACTAGAGTTGTTGGGACATTCCGTAACTAATTCTTGCAAAATAGAAACGAAACGACTCAAAATAGAAAGATAACATGTCAACCGTCCTCGAAGAATGATTACTCACCGGACATCAAAAAATGATTTATTTGTGATCTGAGTGCTGAGGATCTAAACCTACATCACGAGAAGATGCAGGGTAGAGTATGGTTCAGTACTTGAAAGGTATTGATTATGCAAGATAGAGTAAAGTTGAATAACACAAACATAATTGAACTAAGCAATATTAGAAATGATATAATTTGAACATCATATATGTACTGAAACATGTTGAATACTAAGCTAACTGAATGCAACGACCAAGTATATGATATGATGAAATTGATACTGAATTATAACTGATAATATGGTCAATACACTAGAATCTGACTGTGGGAGCTACTATGAACCGACATAAAACCACTAGAGTAATCCGTGGAGTCGTATGTATCTCCCCACTGAGAGGAACCAATATACCTAACCAATGGTATAAATACATGACTGACGTGATCAATAAAAGTGATGCCCACAGAAGGGATTTATCGTAGAGGGCACGCAATTTTGTGACTATGAGGGTGACTCACCCTTTGTCTACTTGGTATTAAGGATACTCCTAATTGATTATGCAAAAACACCTTATGACTGAAGTTCTTTAACACTGAATAGCTAAAAATAATGACATGTTAACTTAAAATGCAACATTAGTATACTGATAACCGAAATGTTCTTAAACGAGGCACGATTATTTGGATAATTTGACCTAGCAACTGTAATTTATCAACTAAACAATTCTACACATCTAAGGTTTTGATTTTCATGCATGAACTAAGTAACAATTCTACGAAAACATGATAATTTGACTAGGAATACTATAACAGCTAATTCATGACAATACTGAAAGGATGAGAAACTCTAGGTCTAAACATGATATAAAGAATCAATAATCTGACAAATTTCTAGGTACCTAATAAGTGAAACCCACTAGTGAAATCCCACATACCCGATGAAGAATATCATCGAGAAATCTTTCAATTTTAGGGTTGACTTCAAAGAAAACTCGTCACATTATTTGAGAGGGTTTGGTCGAATCTTTCTCCTTCTTTTTGTTCAAATTGATTATTTTGGAGGATGAGTTGACTAGGGTATGTTCTTATTTTTTTACTGTGATAATTTTACTAAAACAACGAAGTTTGAGGTTCCAACACACAAGGAAAAAACCAAACAATCAATGACTTAAAAGTAGTCGGGGCCAATCGATGGACTGACCAACAGACCGTTAACTCACCAATGATTCGTTCTGTCAACTGTCATTGGCTTTTAGAGAGGGGATTTATAGGTTCTCGATCGATGGACCAGGACTATGGCGCGTGGTTTGACCTACGATTTTCCGTCCATGGGTCGACCCTTAGACACATTTTTTTGGGTGTTTTGTGGAAGGAACACAGGTGGCCATCGAAGGACCCCACCTGCGGTCCGTGGGTGGTGCCTGTCATTAGCATATGCAACTTTTAAAATTTGCATTCTGTTCTGTTTAGGATACGAGGTGTTACATATCTCCCTTATGAAAACATTGTTCCTCGAATGAAGACTAAACTACATGAAGATGAAATGAAGAGCTTCAAACCCTGTCACCATGTTCTGGAAGCACAAATCAGACTAAATATAGTTCCAAGGACATGCAAATATGCTGAAAAAGCAACTATAACTGAAGGAACATGATACTGACAGTAAATATACGCATGAGTAACTAAAAGACTAGAGAAAACTATTATCTCAAGATGGAATAGAATTGGAAGGAAAGAAATGAGGGTAGTTGGCCTTCATGGCTTCTTTTTCTTCCTAAGTAGCTTCCTCTACGGACTGACTCCTCAACAAAACCTTAATTGAAGTGACTTCTTTGTTTCTCAACCATCGAACCTAACGATCAAGAATATCAACAGGCACATGCTAATAAGTGATACTCTCCTTCATAACCACACTATCCAATGGTTACATCACCCACACACTTCTTATACAATGAAATATGAAGAGCCCAAATGCACTTCTACTAGTTTTGCGGGCAACTCTGACTCATAAGACACTTAAGGGCCTATATATCTATGACTGATCTTCCCTTTCTTGACAAATCTCATCACCCTTTTCATTTGTGAAACTTTCAATAAACCCAATCATCAATTGGGAAATCCAAGTCTCTTCTGCTTACATCTGCATAGGACTTTTGGTGACTCTAGAATATCGTTAGTCTATCTCTAGTAGTTAAATTTTTTCTATGGCATCATAAACTGAATATAGCCTTATCAAAGCTTCTTCACCTACTTCAAATCAACCAATTGGCGATCTACATCTACGCCAATACAATGTCTCATAAGGGGCCATTTGAATGTTGGAATGGTAACAATTATTGTAGGTGAACTCTATAGGAGAAAGATGATCATACTAACTACGTTTGAAGTCGATCATGCAAGCTGTCAATATGTCCTCTATGGTCTTAATTGTACGCTCTCCGTGACCATCTATATGTGGATGAAATATTGTGTTGAGATTAACCTGAGTACCAAGACCTTTATTAAATGATTTCAGAAAATGAGGGTAAATTGAGGAGCTCTATCTAAAATGATAGAAAAAGGAACCCATAAAACGTAACTATCTCATTAATGTTTATCTTCGCGTAGTACTCTGCCGAATTTGTAGGTTTAACGACCAAAAATTGTGCAGACTTAGTAACTTTGTAAACTATCATCCAAATGGATTCATGTTGTCTACGAGTACGAGGTAAACCTGTAATGAAGTCCATGTTGTCCACTTCCCACATCCATGTAGGAATGTTAATCCCTTGAGTTTACCTCCTTGTGTATGATGTTCTACCTTTACTTTCTGAGAATTGGGGCAGTTAGACATAAAAAATTTTATGTCCCTTTTCATGACGGTACATCTTAGTGGAACTTGGATGAATAGAATACCAAGAGTTATGGTATTGTACAAGATTATGTTGTCTTAACTCACCCACCTTAGGAACACACAAACGACCCTCATAGTGAAGCACACCATCTCCCACTTTGGAGAAAACCTCAACTTTGTGTTGTGGAACTACACCCTTCAGTTAGAGCAATATTGGGTCACTGTTTTTCTTTTCCATAAATTCTACTACTAACGATGATTTTGACCCATTTTGACCTTCACCCCATAATCTGATATGCTCGTAAAGATAACTCCTAAGCGAGCAAGCAAGTGAACATCTTTTCCTAGTTCTCTCCTTTCTTCCTCAATATGTTCTATACTACCCATATATAGTATGCTACAAGCATATTCTACTACATTGTCCTTACCAAGATGGTAAAGCATATTCATATCATAGTCTTTAAGGAACATAAACAATCCCCTCTAGCGAAGATTCAACTCTTTTTGGGTGAACATATACGGAAGGATATTAATGTCCATGAACACATCTACATGACCAGTATACAAGTAATGTCTTTGAATCCTAAGGCAAAATAATATGGTTGGAAGATTAAGGTCATGAGTCAGATAGTTTTTCTCAGATATCTTGATCTGTCTAGAAGCATATGTTATAACGTTTCCTCGTTGTATCAACACACAACCTTGAATGACTCAGATGAATCATAATAGATCACATAATTGTCTGAACCCTCTGATAGAGCCACAACTGAAGGTATAGTTAACATCATTTTCAGTTCTTAGAAGCTCTTTTACATTTGTCTAACCCCTAACTTAACCTTTTATAAAATAACTTAGTCAATGGGGGAGCTATGGATGAAAATCCTTCTGTGAACCTTCCCAAATAACTAGCCATATCCAAGAAACATCTGATTCTAAAGGAGAGGTTGGTTTGGTGTAACAACCCTAAGAATGAATAGGATCAAGAGTTAGGGTGTCAAGAATGCTTGCGATGAAACCAAGGTTCACACGGATAGATACGCGTAGAACCAGACCTTAGAACCCTTACTATGATCAATTCAACTAACTTGGGGAGTTATTTGGGCTTGGAAAGGTTGGAACCAACCAAGTAAGACTCGCGAAAATGAAGATTTAATCGAAGGAGTCTTTACCTGACTTAAAAGAAGAAATCTTTTGTTTTGAGGGTCCAGGGGTAAAATGGTCATTTCTAGGCCAAGGGTAATATTGTAATTACCCTGAGGAATTAATAAATAAATAAATAAATTTAATTTAAAGAGCTTTTCGAATTTGGGATGACTCAGAGTGACCCATTTCGCAAATGGGTTGCCACTCGGGTTCGAGCCCCACAGGAGAAAGGAATTGATGATTTAATCATTAACTAAAATCGATTCATTAAGGGTAAAATAGTCATTTCCGATATTAATTAAAATAAATCAGATTTTTATTAAGTTAATTAAATCATATTTTGACTAAGTCTTGAATTTAGTATCCTAATTCTATTAACTCTCTCTCCCTCACGTTTCTCAACTCTCTCTCACATTCTCAATCTCTCTCTCTCACGTTATTCTGAAAAACACAACAAAAACCAGAAAATACATCAAGCGTTCTCCACACTTGAAGAACTCACAAGAATTTTTAAGTGAAAGACAAAGTAGTCAAAATGTCAAGGCTAAGAAAGGTTCGTCGAGTGGGGTGTACGTTGAAGTGTATTGGGTGTGGTTTTGAGGAGTTTCTTGGAAGCAACTTCACACTTGAACAACATCAAAAGGTGTGGGTTTCTCTCCTGGAATTCTTTCTCCAAGAGTACTTTCCTTCAAACGTTTCTCAAGCTCTTGAAAACTAAGATTGTTCCCCTTTCTATGTCCTTGTCCTTAGCTCCCAAATGAATTCGTAGGATGGGTATGTTGTTCTGCTAGAATTAGGCATGATTGACGTATTTATATTAAGTGTGAACATGTTTTATATGAGGGAAATTACGAAAATGATATTCGAAGTGTAACCAAAAATTGGTGTTATGTATGCATCGTGGGCAGTGGCTTTTGCCACTATTTTGGGGTCGAATATTCATTTGTTTTTGGTGTATTTTATGTGTGCAATGTGTGTTGATACGCTCAAACTTACTTCTCAAATAAGAAGTAAATCGGTCGTTCAAGTAAATAACCCAAGTAGTGAGGTTGGGATCGTTCCCACGAGGAAAATAGTCTAGACTTAACTTCAACTTGTTATTACTAATGTTTGGTCAATGACTTCCTTGGAAAGTAAAAACAATAAAAGGGGGGTTTCTAATTCTAAATGAATGAAAATAACTAACACAATTGAAAGAGACACTGAACAGCTTTGAATGTTGGATTTTAATCAATTAATCAAAGTAACTAGGGTTTACGTGTTCCCCACAGGTTCATAACTTGATAATTCTTACTATAACAATTCTTTCCTAGTATCTTGCATGCAAAGTGATAAGTTATGTATTTCTAAATCCTTGGTCCGGAATCCAGAAAATCTCACTCCGCACCTTGGTCCGGCTACGTATGTTGCTTTCCTAACCCTTATCTTTACCTCATATTAAGCATCGTATTCGATATTTGACTAAGTTATTACCTCGTACCAATCAATACTAACCTATTAGATAGTATATACTAAATCTATGTTGATAATTCTTTTCCTATTATCTACCTCCTTGGTCCGGAAAGTAGTATTAAGGCGAGTTCTAACATTGGCCATCCGTTAAAAAGACTTCTAAGTGAAAGAATTATTAATACATGCAAAACACCATTCTAGAATTGTTATTTTACTTGGGTTTTATCTCATTATTTGCCTATGGTTCCCACAACCCTAATTATGGAGTTCAGTTACTCATAGTCATAATCACAATATTCAAATATATTAAATAAGAATTTATGTACTTACTTCAATGAGAAAGAGTAAAATCCGAAAGTTTGCTTGATTAATCACAATAAATCACCAATAATCAATGATAATCAAAAGTCTCACAATACAATGTTTTCTAATACGGTGTCTAACAATACGGAGTCTAACAATGATCCAGAGTCTAACCTCACAGAGTCTAACCTCAAAAACGAGTTTTTTTGAACTATTTATAGAAAATAAAAACCTAATTAAACAAGGACTCTATTTGTTGGAAATTTGCCAAAACGCGGCTGGGTCGACGGATCTCGCGACGGATCGTTGTGGTCACGATGGATCGTCATGGACTCCGTCGTCCCATTCTTATGCAATTTCTTCTGCTGCTCTTCTTCATTACCCTCGACGGAAAGTATGACGGACCGTCATAGGCACAACGGTCCATCGAGGGTGTTCGTTCCAAAACACTTCAACTCTTGGAATATGGGTACTGGGATTACTTCTCTGAACTTCATGACGAACCTGCAGGACGGACCGTCATAGACACGACGGACCGTCACAAGCTTCGTAACCCCACACTTGGTCAGACTTCCCCATCTTCCTTCATCAGCTGCACTACGCTGCCACCTACGGACCGTCACAAGCACGACGGACCGTCATAAGCTCCGTAGTTGGTCTCTTCTGCATTTCTTCGCTCAAAATCTCCGCATTCAGCTTTGGACAGATTTCCTGCAAAATAAAAAGAAACTTATATAAAAATTAGCACAAAAAGGCTTTTGGACACACTAAACTTAAGGAAAAAGTATTAATAATACCGTGAAACCACGGTATATCAACACCCTCAACTTAAATTCGTTGTTTGTCCTCAAGCGACGAACTATAACTCAATACAAAATCTTTGTACAATAGTATGCATGTTATATCCTTTGCAATCATTTGGCTATCAATCCCGATTAATCTCATCAAATCTATGCATGCTATCACTATTAGGCTTGAATTATGTTGGATCAGAACATGACACAAACTCACCATGCACTAACACCTATCATCTTACAATTTCTCACCGAGGTGCTAACAATTTCGGTATTGCAACTAGTGTCCTCACTTCAAAAAAAAATCCTCCTTTTTCACACAATGATTTCAGTTTGAGTGTAAGGATTACTTTTCAGCACTCGCTCTCAGAACAAAGTCACACTTATTCATACCTATTTCCATAAGCTTGCCCTTATTTTCACTGCCTTAAGTTCGCTATACAACCCTTAGGAGAACGATAGGAATTTTTTAGCTAGTAACATAGGCTCAGGGTCAGGTAGGTATATTTAGGTATACTTTAGTGACTTTTTTTCCCTCCTTGACATATCGGCTAAACCTTCCACTTTCTATCATTTTATCTCGCCCAGTTTCTCATATTCTTTCACCTTGCTATTTTTTGTTCTTTCTTCATTTGTGTAAGTTACTCTCTTCTTTTCTTGGTTGTATTTCTTGTATAATTTTCTTTTTCTTTACTTTTCTTTCGACTTATTCTTGAGTCACTTTACTTTTGTTCTTTCTCTCTCTTTGTTCTTTCAACCCCACTTTCCATAGCATTCCTCATAATAGCCACCCTCAACTCATGGCTTTGCCATGAGTCAATGTACACAATACCCAAAGTTGGGTCAGGGCCATAACGAAGGTTGTTTACTACATTAGCCACCCTCAACTTATGCTTTTGGCATAAGCTGAGGTGCACATGTCCAAGGAGGGACCAGGGCCAACACATTGTTCCCAGAAAAGATCAGTTGGGGTGAAAAAGAAAGGTCTAATTTAAGCTCAGATCATTTGGATCAAAGAAAGATAAATTTCATTTGGTTTCTTTTATTTAGGCTAGAAATGGGTTATATTCAATAAGGGCTTATGATCCTTTCCTAACTGTCTATTACAACTTACTTTTAGCAGGACTAACCAGTCAAGTTCTAGTGGACTATTCAAATCTTCCTCACACTCACTTGACATCTCATCACTATACCAGATTATCAGACACCTAGTTCGAATTTAAGACTTAGGGTAATGCAATGGTGTAACTCTATGTCATGCTTAGAGCCACACAATTATCAGTTACTATGCCTAGTCATGCATCATTTTCCAGTTTATCAGGATATCATTTTAGACATCATGCTCCAGAATTAAACTATGTACAAAAGATATAGACATGACAATTCAACAGAAAAAAATAATCAGTCTTTTGAGGAAAAAGAACACAGACAACAAAACCCCAAAAGAGGATAGTGAATTGGGCTACTCTGACTTCACCCTAACACTCACTTTCCATTTACCCCACCCCTAATAAAAAAGCATGCAATTGTCCCCAATGCATAAAAATTTAAATACTAGAGTGGTAGGTGAAGCAAACTTGTGGCGCAAAGCGCTGTCGATCAGCAAGCTGGTGGGTCCGGTTCCCCGGAACCCACGTCCTCTGCAATCTGGACACCGTCAGTGGTGTCCTCAGCAACAACCGCACCATTAGTAGTGCCTCCTGCTATCTCCACAGTGCGGGAGCTAGACGCGCCAGCCGCTAACTCTGATGCTCTCATATGATGCGCCACCTCCTCAGCAAGTGAGGCTCTCCTCGCAGCCTCCATCTCTCAGCGCTTCTTCTTCCGTGCTCGCGCCTCATCCTCTGCTCGACCCCTACGCATCTTAGCATTCTCTCGAGGGGGAGGTGGTGGAATCTCTGAAGTGGCAAATAGGGCCGCCAACATTGTGTCTTCAGCAGGCTCGATAGAAGGGGCCTCATACTCCGGCACCCTAGCCTCAAAGATCATGTCGATATCTGCACGAAGATTGTAAATTGCAGCCTGAAGAGTCGACACATCCACCTGAGGGGATGGTCGGGCTAGCACCCTCAACGATCTTCTGCTCTGTATACTGTACCATTTCCGCTCTAGGCGCTTTTTTGACTAAGTAATAGACATCTGCATCCACGGCTGGATATGATGCAGAAGTGTAGCCATTTGCGCCTCTAATTTTTTGGACCCTAGCAAGCGGGACGAGTGCCGGTAGAGGGGCTGTGCGAGAGGAGCTCGGGGTAGTGCTACTACCCGAGATAGACTCGATCGGGGTAGTGTCAGTGGACGCCGCCTGTGTAGCCATGCGGGCCTGGGCTACCGTATCAGCAAGATCATCAGCAAGTGGGGGCAGCTCTGGACGGGTCCCTCTGCGTGGAGCCAACTCATTGGCCTCGTCTCTCATGAGGGCGACGTCAATAGTGCCCTGCGGGGTCTTGAGCTGATCTACGTTCCATATAGGCACAACTGTGGACCTGCAGAGAGCAAAGATCATGCACGGGAAATGGTAAGTAGTAGTGACCTTGAATGCCCTCTCGGGCATGACTGCCTGTAGAAGCCACGCGAAGTCCACCTCGAACCCGGATATCATCGCCCCCATCAATACTGCTCGATCCCATGTAACGATATTATTAGCAACTGTGGGGGAAAGGCAGTGATGGACAAGAACTTCGCCGTGAAAGTGAGGTTGGCCTTCTTGATGGCCCTCTTTGGCTTAGTCACCCAGTCGGCACCCTCTCCATCAACTGACAGGTGCTGGGCCATCCACCTCTTGATGGTCTCTCTCAGTGATGGCTCGCGCAGAAACTGGCCATCTTTAACTATCTGCCAGCGGTAGTCAAACTCGACACTGAGAGGGTCCGAGTAGCATCAACACCCTCGCCGTATAGAAACCGGCGGATGGCAGGCAGGGAAATGTCATCCAGTACGCCCCCTACTCGGACCTGCTCCAGTGGGGCCTGTTTAGAAGGGGCAGCCCGCCTATCTATCTGCGATTGGAGAGTCGCTACATAGGATGCGTAGAATTCTCGGACAATTTCTTCACTGTAACGTCCCAACGAACGTGCTGTCTACTCCAAGCGATGCCTGGTGAAGAGATTGTGGATCTCAGGCATCGTTGGGAGGATCCGTGTAAGGACCCGCCGCTCCAAAGTGAGTGTTCGACTCATCACTCCTTTATCAGTCAGGAACTTGGCGTCGAAGTAGACTTGAAATTGCCCGTCGACACCAGTTGGGCTGGTCAGTGGCTTGGGTGGGGGCCTGAGCTGGTGAGCCTGATGGAGATTCTGAATTGTCAGCCTCATCAGACGAGGCTGACGCTGTAGCGGTGGCGGGTGCGGGAACCTCAACAGAGCCGGAGGCTTCCTCGGACCATGATACTATTGGGTTATGGGCCTTTTTCCCTTCTTATGTGGATAAATAAAAGCCCAATTTGGACCAACCAATTTTTGCCCATAGGCCCATTATTATGAAGCAAATATAAGCCTATTTAGGTATTATTTTCATATACATAGAGAGTTTTTTCAGCATCCAAAATGAGAGAAAGAGAGCAGTTTTCGCAGTCAAAATTCAGCCCTAACAGCCAACTTCAAATTGCGATTCCCGCTTCGTTTCTTGTCTAATTGAGATGATTTTTGGACAGCATATTATATTCATCTCAATCTTTGATTACAAACTGACAGAGTTGGATTTGGTGGTCTGCAGCTTCAATTTTGCAGTAGTGAACAGTAGCTGCGAAATTGGTGATTTTGCTCCTTTAATTCTCTAGATTTGGTGCATTCTTATTTTGTTGTTTATTGTTGTTTGACACTTGTTTTGTGGCCAATTTTGGAGAACAATATTGTAACTTTTGGTGATTATAGTGGAGCTTTTGGTCCCGTGGTTTTTTACTCTTCACATCGAAGGGTTTTCCACGTTAATCTTGGTGTCTTGTGTGATTGGTTTATTATTGCCTTGTTATATTTGTTTGGTTGAATTACTTGCTGCCTAACTATGATATTGCTTGTGGTTGTTTGTCTTCTCTTGGTTCAAATTGATAGGGGAAAGTATAGACTTGGGTATTCTTCCGCTGTTATCGTGTCAGGCATTCTTTGTTAGTGCCTTTTTTTCCCAACAAAGTGGTATCAGAGCATTGATTATTGTTGATTGTCGTTTTGAATGATGGAGACAAATATGAGCAAAGTGGTGTGTTTAACTGGTAGTAACTATCATATTTGTAAAGGCAAGATGAAAGATCTTCTATTTGTCAAGAAGATGCATTTACCTGTGTTTGCTTCTAATAAGCCTGAGTCTTTGAATGATGAAGAATGAGAATTTGAGCATCTGCAGGTTTGTGGCTATATTAGACAATGGGTTGAAGATAATGTTAGAAATCATATTGTGAATGAGACACATGCCAAAAGTTTGTGGGACAAGCTCGAGATACTTTATGCTTCGAAGACTGGCAACAACAAGTTGTTCCTATTGAAACAATTAATGAATATCAGGTATAAAGAGGGAACTCCTATTTCTGATCATATTAATGATTTTCAGGGTGTTCTTGACAAGCTGTCCGGAATGGGTGTAAAGTTTGATGATGAGATACAGGGACTTTGGCTTCTTAATACTCTACCAGACTCTTGGGAAACTCTTCGAGTTTCTTTCACTAATTCTGCTCCCAGTGGTGTTGTAACCATGGAATATACTAAGAGTGGTGTCTTGAATGAAGAAATAAGAAGAAGATCTCAAGCCTCATCTTCTTCAGCTTCACACTCCGATGTTTTAGTTACTGAAGATAGGGGGAGAAACTAGTCCAGAGGTCAGAATGATAGAGGTAAAAGTAGAAGCAAGTCAAAGTCTTAATACAAGAATATTACATGTGACTATTGCCACAAGAATGGACATATCATGAAATATTGTTACAAGCACAAAAGAGATATGAGACAACAAAAGAGAGAAGGCGATAATGAAAATCATGTTGCTGCTGTTGGTAATGATGATCTTCTTGTTTCTTGTGATGCAAATGCCATTAATCTTGTTCGTGATGAGTCTAGCTGGTTTGTGGATTCTGGTGCTACTTCTCATGTCACGCCAAAAAAGGAATTATTTTCTTCTTATACTCCAGGTAATTCTGGAACGTTGAAAATGGGCAATAATCATGAAGTTGAAGTTATTGGCATTGGGACAGTTTGTTTAAAAAGTAATAATGGTTCCAAACTGGTTCTCAATAATGTCAATCATGCTCCAGATGTTCGCTTGAATTTGATTTCTGTGGGATATCTTGATGATGAGGGTTATGTTAATACACTTGGTGTTGGCTAGTAAAAGCTTAATAGAGGTTTGATGGTTGTGGCCCGTGGTGACAAGTTGTCTAACTTGTATGTATTTCAGGGCTCCATGTCCAGAGACTCAGTAAATTTGGTGGAGAATGATACTTCATCAGAGTTATGGCATAGAAGGCTGAGTCATATGAGCGAGAAGGGGATTGATAGTTTGGCTAAGAAAAATTTGCTTTCTTGAGTGAAACAAGCAAAGTTGAAGAAATGTGTTCATTGCTTAAACGGTAAACAGAAAAGAGTTTCTTTTCAGAGTCATCCGCCTTCAAGAAAGCTTGATTTTCTAGAGTTGGTACATTCTGATATGTGTGGTCCTTTTAAGGTAAGATCTCATGGTGGTGCACTTTACTTTGTGACTTTTATTGATGATCATTCTCGCAAACTCTGGGTATTTCCTTGAAGTCCAAGGATCAAGTACTTGATGTGTTCAAGGGTTTTCAGGCCTTGGTTGAAAGACAAACATGGAAGACATTGAAATGCATCCGCTCAGATAATGGTGGTGAGTATATTGGTCCTTTTGATAGATATTGCAGAGAGCAGGGTATTAGGCATCAGAAAACTCCTCCAAAGACTCCTCAGTTAAATGGTTTAGCAGAGAGGATGAACAGAACTCTAGTTGAGAGGGTTAGATGTATGCTTTTAGATGCTAAGCTGTCAGATTCCTTTTGGGCAGAAGCACTTAATACTGCTGCTTATGTTATCAATTTATCTCCTGCTGTTGCTTCAGATGGTGATGTCCCTGACAGAGTTTGGACTGGTAAGAATGTTTCTTATGATCATCTTAGAGTCTGTGGGTGTAAAGCCTTTGTACATGATCCTAAGGATGAAAGGTCAAAGTTGGATGTTAAAACTAGGCAGTGTATCTTCATTGGTTATGGTCATGATGAATTTGGCTATCGTTTCTATGATCTTGTTGAGAAGAAACTTGTTAGAAGCCGTGATGTTGTGTTCTTTGAAGACCAAACAATTGAAGATTTTGACAAAGCTGACAAGGCTGATTTTCAGAGTAGTGAGAGCTTAGTTGATGTTGATCCAGTTCCTTTGACTATTGCACCGGAAGAAAATCTTCATAATGATGAAAATCAAGTTGATAATGAAGATGGTGATCATGTTCAGAATGACCGGCATGATGTTGTTGATGCTCCAGTGCAAGAATGATGTGGTTGTCCAACAACCAATTATAGATGCTCCAGAGAGTTCTCTAAGACGATCTAGTAGAGAGAGAATTCCTTCATCTCTTTATTCTCCCAATGAGTATGTACTCTTGACTGACGGGGGAGAACCTGAGAGTCTTGATGAGGCCATGGAAAGTGAAGAAAAAGAAGGTGGTTTGATGCTATGGAAGATGAGATTAAATCCTTGCATGATAATCATACCTTTGATTTGGTTAAGTTACCTAAAGACAGAAAAGCTTTGAAAAATAGGTGGGTTTTTCGGGTGAAACATGAAGATGGTAATCCAGTTCCACGAAGCTGGATTAGTTGTCAAGGGATTTATCAGAAAAGGGGAGTTGATTTTGATGAGATATTCTCTCCAGTTGTGAAGATGTCATCCATTCGTGTGGTTCTAGGCTTGGCTGTAAGTCTAGATTTAGAGGTTGAGCAAATGGATGTTAAAACTGCTTTCTTTTATGGTGACTTAGATGAAGAAATTTATATGGAGCAACTGGAAGGTTTTGAAGTCAAGGGTAAGAGAATTATGTTTGCAAATTGAAGAAGAGCTTGTATGGTTTGAAACAAGCTCCCAGGCAGTGGTACAGGAAGTTTGGTTCTTTTATGAGTCAGCATGGCTTCAAGAAGACTTCTTCAGACCATTGTGTTTTTGTGCAAAAGTTCTCTGATGGTGACTTTATTATTGTGTTGCTTTATGTTGATGATATGCTTGTTGTTGGTCATAATACTTGCAGGATTCAGAAGTTAAAGCAAGAGTTGAGTAAGTCTTTTGCTATGAAAGACTTAGGACCAGCAAGGCAGATTCTTGGCATGCAGATTGTCTGTGATAGAAAGGCTAAGAAAATTGTATTATCACAAGAGAAGTACATTCAGAAAGTACTTCGCAGATTCAGCATGGACAAAGCTAAGGTTCTCAGTACACCTTTAGCTATGCACTTCAAATTGAGCACGAAACAGTGTCCTTCTAGTGATGATGAGAAGGAAAATATGAAGAAAGTTCCTTATGCTTCAGCTGTTGGTAGTTTGATGTATGTGATGGTTTGTACAAGATCGGATATTGCTCACGCTGTTGGAGTTGTTAGCCGTTTTCTTTCTAATCCGGGAAGAGAACATTGGAATGCTGTGAAGTGGGTTATGAGATATCTCTGTGGCACTTCTAGTCTGAGTTTGTGTTTTGGTACAGGGAAGCCTATTCTTTGTGGTTATACTAATTCAGACATGGCTGATGATGTTGATACTCGCAAGTCTACTTCAGGGTACATGGTTACTTTTGCAGGGGGAGCTGTGTCTTGGCAATCTAGGTTGCAAAAATGTGTTGCTCTATCTACTACAGAAGCTGAGCTTATTGTTGTCGTTGAAGCTTGTAAAGAATTGCTTTGAATGAAGAGATGCTTGGTGGAACTTGGTTGTGATCAAGAGAGGTATGTGCTTTATTGTGACAGTCAAAGTGCTATACATCTTGGCAAGAATTCTACGTTCCATGGTCGGTCTAAACACATTGATGTGAGATACCATTGGATTCGAGATGTGTTGGATTCTAAGTTGCTTGAGCTTGAAAATATTCATACAAATGACAATGGTTCCGAAATGATGACTAAATCTTTGCCAAGAGGGAAGTTTAAAGATTGTTGCATGGTTGCCGGGATGGCGGTCTCCTCCACATAGTCGTGAGGGGGAGAATTGTTGGGTTATGGGCCTTTTTCCCTTCCTATGTGGATAAATAGAAGCCCAATTTGGACCAACCCATTTTCGCCCATAGGCCCATTCTTATGAGGCAAATATAAGCCTATTTATGTCTTATTTTCATATACACAGAGAGTTTTTTCAGCAGCCAAAAAGAGAGAAAGAGAGCAGTTTTCGCAGTCAAAATTCAGCCCTAACAGCCAACTTCAAATTGCGATTCCCGCTTCGTTTCTTGTCCGATTGAGCTGATTTTTTGACAGAATATTACCTTCATCTCAATATTTGATTAGGAACTAACAGAGTTGGATTTGGTTGTCTGCAGCTTCAGTTTTGCTGTCGTGAACAGTAGCTGCGAAATTGGTGATTTTTCTCATTTAATTCTCTAGATTTGGTGCAATCTTATTTTGTTGTCGCTCGTTGTTTGAAACTTGTTTTGTGGCCAATTTTGGAGAAAAATATTTTAACTCTTGGTGATTATAGTAAAGCTTTTGGTCCCGTGGTTTTTTACTCTTCACATCGAAGGGTTTTCCACGTAAATCTTGGTGTCTTGTGTGATTGGTTTATTATTGCCTTGTTATATTTGTTTGGTTGAATTACTTGCTGCCTAACTATCATATTGCTTGTGGTTGTTTGTCTTCTCTTGGTTCAAATCGAGAAGGGAAAGTATAGACTTGGGTATTCTTCCGCTGTTATCCTGTCAGGCATTCTTTGGTAGTGCCTTGTCTTTTCCCAACAGATACTCCTAAGGAGCCAGACACTCCTTCTTCATTTGTGGCTGACCCAGAGGGTGTGCCAGTCAATCTGCTCTCCTCATTAGACTGCGTGGCCGTGACTACGCCAGACGCCACCTTTTTGGGTGTGGCTCTGGGAGCACGTGCAGCACGGGAAGGGGTGGAAGTGCCTGGGGGCACATACTCAGGGTCACGCTCATCATCAGAGCCAATTACCATGCGGGCAGACGGGGCGACAGACATCGATGGCCCGCGTGCGTAGATTCGGTCTTGCTTGGGTGCCATAGTAGATAGTACCTGTAAGGGATCAATATTAGTACGAGTAGTGGCAAACAAGACAAGCAAAAACATACTAAGCAAAATATTGAAAATAGTATGTCATTGCTATAGAAACAGTGACATACGACGGGCCTGGTGACGGCTCGTCGTGACTATGACGGACCGTCATGAGGTCCGTCATGTCTTACTTGGTCTATGAATATATGGATAACCCTGAAGGAGAGTCTCTGACTATTATGATGATATGTGCAGGACGGACCGTCACAGGCACGACGGTCCGTCGTAAATGTCCGTCAGAGGATACTTGGGAAAAAAAAGGGAGACCCTTAGGATAGGGGTCTCTGACCGGCATGACGGCCATGCAGGACGGACCGTCATGACTACGACGGTCCGTCACATGTGTCTATTGGAGGACACTTAGGAAAAAATGAGAGACCCTTAGAAACATGATCTCTGACAACCAGAACGGTTGTGCAGGACGGACTGTCGTGAAGACAACGGTCTGTCACATGTGTCCGTTAGGACAGGGTGCTAGGGCTTTTGGAAAGGACCCTACGACAGTCAGTCGTGGGTATGACGGTCCGTCATCGGGGTCTCGTTCTGTATATCAGTGACAGAACTGGGGGGTAAACCATGCATCCCCGATGAACCCACATCAAACTTGAAGTTTTTTGGACTACATTTGTCTAACCCAACTACCTAGGAAACTAGAAATGCAAAAGCACCTATGTCTAGGGTTTTATACATGGCAATTTCGAACATTTTAAACCTAGGTTAGACAGAATCGTATAAAAGAAACAACATATGACTAAGAACTAAGCTAATACTAACTAATAAACAAAAATTAAAGATAAATGAGTAGAAATTAGAGACACATACCTTAGAATTGAAGAAAAACAAATGGACAAGTACTCGGTGGTCACGCAGATACCCACAACAGTAGCTCCGACTAGTATATTAACACTTTCAGGGCTTTGAAGAATTGTGGGGGGAGCAATGATCGAGGGAGAGAATGTGGAAGTTGAAAAGAGAGGGAAATGGGGGGAATAATGAAGGAATAGGGGTGAAATGAGGGGTTGGGGAGTTTAAATCGTGAAGATTTATAATAAACTCCAACCGGGTCGGGTCGGGTATGCCTCATTAATAACGCGACGATTCCCCGACGACGATCCGTCGCAGTTGTGACGACCCGTCGTTGGTTCCGTCGTGTGTGCCCTAGTTTGAAAATAACAGAGAAACGTACCTGGTACGACGGATGCATACGACGGTCCATCAGAGGCTCAACGGTCCGTCGATGTGTCCGTCAGTGACTACTGCAGAGTAATTTTCTACAGAATTTCCTGGTGATGTGCTTGCAAATTTAAAAACCCATTAGTAGAAAAATGCTACCATTACTAAAAAGACTATAAGTATTGGGTTGCCTCCCAACAAGCGCCTGATTTAATGTCGCGGCACGACTGGGGACACTTGATTACTCAGCCTTTATCAAGATGGTTTTCCTCTATTACTTTATTCCCTGATGCTTTATGCCCAAAATAGAGTTTTATTCGTTCTCTATTAACCTCAAACCGCACTTCCTCCTTGCTTTTTAACTCAACTGTTCCATGAGGGAATACTTGGGTAATCAAGTAAGGGCCAGTCTATTTGGACTTGAGCTTGCCCGGAAGACAAGGTGACCCAGAACTGACTAAAAGCACTAAATCCCCAATCATAAACTCTTGTTTTGCACTTTTTTGTTCATTCTCCTGCTTCTTTTTTTCTTTGTGGGATATGGCAGATACCGATTGGAGCTAACCACTCTGCCTCATGGTCCTACAAATGTTGAAGGTCTCTTCTTCATTATTCAACCGAAATGTCATCTGTCCCTTCTCCATATCAACTAAGGCTCTACCTGTAGCAAGGAATGGCCCTCCAAGAATATTAGGCACTTCAAAATCGACCTCACAATCAATAATAACAAAATCGGCCGGAAAGATGAATGACTCCCCTTTTACTAGCACATCATGGAGTATCCCTATAGGCCGTTTCACTGTCCGATCAGCCATCAGTAGCCGCATTGCAGTGGGTTTTGGATCCCCCAAACCCAACTTCTTGTAAATTGAGAGGGGCATGAGATTTATGCTTGCCCCCAGAACACATAATGCTTTCGCAAAATGTAATGACCCAACTGTACAAGGAATAGTGAATGCACCCGAATCTTCTTTCTTTTGTACGAGGGATCTTGTAGCAATAGCACTACAATGCTGCAGTCTATCATCATCCTCAAAAGTGACCGATCTTTTCTTGGTGACCAGATATTTCATAAATTTGGCATAACCGGGCATTTGTTCTAGAGCTTCTACTAAAGGGACATTGATAGAAAGCTGCTTCAACATTGTTATGAAACGCCGGTATTTACCATCCTCGGTCTTTTTCACTAATCTCTGAGGGAAAGGTGGTGGTGGCCTAGGCATGGAATTACCTTCATAGGTACTTCTGTATTTTTTCCATTTACTTTCCTCTACTTCACCACTACCCTTTACCACATTGTCATTATCCTTTCTCATATTTTCCTCAGTAGACGACATAGGTGGGTCAATGGTTTGCTTACCACCCCAAGTAAAGATTGCCATACAGTGCGCATCATTCTTTGGATTTTGGAGAGTGTTGCTAGGAAGAGTGCCCGGTTTTCGTGTGTTCACTGTCGCAGATAATTGGGCCATTTGCAACTCGATCTGCTTCTCGAAATTGCGTGTGTATCAAATTTTTTCCCAATACTAGCTAAATCACACCTCAACTCTTTAATGTGCTCATCACTATCATCGAACCTCCTCATCATATTGTGCAACATATCCTCAACTCACGCCATTACTATCTCCACCATCCCTAGGAGTAACTTCACGATTTTGAGGATGGACATAGGGCCCATTCCTGTCGTTTTCATTAGCATAGTTACCCCTGTTAAAGTTGTTGTCGCAGTTGTAGTTTTCATCTTGGATATAATGACCCTCACGGTTGTAGTTACCATAGTTCCGACCTTGGTTCCCTTGACCTTGTCACCAGTTATCCTGATTTGAGCCTTGGGTGCTTGGTCGGAAACCCCCCGTCTGCTCATTTACTGCATAAGTGTCCTCCACATAATAGCATTCATCATTAGGAGGTGGTGGTTTAGCCAAGTATTTGACTTCATTTATCTTTTTTGCACCCTAGTGACATGTTTTAGTACCAACCCAAGCTCGGTTCTCATCTGAGCCATTTCTTCACAAATCTCATCTGTGGCTGGGTTGTGAGTGGAATGCATTGCGAAGGTGTTTCTCCCTGTATCAGACTTCCTAGTACTCCAAGCTTTGTTATTCTGGGAGATTTTCTCTAATTTTTCAGCGATCTCAGCATAAGGACACTCCCCATAGGATCCACCTGCTATAGTGTCCAACACCGCTTTATTGTTATCATCCTGTCCCCGATAGAAGTATTCCTTTAGTGACTCATCACCTATACATTGACTTGGGACACTTCTCAAGAACGAGGTGAATCTATCCCAAGAACTACTAACTGACTCTCTTGGTAGTGCCACAAAGTTGTTCACTCTGTCTTTGTGGTTTAGTTTCTTGGAGACCGGATAGTAGCGTGCTAAGAAGACATCCCTTAGTTGGTTCCAAGTGAAGATTGAGTTTTATGGGAGCTCAGTGAACCACATAGCAGCCTCTCCCGTCAGTGAGAGAGGAAACACTCTGAGACCTATTACATCTAAATCCAAATCAGGCCTCCCTACACAGCTTTTACACACTGCCCTTACCTTAGCTATATGGGCATGTGGATCATCAGAAGGTAGCCCTGAATACAAACCTCTGGCAGTGAGCATTTTCATCAGGCTACTAGTTAACAAAAAGGTGTGGCCTGTAGGTAGAGGAGGCAAGACAAGTGGCCCATCCAAGTCTGTTATGTTATCATACCTCTGTAGTATGCTTGGGGCCGTGGAACGGGATTTTGTCCCCTCTGTTTGTGTTTACCCGGAGCATCGGATAACATCTGACCATGAACATCAACCGGAGCTGGGATGTTCTGGTTCGGATCATCATCATTTATTCCCAAGTTTTGATTCATATTGCGCAGTGTACGCTCTAATTCGTGATCGTAGGGAAAAATGGTTCTCTTCCTCTCCGTGTATTTGGCATACAAGGAGGATAGTTCTGAAAAAAATCAAAAACAATAAAACAAAGTAAAATCAAGAAAATATCAACTAAACTATAGTTATAAGTTCAAGTTAATCTAAAAGCTACTTTCCCCGGCAACGGCGCCAAAATTTGATACGCTCAAACTTACTTCTCAAAAAAGAAGTGAAGAAGTCGTGTCAAGTAAATAACCCAACTAGTGAGGTTGGGATCGTTCCCACGAGGAAAATAGTCTAGACTTAACTTCAACCTGTTATTACTATTGTTTGGTCAATGACTTCCTTGGAAAGTAAAAACAATAAAAGGGGGGTTTCTAATTCTAAATGAATGAAAATAACTAACACAATTGAAAGAGATACTGAACAACTTTGAATGTTGGATTTTAATCAATTAATCAAAGTAACTAGGGTTTACGTGTTCCCCCAGGTTCATAACTTGATAATTCTAACTATAACAATTCTTTCCTAGTATCTTGCATGCAAAGTGATAGTTATGTATTTCTAAATCCTTTGTCCGGCATCTAGAAAATCTCACTCCGCACCTTGGTCCGACTACGTGTGTTGCTTTCGTACCCTTATCTTTACCTCATATTAAGCATCGTATTCGATATTTGACTAAGTTATTACCTCGTACCAATCAATACTAGCCTATTAGATAGTATATACTAAATCTATGTTGATAATTCTCTTCCTATTATCTACCTCCTTTGTCCGGAAAGTAGCATTAAGGCGAGTTCTAACGTTGGCCATCCGTTAAAAAGACTTCTAAGCGAAAGAATTATTAATACATTCAAGACACCATTCTAGAATTGTTATTTTAGTTAGGTTTAATCTCATTATTTGCCTATGGTTCCCACAACCCTAGTTATGGAGTTTAGTTACTCATAGTCATAATCACAATATTCAAATATATTAAATAAGAATTCATGTACTTACTTCAATGAGAAAGAGTAAAATCCAAAAGTTTGCTTGATTAATCACCAAAAATCACCAACAATCAATGATAATCAAAAGTCTCATAATACAATGTTTTCTAATAAGGTGTCTAACAATACGGAGTCTAGCAATGATCCAGATTCTAACCTCACAGAGTCTAACCTCAAAAACAAGGTTTTTCAAATTATTTATAGAAAATAAAAACCTAATTAGACAATGACTCTATTTGCAGGAAATCTGCCAAAACGCGGCTAGGTCGACGGACCTCGCGACGGATCGTTGTGGTCACGACGGACTGTCATGGACTCCATCGTCCCATACTTATGCAATGTCTTCTACTGCTCTTCTTCATTACCCTTGACAGCAAGTAAGACGGACCGTCATAGGCACAACGGTCCGTCGAGGCTCTTCGTTCCAAAACACTTTAACTCTTGGAATATGGGTACTGGGATTACTTCTCTGAACTTTATGACGAACGTGAAGGACGGACCGTCACAAGCTTCGTAACCCCACACTTGGTCAGACTTCCCCATCTTCCTTCAGCAGGTGCACTATGCTTCCACCTACGGACCGTCACAAGCACGACGGACCGTCATAAGCTCCGTAGGTGGTCTCTTCTGCATTTCTTCGCTCAAAATCTCTGCATTCAGCTTTGGACAGATTTCCTGCAAAATAAAAAGAAACTTATATAAAATTTGCACAAAAAGGCTTTTGGACACACTAAACTTAAGGAAAAAGTATTAATAATACCGTGAAGCCACGATATATCACGTATGCAATGTCATTTTAATTATAATGAAAAATGTTTGGTTGAGTAACACTCTTTTAGCTAAGTAAACTCATGAAAGAGGTGACAAAAAATGAGTGAATAATGATAAAAAAAATTTCCAGATTTGCATACTCTCCCATAATGTTAAATTATGGGTTTTTAAAAAGGAAAATAAATAAGTGAGGTGAATGGTAATTAAATCCAAGACCACATATGTTGAGAAGGATGAAAAATAAGAGAAAAACGTTAATGAGCTAAGGGGAATCGAACCCCTTAGCTACTGGTTTCGTGAGGCAAAGAAAAAAGAAGATGAGGGCTAGGGGATTCAATCCTAGCTCCTGTTTTCGCGAAAAAAATAAGGGAAATGGGGATGGGGGGAATCGAACTCGCGACCTATGAGGAGGAGAAGAATAAATATTAAGTAAACATGTAAATGGGAGGCGTGGGATTCGAACCCACGACCTCCTAGTATGTGCGAAAGGAGAGGAAATAATTAAAAAATAAAATGCGAGGCTTGGGGATCGAACCCACGATCTCAGCGCTCAGGGGAGAGGCGAAATAACAAGGAAACGAAGTGAGGCGGTGGGGATTCGATTCCACAACCTCACTGCCACTAGCCCATTTAAATAAAATCAATATAGAGGGGTTGTGGGGGTTCTAACCCACCACCTCAGAGACTCCTCAGCGAAATTTAAAAAATAAGGGGGGATGGTGTGGGGTTCAAACACACAACCACCCTATTGTAGAAAATTTAACTCTAAAAATCAAAGGGTTTTTGGGGCTCAAACCCCAAACCATTTAATTATCTAAGAGTGAAATTAAAATAGAAAATTAATCCTTCAGTGTAAATGTTAAGATTTAATTTAGAGTCTAATGTTATGAATATTAGAAATAAAATTGATGAAAAAAATAAATGATATTCAAGTGATCAAAGATTTGGGTTCCCTTGCCCAAATTTCTGTGCGTTAGTCATACGTGAGTAAAATATCCAAGAATAATGCCATCTACATAGATCAAAAAAATTACGATCTTGGCATATATACAAGATACATAAGACTTGTACTACATAATCTTCTGAAAGTAATAATCACTTAGCGAACTACGAATAAAACCCCATGGCTTGTATGTATAAACACATCAGTCTAACATACGTTCAAAAATAAGTGAACCTAAGATGTATGTAATGAAACGATGAACCCTAGGAGGGTTAAGTATGATTGTATGATACACTAAGTGGCAAAGTGCATTGGCATATGATGAGATAAACTATGAAATGATAAAATAATCATTTACGTAATAAGAGGTGAGTAACTATGAAAAGCAAAGGTGTGAATAATGAAGAATGTGGTGACAACATGACATGAGGCTAATGAATATGATGAGATCAATCTCATGTGAGCCTACATAAATGTTACCAATACGTACTATCCAAGGAGAGTGTAAGATAATGAAGAGACCAGTCACTATGACCACTCTAATGAAGGGTATTGAGTTTAACACACTTGATACTAATGATGAGATGAGATATCATCTAATGAGCTATACTGTGAGAAGTCAACTTCTAAGACGTATGAGTTGAACGTACTGTGACTTTATACTGAGAACCGATAGGCTAGCTATGAGTGGTGATGCATGCCTTTTTTTGAGAAGGTGAAGGTTCACGTAACTTTCATGACACGAGACTGTCTGTCTTGCCGGGTATGAGTCTCCATACATCTCCTAGTCTTTGAACATATACTGCCAATATAGGGATCTGGCGGGGTTAAATTTCCATAGACACTAGCATGTTATTGAGTCACATTGGCCGGTGATTCCACGTCTTTTAGGTGGGGGAGACACTGGATTTCATGATGCTCATATGATCTATGTCGATTAAAGTTAAAGTTCCCAATGAATGATTGAGGCCAGCCTCAAATGAAGCACATAATGAAATGGATGATACAAAAGGTGTTAGATTAGTATAATCAAGAGGTGACATAGACTCGGGTAATGACATAAGGTCATTCCTGATCATTGCACATAAAACCCGATGAAAGTCTTAAACTACATCCTAGATATAGCCGGTGTTCACACTGGCCTATGAATTAAATGAAATGAAGTAAGTATAAATGAATGAAGCAGACTCTGTGTTTGCTAATGAAGACTCCCTAGTTGAGGTCCCATATGTTGGGCCCTCATTTTGGGAAGTCTTAATGTCAAGTCCATGATTCCCAGGTCTCATGGCATATGAACGAATGATATGAAAGAAGTAAGGTGCTATAGGTTATGTTCTATGATATGTTCTATATGAAGATGATGTATGCTATGTGCAATACGATATTTATAATGAAGCATGTTAATCTCATGGCATGACCTCCTAACCCAATTTGGAAAGTTCATTAACTTTCCTAATCTCAATTTTGCAAGTCTACTGACTTGACTTCCAAAAATCATGTCGTTAGGAAAGAGTTGTTCTTTCTCATGCATGTCCTTGGTGTGTGCTTGAATATACCCATACTTACTACAAGTATGTACTAACCCTATACATCTATACTTTTTAGGTGCAAGCACAGGTGGTCGATATAGTTGCAGGATCTTTGTTGCATCTAGCCGGACGTCAGCATTCATCCGGAGTTTGGTGGTCTCATGCTTTCGAGGATGCTACTGTTTTTATATTCTAGCGTATTTTTAGATTTTAACTAGTGGAGCATGTTCTAATAGCATTTCTTTCCTGTTTTGATTCAGACTTTGTATTCGGCCATTTTGGCAATTATACAATTATGACTTAATGAACTATTTCTTTCAGTTGTTTATTTCTTTAATATTAGATGGTTGATGACGAACTATTATAAAATGTTAAGAATGTTTAGCAAGCATGTTTAAAGAACAAAAATTTCAAATTTTCGCTAAAATTAACCTATGTAAAGCAATTATGACATATGTAGGCTTGTTTGCGACCTCTTAGAGGTCAACGACGCCGGTCTCGTCTGGGGTCTAGATTCTAGTCGTGACAAAGTTGGTATTAGAGCACCAGGTTAAATTCTAAGAATAATGAGTTCATATCAAAATGATTGAGTGGTTTCTAATTCATGGTAGTGAAGTGCACCACTATCCTGAATTAGAGACTACATGATGCGTAGGAAAATTTCCCTTCTTCTAATCTTATCGTTCTTTTCCTAATGTCTGAGTTCTTGGTGTTATAAGTGTGTCTAACATCAATCCTTGTTGTTTTTTCAGAGAATGAACCCTAGGAGGGCTATTGGTTAGAGGAGGAGGGGGGCAGCTGCTGGGGGCAATCGACTTCTACCCCAGGCCCCAACTGAAGGAGTGGTCATGCCGATTAACCAAGCTAGGTAGAACAATGCTGGGGTAAGGGAATCTTTGGACAAGATGGCACAGTCCATCACGATGCAGGCTTAGGCTATGGCTTCCCAAGTCAACCGGCAGGATATTCAGAGGGAGAACCACCCGGTTCGGAGTATGGTTGACAGACTATGAGATTTCACGAGGATGAACCCTCCCTTATTCATAGGGGGTAAGACATCGGAGGATCATCAATAGTTTGTAGATGAGGTGCATCAGATCCTGGTGGCTATGGGGGCCAATGATATTAAGAAGGATGAGTTGGCTTCCTATCAGCTTAAGGATGTTTCACAGACTTGGAGAAAGATGTTGCAAGATAGCCGTGTCTTTGGTGGAGTGCCAGTCACATAGGAGTTGTTCAAGACAGCATTTCTTCAGAGATTCTTCCCCAGAGAGATGAGAGAGGCCGAGGTTGAGGAGTTCATCAACATTAAGCAAGGCTCTATGAGAGTCAGGGAGTATTCCATGAAATTTGTTAAGCTATCAAGGTATCTTACTTTCCTCTAGTATTTAATAGCAAGAATGAGGAGAATACTAAGCTTTGTTGAAATCATCCAGGTATGCTACTTCCCTAGTTTCTAACTACAAAAATAAGATGAGCAGGTTCCTCATAGAAATCAATGGAGATTTGGAGGAGGAGTATCGATCTGCGATGCTTCATGATAACATGTACCTTTCAAGGTTTATGGTACATGTCCAGGAGGTAGAGGACAACCGCAAAAAGAGAGGTATTCGTGATGTTAGGAGGCCTGAGCCTCAACATTAGGTAGGTCCCAGACATGGAGGCCACATAAATAATTTTGGCGTCCGTGAGCAGCCAAGGTTCAAAAAGGGGCAACAGAGTTCTGGAAATTCAAATCCTCAGAGGGGTGCTACACCAAAAGGAGGCAGACCTGAGCCCAAGAATGGAAATGGAGGTGATTTGAAGCGTCCTAAGAAGAATTGTGATAAGATTGGTCGAGCTCATAGTGGAGAATGCAGACAAGGCACGAATTCCTGCTTCGGTTGTGGTAAGAGTGGAGACATGGTCAGAGACTATCCACAGGACAGAGGTCAGGCCAGAAGTAATGCTCAGCCTAGGCCTAATCCACAGGGTGCAGCAATAGCCGAGCCTCCCAAGAGGAACAAATTTTATGCCCTGAAGGGAAGGAAGGATTAGGAGAAGCCCGCTGATGTTGTTACAGGTATGCTACAAGTATTCTCAACTTTTGTTATGCTTTACATAATCCAGGGTCTACGCTTTCCTTTGTAACTCCTCTGCTTTCCATACTTTTGAAGTATTACTTGAAGTTCTCCATGATCCTATAGTAGTTAGTTCGCTATAAGGAGAAAATGTAAGGACTGATAAGGTATACAAGGATTGTCCAATAGTTGTAAGTTTTAAGACCATGTGTGCAAACTTGATTAAGTTACCCATGCATGATTTTATATTATTCTTAGCATGGATTAGCCTCACGGTTGTTATGCTTGCTTGGACTGTCGTAGTAGAGTGGTAAAATTTCACTTCCCTATTGAAGAAGAGTTAGTCTGGGAGGGTTACAATTCGAGTCATCCCAATCCCTTGATTTCAAATTTTAAGGCCAACAAAATGATGTCAAAGGGGTTACTATGTCATCTTGTGAGTGTTAATAATTTAGATCATGACATTCCTTCCACAGACTTAGCGCCTGTAGTGCATGATTTCCTAGATATGTTTCTTGAAGATTTGCCTTGAGTCCCTACCCTTTGAGAGATTGACTTTGGTATTGACTTAGAACCCGACAGTAAACCAATCTCGATTCCTCCTTAAGAATGTCTCCAGAAGAATTCAAAGAGTTGAAGTTGCTATTAAAAGATTCCACTGATAAGGGTTTCATTCGGCCGAGCATATCCTCGAGGGGCGCTCCAGTGTTATTTGTAAAGAAGAAAGATGGGACCCTTAGAATGTGTATCGATTATCGGAAGCTCAACAAAGTCACTATAAAGAATAAGTATCCACTTCCCAGAATAGATGATATGTTCGATCAGCTCCAAGGGTCTAGTTTCATCTCTAAGATTGATCTTCCTTCAGGGTATCATTATCTTAGGGTTAGGAAGGGAGATGTCCGAAAGACAACTTATCATACTCGTTATGGTCATTATGAGTTCTTGGTTATTTCATTTGGTCTCACGAATTCACCTACTGCATTTATGGATCTCATGAATAGAGTCTTCTGTGAATACATTGACTCTTTCATCATAGTGTTCATTGATTACTTTCTCATATACTCTAAGACCAAGGAAGAGCATGAACAACATTTAATACAAACCTTGCAGGTACTTAGATAACATATGTTGCATGCCAAATTCAGCAAGTGTTAATTCTGACAGAGATCAGTGACCTTCCTGGGTCATGTTCTGTCCGATCAAGGTGTAGAGGCTGAGCCCAACAAGATTGAAGCTGTTAAGAATTGGCGAAAGTCTTTTGCTCCCACCGATATCCGTAACTTTATGGGATTGGATGGTTGCTACCGCAGGTTTGTGGAGGGCTTTTCTGCCATCGCTGCCCCACTTATAGCTTAGACGAAGAAGAAAGCTAAGTTTGAATCGACTTGAGACTTGTGAGAAGACTTTCCAGAAGCTCAAGGACAGACTCACTTCAGCCCCGGTGCTTCCTTTACCTAAGTGTGGTGAGAATTACATGATTTATTGTGATGTATCTAGGGTTGGTTTGGGTTGAATTCTTATGCAGGTTTGTAAGGTGATAGCCTATTCTTGAAGACAACTCAAGGTTCATGAAAAGAATTATCCCACTTATGACTTAGAGTTGGCAGATCTGGTGTTTGCATTGAAGTTGTGGAGGCATTATCTGTATTGAGTGCATGTGGATGTCTTCACGAATCATAAAAGTCTCCAACATATGTTCACACAAAAGGAGTTGAATCTACGTCAGTGCAGATGGTTGGAGATGTTAAAGGATTATGACATGAATGTGCAATACCATCCAGGTAAGGCTAATGCTGTGGCTGATGCTTTGAGAAGGATGAGCATGGGGAGTACATCCCACATTAAGGACGAGAAAAAGGAGTTGCCAAAAGAGGTACACTAACAAACCACACTGGGTGTGCGATTGGTTGACTCTAATAGTGGGGGTGTTTCAATTCATCCTAGTTCTAAATCATCCTTGGTAGTTGAAGTCAAAAATGGTCAGCATCTTGATCCTGTGTGAATGGAGCTGAAGGACTCAATGTTGTTAAAAATTAAATAGTCTTTCGCTTTGGGAGGTGATGGAATAATTAGCTACAAGGACATGCTGTGTGTACCGGATGTGGATGATTTACGAACCAGGATTGTGGAAGAGGCCCATGGTTCCAGATATTCCATACATTCAGGTTCCACCAAGATGTATCACGATTTTAAGAAAATGTATTGGTAGGATGGCATGAAGAAGGACATTGCAGGATATGTGGCTAAGTGTCCTAATTGTCAGCAAGTCAAGGTAGAGCATCTTAAGCCTAGTGGTATGATTCAGATTATTGAGGTTCCAACGTGGAAATGAGAGGCGATTAATATGGACTTCGTGGTTGCTCTTCCGAGAACTAGGAGACAACATGACTCCATATGGGTTACTGTGGACAGATTGACTAAGTCTGCTCACTTTATCCCTGTAAAGTCTACCTACAGAGCCGAGGATTATGCGATACTTTATATCGGTGAGATTGTGAGATGGCATGGGATTCCCTTGTCTATTATTTTAGATAGAGGATCTCAGTTTACTTCTCATTTCTTGAAATCTTTCCAGAAGAGCTTGGGCACGCAGGTAATGCTTAGTACTGCATTTCATTCTCAAACAGATGGGCAGGCAGAGCGCACCATTGAGACATTGGAGGACATGTTGAGAGTTTGTGTGATCGACTTCAGAGGTAACTGGGATAAGCATATGCCTTTGATAGAGTTTTTGTATAATAATAGCTACCACCCAAGCATTGGGATGGCACCATTTGAGGCACTGTATGGTAGGAGGTGTAGATCTCCAGTTGGGTGGTTCGAGGTTGGAGAATCATCCATTTTGGGTCCGGAGATTAATCAATTAGGCCATAGAGATGGTCAGAGTGATTAGGGACAGGTTTACTGCTGCTTACAGTAAGCAGAAGTCATATGTTGATAACAAAAAATGACCTTAGAGTGTGATGTTGGTGACCAGGTTAACTTGAAAATATCGCCTATGAAAGGGGTGATGAGATTTGGTAGAAAATGGAAGTTGAGTCCGAGGTATGTTGGGCCATATGAGATTATACAGCGTGTGGGTGAGGTGGCCTATGAGTTAGCATTGCCTGCGAAGCTAGCTTCTTTTCATCCATTCTTTCATGTCTGTTAAAAAAGTTCCTAGGTGATCCAGCATCAATCTTACCTGTTAAAGGTTTGGGGGTTGGTGAAGACTTGTCTTATGAGGAGGTACCTGTTGAGATCTTAGATACACAGGTCAAGTGGTTGAGGAACAAGGAGATTGCCAAAGTGAAGGTATTTTTGAGAAATCATCTTGTTGAGGGGGCTACGTGGGAGGATGAGGCCGACACGATATCCCGCTACCCTCATCTTTTTAGCTCTTGAGGTTAGACTTCCTACTCTTAAGCTTATATTTCCTTATCTCTCCATATTTTGTTGCTATTGATTGACTGTGTATGGTGATTTTATTATAACCTGACTAGCATTACGATGGATGGTGGTAGTGTTATTTGGGGACGAATGTTCCTAAGGGGGGGATAATGTAACAACACTATAAATGAATAGGGTCAAGACTTAGGTTGTGAAGAATGATTTCCATTAAACCAAGGTTCACACTGCTTGATACGCGTAGAAGCAGACCTTGAAACCCTTACTACGATCAAGTCAACTAACTTGGGGATTTAGTTGGTCTTGGAAAGGTTGGAACCAACCAAGTAAGGCTCGTGAAAACGAAGATTTAATCGAAGGAGTCTATACCGGACTTAAAAGAAAAAAATTATGCTTTGAGGGTCCAGGGTTAAAATGGTCATTTCCAAGCCAAGGGTAATATTGTAATTAACCTGAGGAATTAATAAATTAATTAAATAATTTAATTAAAAGAGCTTTTCAAATTTAGGGCAACTAAGAGTGACCTATTTCGCAAATGGGTTGCCACTCGGGTTCGAGCCCCACTAGGAGCAAGGAATCGATGATTAATCATCAATTAAAATCTATTCATTAAGGGTAAAATGGTCCTTTCACATATTAATTAAAATAAATCAGATTTTTATTAAGTTAATTAAATCCTATTTTGACTAAGTCTTGAATTTAATCTCCTAATCCTAATAATTCTCTCCCTCACGTTTCTCAACTCTCTCTGACATTCTCAATCTCTCTCTCTCTCATGTTATTCTGCCAAACACAACAAAATCCAGAAAAATACATCAAGAATTCTTCACAATTGAAGAACTCACAAGAATTTTTAAGGAAAAGACAAAGTAATCAAAACGTCAAGGCTATGGGTTTGGAGGTTCGTCGAGTGGGGTGTACGTTGAAGTGAATTGGGCGTGGTTTGGAGGAGTTTCCGGGCAGTACCTTCAAACATGAACAACATCAAAAGGTATGGGTTTCTCTCCTGGAATTCTTTCTTAAAGAGTACTTTCCTTCGAATGTTTCTAAAGCTCCTGAAAACTAAGGTTGTTACCCTTTGTATGTCCTTTCCCTTAGCTCCCAAACAAATTCTTAGGATGGATATGTTGTTCTGCTAGACTTAGGCATGATTGACGTATTTATATTAAGTGTGAACATGTTTTATATGAGGGAAATTATGAAAACGATATTCGAAGTGTAACCAAAAATTGATGTTGTGTATGCATCATGGGCAATGTCTTTAGCCAGTGTTTTGCGGTCGAATATTCATGTGTTTTTGGTGTATTTTATCTGTGTGCAATGTGGTGTTCATTATAATAAAAAATGTTGGGTTGAATAACACTTTTTTAGCTAAGTAAACTCATGAAAGAGGTGACTAAAATTGAAAGAATAAGAAAAAATTTCCAGATTTGCGTACTCTCCCATAAGATTAAATTATGGGTTTCTTAAAAGGGAAATAAACAATTGATGTCAATGGGAATTGAACGCAAGACATGTTGAGAAGTCTGAAAAATAAAAGAAAGTACGTGAAGGAGCTAAGGGGAATCGAACCCCTTAGCTATTGGTTTCGTGAGGCAAAGAAAATGTAAAATGGGGGCTGGGGGGATTCGATCCTAGCTCGTGTTTTCACAAAAAAAAAGGAAATAGGGCTGGGGGGAATCAACTCGCGACCTATGGGGAGGAGAAGGCGAAAAATTAAGTAAACAAGTAAATGGGAGGCATGGAATTCCAACCCACGACCTTCTAGTACGCGCAAAGGGAGAGGAAATAATGAAAAAAAATGCGAGGCGTGGGGATCGAACCCACAACGTCAGTGCTGAAGGGAAAGGCGAAATAACAAGGAAATAAAATGAGGCTGTGGGGATTCGATCCTACAACCTCACTCCCACTCACCCATTTAAATAAAATACAGATAGAGGGATTGTGGGGGTTCGAACCCACCACCTCACAGCCTCCTCAGAAAATTTAAAAAAAATAAGGGGAGGGGGGGGGGGGAGGGGGGTTCGAACCCACAACCTCCCTATTATACAGAATTTAACTCTAAAAATCAAAGGGGTTATGGGGGCTCGAATCCCCAACAATTCAGTTATCTAAGAGTGAAATTAAAATAGAAAATAAATTCTTTTAATGTAAATGTTGAAATTTAATTTAGAGTCTAATGTTATGAATATTAGAAATAAAATTAATGAAAAATATAAATGATATCCAAGTGATCCAAGAATTGGGTTCCCTTACCAAAATTTCCGTATTTATGCATAAGTCATACGTGAGTAAAATATCAAAAAATAATGCCATCTACTTAGATAAAAAAAATTAAGATCCTGGCATACATACAAGATACATAAGTCTTGTACTACATAATCTTAAGGAAAGTAATAATCACTTAGCAAACTACGAATGAAGCCCCATGACTTGTATGTATAGACACATAAGTCAACCATACTTTCAAAAATAAGTGAACCTAAGATGAATGTAATGAACGACGAACCCTAAGAGGGTTAAATATGAGTGTAAGATACTCTTAGTGGCCAAGTGCATTGGCATATGATAAGATAAATAATGAAATGATGAAATATGTATTCACGTAATAAGAGGTGAGTAACTATGAAAAGCAAAGGTGCTAATAATGAAGAATCTGGTGACAACATGACATGAGGATAATGAATATGATGAAAGAAATCTCAAGTAAGCCTAAATAAATGTTACCAATACGTACTCACCAAAGAGAGTGTAAGATAATGAAGAGACCAGTCTCTATGGACACACTAATGAAGGTATCGAGCTTAACAAACTTGATACTAATTATGAGATGAAATATCATCTAATGATCTATACTGTCCTCATCTTAGAAGTCATCTGCCAAGACGTATGAGTTGAACATAATGGAACTTTATGCTGAGTACCGATAGGCTAGCTATGAGCGGTGATGCCTTTTTTGGGAATGGCAAAGGTTCACGTAACTCTCATGAGATGAGACTATCCAGCTTGCCGGGAATAGGTCTCCATACATCTACTAGTCTTTGAACATATACTGCCAATACAGGGATCTGGCAGGGTTAAATTCTCATATATGCTAGCATGTTATAGAGTCACTTTGGCCGGTGATTCCACCTCTTTTCTGTTTGGGAAAGACACCGGATTTCATGATGCTCACATGATCTATGCCGGTAAAAGTTAAAGTTCCTAACGAATGATTGAGGCCAGCCTCAAATGAAGCGCATAATGAAATGAATGATACCTAAGGTGTTAGAAGAGTATAATCAAGAGGTGAGCTAGACTCTGGTAATGACATTAGGTCATTCCTGATCATTGCACACCAAACCCGATGAAAGTCCTAAACTACATCCTAGGTATAACTGTATTCACACTGGACTATGAATGAAATCAAATGAAGTACGTATGAATGAATGAAGCAGAATCTGTGTTTGCTAATGACGAATCCCTAGTTGAGGTCCCATATGTTGGGCCCTCATTTTGGAAAGTCTTAATGTCAAGTCCATGATTCTCAGGTCTCATGGCATATGAATGAATGATATGAAAGAAGCAAGGTGGTATAGGTTATGTGCTATGATATGTGCTATATGAAGATGTTATATGCTGTGTGCAATACGATATTTGTAATGATGCATTTTACTCTCATGGCATGTCCTTCCTAACCCAATTTGGAAAGTTCACTAACTTCACTAATCTCAATTTGGCAAGTCTACTGACTTCACTTCCAAAAACCATGTCGTTAGGAAAGAGCTGTTCTTTCTCATGCATGTCCTTGGTGTGTGCTTGCATACGCCCATACTTAGTACAAGTATGTACTAACCATATTCATCTATAATATTTTAGGTGTAGGCACAGGTGGTCGATAGAGTTGTAGGATCATTGTTGCAGCTATCCGGACGTCAGCATTCATCAAGAGTTTGGTAGGTCCGCATGATTTTGAAGATGCTAATGTGTTATATTCTAGCATAGTTTTAGATTTGATCTAGTGGAGCATGTTCTATAGCGTTTCTTTGTTGTTTTGATACAGACTTTGTATTGGGCCATTTTGACAATTCTACAATTAAGACTTAATGAACTATTTCTTTCAGTTGTTTATTTCTTTCATATTAGATGATTGATGATGAACGATTATAAATTGTTAAGAATGTTTAGCAAGCATGTTTAACGAACAAAAAATTTCAAATTTTCCGCTAAAATTAACCTATGTAAAGCAAGTATGACGTAAGTTGGATTTTTTGCGACATTTTAGAGGTCAACTACGCCGGTCTCGTTTGAGGTCTAGATTCCAGTCGTGATATTTGGGACATTGACCAAGTGGGGCAACATATTACAACCAAAACTCAAATTTGTTAAACTAAGAAACAACTGCCAATCTTTGAGAGTTTGCATAACAACCATCAAATGAGTTGCATGTTTTTCCTCATTCCTAGGGTAAATGAGGATATCATTTATAAAGATGATAACGAATAAGTCCAAATACTGCTTATGCACCCTATTTGTCAATTCTATGAAATCTACAAGAGTATTGGTTAGTCCAATAGAAATAACTACAAATTCATAATGATTATACCGAGTCTTGAACATTATTTTTTGAATGTACTTATCCCTGACTCTAAGGTAATGATAACGGGGTCTAAGGACTATCTTCGAGAAATGACTAGCATCTTGAAGTTCTTTGAACATGTCATAAATTCCTGTAATAGTGTACTTATTCTTAATTGTGAATTTGTTCAACTATCTATAACTAATGCACATCACGAGAGACTGATTTTTCACTATAACACCTTGAAAACAAAAACTTAAAAAATTACAAAAGATTATTTGCACAAGTGAACCACGTCTGAACCACGACGTGGTTCACAGATTGTTATAGGATCCACGGTTTGTTGAATTGCCCGTGGTGGAATGTTAGAGTCCAAGAGGCCTAGACATTAGACAAATGGATGCGGTCTTGATGATAGATCGTTGTGTCATTTGTAGGAGCTTAACTAGTAGGCCACCAAGCCTAACCCTTAGACCACCACGCTTAAGTGATGACCAAGAGGACATTTATTGTCTGTGGTCCTCAAACGGTTCTTTAACTTGAGCCACCAAACCTCATCCAAAGTGAGGACCACAAGGACCTTCATATTTCGTGTCCACCACACAGGTTGTTGTAAATCTCCTAAACAAGACCCCCAAAGCAAGTATCCACTAACCAAGAACCACGATTGCTCCCACAGTCCGTGGTCCCTTTCACTGTCCGTGAAAGTGGTCATTGTCAACCCAGTCAAATTTTTAAGTGAGGTTATTTTTGTCTTTTTCCCTATGCGTTGGACAACTAAAATGCATCATATAACCTCTAAAATAAGGGGTTTTAATATGTTTTAGCATCGAAAAATAAGAGTAACTTACCCAAGTCATATGATTCACCAAAATTCAAAAAATTAGAACCCAAAAGGAGAAAGACATCAAGCAACCCTAGTTTAAGAATGCAACGAGTTTCCATCAGTTCCAACTCCAATATCAGAAGATTTCTCTGTGAAATTTTTCACCATGTATGTGGGATTTCACTAGTGGGTTCTTTTCACCCATCAGATCCCTAAAATTCAGTTAGTTTCTTGATTCCCTTAATATTATGTAGACCCAAGGTTTCTGAATGTTAGAACTTGTTGGGCTTTAGATTTTAGTATGATTAAAATTAGATTATGATGTTGTTTCTCAGCTTCTTTCATGAAATTCAAAACCCTAGATAAGTAGTTCTTTTAGGTCATGAATTGTACATTCTAGGTCAGTTAATTGAGATATATACGTACATGCTTCACTTTACGAATATCCCAGTATCCGTATAATTGTTCCATTTTCGATTTGTATGTCTCTATTTATAGATACCCATTATTACATCATTTAAGTAATAATATTGCTTATTACATAATCAATTAAGAGTAGCTTAATAGCGAGTTAGATAATGGTCAATCACCCTCATAGTCCTAGAACTACGTGCCCCCATAGGTTGTAAGTCTTCTCTGTGGGCATCATTTTAGTGATCGATCGCTCCAGTCATGCCTTATAAATTTGGAAATGTGCATTGGGTCCTCTCGATAGAACATATACGTTGAACTCCACATTTAAGTCATGTAATTTTATGTCTATTATTAGTAGCTTCTACGGTTCACTCAGAATCTATTTCATTGACCATGATATAAGTATAGTTAAGTAATTCAGTCTTAGCATGTTAAAACCTTATCATTGCATTCGGTTAGTTTATTTTAGTATTTTCAGTATGCTTATCATGTTAAGATTATATTATTGCTTTATTACTTTATTCAGTTATGTTATTGTTCAATTTTAGTCTATCATGCATGCTCATTACCTTTCATGTACTGATGTATACGTTGCACTACATCTTCTCGTGATATAGGTTCATGTCCTCAGCAGTAATATTAGACATAGTTCAGTCCCTGATTTTTGGTTCTTGAACATCACTGGTGAGTCCTCATTCTTCGAGGTCTAGTGACATGATTATATTTCTTGATTTTAGCTTTGGATTTGTTTTTGATATATGTAGCTGGGGCATTGTCTAGCATTTCTTGAATGTAGAGGCTTTATTTAAGACATAGTTTCAGTTTTAGTGTTAGAGTTTAACATTTCATTTGTATTCAGACTCTTAGTTTTCTTATATTGAGATTTAGTATATATGTATTCCCCATCATTTCAGATTACCATATAATTTAGCTTCCTCACAGTGTTTATTGATTTAGTTTAATTTAGTATGGTTATGATATACCACAAGGCTATCTTGGGGTTATTAGTGATCTTATGTGTCGTGTTCGTATCTAGGGTTTAGACGTGGGTTAGACACGGGCCCTGAGAAACTTGGTATCAGAGAATTGGATTTATGTGTCTTAAGATGTATGAAAGGAAATAATAAGTATATTTTTTTCATGGGTGTGAAGTGCACTACATCACATGAGAGGGAGGCTACAAAGTGTCTTAGGATAACTTCCTTTTCTTACTACTCTTATCGTGCATGCAGTAATATCTCACTTCTCATGATAATTCTTTGTGTGCAATTCAAATTATGCCTCCTAGTAGAGCTTATACAAAAAATGCAAATACCAGGAATTCAAACAGAGCTATTCCATTCCCAGATAAAGAAGTTTTGAATGCTAAGTTTTATAACGCTATCCAGTTGTTGGCCTGGAGTGTGACCAACCAAAACAATTAGTGGGTCCCAGTTTTGGCAAATACTAATGTTGGGCAGCTGTATCTAGATTGGAGATATTGTTAGGATGATTCCTCCTGAATTATTGGGACCGCAAACAGGTGGGGATCCCCAAAAGTTCATAGATGAGGTCAAGAATATGATTGAAGTCATACATGTAACTGGGGGTGATCGGGAAGAGTTGCATCTTACCAACTTAAAGATGTGGCTAATATCTCATATACTTAGTGAAAACAGAATAGGGGTACAGATGCAAATCTTATGACAAAACATAGTATTAGTGAAACCTTTCTAGATAGGTTCTTCCCAAGAGAGCTAAGAGAGGCAAAAAAGCTCAGGAGTTCATGAACTTAAAACAAAGTAACATCAGATTCCAAGAGTATGGACTCAATTTCACCTAAATCTCCAGGTATGCTCCTTACGTGGTCTCCAATTCTAGGGCTCAAATGACTAAGTTTCCTTATGGGGTATCCGACCTAGAGAAAATAGAGTGTGGGAATGTTATGTTGAACATAAGAACATCTCTAGTCTGATGAATCATGCTCAGTACGTTGAGGGAGATAATCTTAGGGAACAAGCTAAGGATAATAAGATTGCTAGAAGATGCTACTATGAGTGTCTAAACAAAAATTAAATTGTGCAAATTGCTCTTAGTCTCAGATGAAATTTCTAGCCCTATCACCTTGATCAGCTAGTGTTCTATCCTACAAGTTTAGACATGATCATGAAGGTAGGGCATTAGTCTCTAAGTCTCAAGGAAGTGTTTCTGGCAGCATTACCTCCCCAAGTTGTCATAAAAGCGGTAAGAACTATCTAGGTGAGTGTCTTGCATGAAGGGAAGAATGTCTTCTATGTGTTTAGTCTGGTCACAAGTTGAGTGATTGTCCTTTTAAGAAGTATCAAAGTTGTAGTAATAATAGAGCTTATTCTACAGCTTCAACACCACCAAGTCACCTGACTCAACAAGGTAAATCATCTGGTACAAGTTGCGAACATCACAAAAATAGGTTGCATGCTCTTCAGGATCGCTAGGATTAGGAACAATCTCCTAATGTACTAACTAGTACGTTACGAGTTGTTAATGTCGATGTGTATGGTTTATTAGATACAGGGGCCACTTTTTTCCTTAGAACTCCTTTTATAGAAGTCAAGTTTGATGTTAGTCCTGAAACTCTCTCAGAACCCTTCTTAGTCTCTACTCTAGATGGTGACCCAGCTAGACGAGTTTATAGAAATTGCCCTATCACAATCTCTAAGAAAGTCACCTCAATAGATTTTGTAGAGTAGAGATGGTAGACTTTGATATCATTCTAGGAATGGCTTGTTACATTCCTATTATGCCTCAATAAATTGTAGAATTAGAATTGTTCATTTCAGTTTTTTAATGAACCAGTCTTAGAATGGAAGGGTAGTAGCCTAAAGCATGTGGCTCGATTAATTTCTTACCTTAAACCAAGTACAATGATCTTTAAGGGTTGTCAAAAAGTTCCGAGAAGTTTTTCTAAAATATCTTCCCATAGTTTATTCCCAATGGGAAATTGTATTTGGAATTGATCTCCTTCCACATACGGAGCCTATATAAATTCCTTCTTACAGAATGGCCCCATCATATCTTAAGTAATAAAAAAGAAGTTGAAAGACCATGTATATAAAGGCTTCATAAAAACTAGTATTTCCTTTCGGGGTGCATCAATGTTGTTTGTGAAGAAGAAAGATGGTTCCCTCAAAATGCGTATTGACTGTAGGAATATGAACAAGGTCACAATACATAATAACTATACCATCCCGAGGTTGATGAATTGTATGGCCAAATTCAAGGTGCTAGTCATTTCCAAACATAGATCGCAGTCTGGTTATCATCAACTTAGTGTAGAATAGGGGATTCCAAAGACAACCTTTGGAGCTCGATATAGTCTTTATGAATTTTTAGTTATGTCATTTAGACTAACAAATGCTCATGGATAATTCATGTATTTGATAAACAAAGTGTTCAAGCAGTATTTGGACTTGGCCGTTATCGTCATTATTGATGATAACCTCATTTATTCTAGGAATGAGGAAGAACATACAAATCATTTGAGGGTTGTTTTGTGAACACACAATGATCGCCAGTGATTCTATAAGCTTAGCAAGTGTGAGTTTGATTGTAATCTTTTGCTTTCCTTGGGCATATTGTGTTTAGCGAAGGGATCTGAGTGGATTCCCAAATAATATAAGTAGTGAAACAATGGCGCAGAGACCTAACTCTCCTATAGATATCAAACGTTTCTTGGGTTTGGCTAACTATTTTATAAGTTTCGTGGAAGGATTTGCATCCATAGCCTCTCCATTGACTAAGTTGATGCAAAAAAGTTTAAGTTTAAGTGGTCGGATGATTATGAGAAAAATATCACAGAGCTGAAAACTAGGTTGACTACAATGCCTATTTTGACACTACAAGAGGGTTCATACATTTATGTTATCTATTGTGATGCATCTAGAGTCAGCCTAGGTTGTGTGTTGATGCAGCGAGGTAAGGTTATAGCCCATGATTCTATATAGATTAAGGTACATGAGAAGAACTATCGAATTCATGAACTCGAGCTTGTAGCATTAGTGTTTGCAGTTATGATTTAGAGACATTACTTGTATGGTGTTCACGTAGATTTGTTCACAGACCATAATAGCCTTCAGTATGTGTTCAAACTAAAAGATTTGAATCTTAGCTAGAGAAGATGGCTTGAATTCCTCAAGGATTATGGTATGAGTGTTCAATACCACCTTGGTAAGACCAATATAGTAGAAGATGCTTGTAGCAGACCATCTATGGGTATTGTAACACATCTTGAAGAAGAAAGAAAGGAACTAGCGACGCATGTTAACAAGATGGCTTACTTAGGAGTTCATCTTATTAGCATAACTGATTTTGGTCGATGTGACAGTTCAGAATGGGTTAGAATCTTCATTGATTGTAGAGGTCAAGGAAAATCAAGATACTTATCCGATATTGGTCCACCTAAAGGGTGCAGTCCATTAGTACAGAGTTGAGGTTTTCTCCCAAAGGGAAGATGTTGTTCTTCGGTATCAAGGGTGACTATGTGTTCCAATGATAGGTGAGTTCAGACAACATATTCTTGCAAAATCCCATAATTCCAGGTATTCTATTCATCTGGACGCCATTAAGATGTACCTTAATCTATGGGAAATCTTTTGGTTGAATGTTATGAAGTGGAAAATAACAGATTTTGTGGCTAAGTGCATCCTAATTGTCCACAAGTCGAGGTAGAACATAAGAGTTCGGGAGGTATGGCCCAAGAGAACAACATTCCAACTTAGAAGTGGGAAGTGATCAACATGGACTTTATTATAGGTTTACCTCGTATCGTAGACATCATAATTCCATTTGGGTAATTGTTGACAACGTTACTGATTCTGTCCACTTCACGGCTGTGAAGACAACAGATTCAGTGGAGGACTACACCAGGCTTTACATTACTGAGAGAGTCAAGTTGCATGTGGTTCCTTTGTATATTATCTCATATAGAGATCCTCAATTTACCTCTAATTTATCAAAGTCATTTCAGAAAGGTCTTGGTACTCAGGTTAATCTTAGTACAACATTTCATCCTTAGAAAAATTCTCAGGGAGAGTATACCATTCAGACCTTAGAGAACATGTTGAGGGCTTGTGCGATCGACTTGAAGGGTCATTAGTATGTTCACCTTTCTCTTATAGAGTCGGCCTACAATAATAGTTACAATTCTAATAGTAGATGAACCGTTATGAGGCATTGTATGGGTGTAGATGCAGATCTCCAATTGATCAGTTGTAAGTAGATGAAGCAACCTTGATATGGCCAGAATCAGTTCATGATGCTATGGAGAAATTACAACTCATTATAGATAGAATTAAGACAACCTAGAGTCACTAGAAGTCTTATGGAGAGGTGATGAGAAGGGAATTTGATTTCTAAGTTGATAATGTTTTCCTAAATTTGTCACCTATGAAGGGGATGATGAGATTTGAAAAGAAAAGAAAGCTCAGTCCTAGATATGTAAGACCTGTAATATCTTGAAAAGAATTTCTAAAGTGGCTTATGAGTAGAGTTTCCATTATAAATAGCATCACTGCAACTGGTTTTTTACATTTCATTGCAATAGAAGTGTATGGGTGATCCAACATCTATAGTTACATTAGAAATTGTGGCTTTGAAGGATAGTCTCACTTACGAGGAGGTACCAGTTGAAATTCTTGATCTTTAGGTTAGAAGATTGAGAAACAAAGAAGTCAAATCAGTTAAGGTTTTATGGAGGAGTCAGCCCGTAGAGGGAGCTACTTGAGAAGAAAAAGCAGCCATGAAAGTCAAGTATCCTCACCTCTTTCCATCTGATTACGTTCCATCTTGAAGTAATAGTTCCTCACCAGTTTTTCAATTATTCATGCGTAAATTCAGTCTTAGTATGATGTTCCACAAGTTTGTACTTGCATTTTTAGTGTATTTGCATGTTGTAAAAACTTAGTTTAGTGAGAAATCAATTTCAATATTTAGTGGTAAGGTTTGCAACGGTTTCCCTCCATTTTAGCTAGTTTATTCTTTATTGAAGGGCGATTGTTCCCACAAGGAAACATTGTAACACCTTGAAAATCAGGCTTAGAAAAATATTTCAAGAAATTACTTAACCCATTGAATTACAACACAAATCTTAGACTGTGGTTCCATTGACCTACCCGTGGTGAAGAGTTAGACTCTACCAGGCCTAGACGTTAGACGATAGGACCCTTCACCGGTTATGGTCTGGATGATAGTATGTGGTGGCATCCATTTGAGTTTAACAAGTAAGACAACCAAGCCTAGATATCAGACCCTATGACTAAGTGAGGACCAAGGACCTTCATAGTGTGTGGGAGGGTCTGTGAACCTGAACCACCAGACAACAACCTAAGTGCGGACCACGAGGACCTTTCCTGTCCATGGTCATCCACATGGGACGTGGTAAGGCTCGTGAATAGCACCCCCTGACCAGTAACCACATGCCAATGACCACGACTATTCCCACGGTGCATGGTCCCATTTATAGTCCTTGATAGTTGTCGTGATTAGCCCCATCAAATTTTTAAGTGAGGTTATTTTGGTCTTTTTCTCATATGGGTTGGACACCAAAACTATGTTGTTAAACCACCAAAACTACGTGTTTTGGACCATTATAGCCTAGAAATATAAGTGGAACTTACCCAAGTCAGATCATTCACAAAAAACATAGAAAATTAGAATGCAAAAGAAGAGAGAGGTCGAGCAACCCTGAACCACAAAAAGTTTCCATCAGTTCCAGCCCCAAAATGAAATATTTCTCTATGAGATTTCAGTAGTAGATTCCTTTAACACATCACTAGTAGGTTCCCTTTACCTCTAGATTTCTGTCAATTTCATGATTCCCGTGATATTATGTAGACATAAGGTTTCTTGAATGTTAGAAAATTTTGGTTTTCAGCTTTTAGTATGATCCAAATCAGATTATCATGTTGTTGCTCCCATTCTTGCATAAAATTTAGAACCCTATCTAAATATTTCTTTTAGTTCATGAATTGCACATGCTAGGTCACTTAATAAAGTTATATATATACATGATTTAATTTACGCATGTCACAATATCAATATAATTACACATTCTAGGTAAATTAATTAAGGTATATACACACAATCTTCAGTCTAGGAATGTCACCATATCAGTATAATTGTTCGCATTTTGAGTTATCCAGTGTTACAACATACTACTCATAATATTGTTTGTTTGTATAATCGATTGGGAGTATCTTAATACCGAGTTGGAGTAGGGTTATTTAGCTTCATATCCCTAGAACTACGTGCCCCCATAGGTTGTAATCTCCATATATAAGCATCATTTTAGTGATCACGCTAGTCATGCCTCTACACCTTTTGCAGAATATATTGTGTCATACCCTAACTCTAGGTGAGGCGGATAAGTACCATATGAATACATGATTTAAAAGTGACCTATGATGAGAAAGTAAACCACTATGTAGATAGACATACTAAAGAGAAGCTTCATGTACAATACATGTCGACTAGATGAATCGATAAATGTGACAAGTGAATCTATGGATATAGTTGATAACTTTACAATGTCACAAAGCCTCTATTGGAACTCATGACTGTACAACTATGAAAATATGCAGAGTAAGGACCTGGAAAATCCCTAAATCAATGTTGAGATCATCAACAACCGTCGAGTATCATGTTCTTTTATAAGGAGATGTACTAGTTAAGTACCTTTACCTGCAGCATGACATGCAGCACGCCTAATAAGGGACGTCAGTACGAAAGAATATACTGAATATATAAGGCATAATACAACCATATGTAAAATGAGGGATCAAGTTAAACCAAATAAAAAACGATAAGGATTTAAGACCACCTTAGCTTGTACTTGTTGAATCATGCATGTTACATTTTTTTCCTTACTTTTATGTGTGTTATATTCTTTATAAGACATATGATACAAGTGAACAACTGATCAGTGGTAGAAAAGGATGACCCTTCTAGGCATTTTAACCCCTGGGATACTGTCCTTATATTTCAACAAATTGGGATTGGCCCATGCTAGGATTTCACCCATGAGTTTCCCCCCTTCAATACCAATTGGGATCGGCCCACGTGAGGCTTTTACCCCTGAGCTTTCACCCTTCAAAACCAATTGGGATCGACCCATGCTAGGCATTTTGCGCTCTGCAGCCACCCTTAATTATACTAATTTCTTTACATAGATTGTTTAATCATTTAAGTTGTTGTTTTGATGTTAATAATTATTTTGGGATTGTTCTTTAAATAATAATAACTTCTTTGAGATTGTTTCTTTGATGATCATTATGTCTTTTGAGATTGTTGTTTTAGTGGTAATGATCATTGTTGAGATTTGAAACTATTGACCAGTAGTAGAAGCCATATGAATATGGACTTACGATAATAACAATGACATAGGCAGCAAATGTGACACCAACATAATACTTAGGAGCTTATATGACTCGGTAAGCTTTTTGATATCTCAAATTGAAGCACATCAAGTAAAGATATTTAACATTCAGCCAAGATATTTGAACTCTATACGATAGCCAAATAATCACTAAATAATATCAAATACAAGGTATACATGAACGTGGAACCAAGGGAGAATGTGGGCAGATTCAAATTGAGGACAAATACATATTCTAAGTACAATATAAAAATACACAATAGAGAAATTAGGGATATTGTTATATAACATAATAGTATAACAAAATGAAAGTATTAATAACTAATAAAGAAAAAATATGAACATTTGAAAAGATGACATATATGATGGAACAGACGATTGAGGAAAGTTGGCAACATATGGGCAGATTGTATATCCAATATATAGACATATGTACCATTTGTAATCTAGCATCACTTTTGATTATATAAGGGGAGTACGTGCTAAGGGAAATTTGACGATAAAACAAGTTTAAACTTTTGCATGCTAATACTTGGTAGAGTAAGCACATATATTTAGTAATAACCTCATATTAGATTACTCACTTTAATGTTGTAGGGTGTAGGAACCTGTCGCTATCAAGGGCACTTAGAAAGCTTACTTTGCAATACAAGTGTTAGATTCATGCCAAAGAAATAGGAAATCGAATAGTCTTACATACCTGCTGCACAAATTTGAATATTACAATGACTTAACCGTCTTCTGTTCAGATTATTTATCTACAATGGAGTAAATAATAAAACTAGCATTAGTAGCTCATCAATAAATTTGGCTACTTGATAAAGACTAAAACAATACTGTGCAATAAATCTACAATTGATACTATCAAGGGTGTTCTTCCCACCCATTCTCCTCTAATTTTTTCTTATACTATACAACTTTATTATAAGGTCCTATGGAACTCCTTGGGATTCACACGTTTGAAAAACAGTATATAAAGGGATGGTAGGAAGTCAGTTCGTGCAACACTCAATTAAGCGTCACATATCTACACTTTCAATATTCTATGCTCTAAACAGTTCCCATTACTTCTCTGCACATATCCATCCACATCTCCTTATTTTATGATACACAAAATAGTCCCTAAGCATCACAAAGTGGAAATAGTAATATAAAATCATGACTTTCAATCAATATCCCGTGAGTTTCAACTAACATTTAGACTCTCAAAACAATCTCACAATCAAAATTAAAGGCGACTCCACTCCATGTTTGTTCCCAAAATAACATCCTTCCTGAACATTAACCAAGCTCACATAATATAGAGGGAGTACTCCTCACTTTATTAAGACATAAAACTTTTACAAATAATGCAAGAACATGAGAAGGATGAAAATTTCCTCAGCTTACCTTGTAGGAAGAAACCACACTTGCTAAGACTTTGATTGTTCAAGGTTTAGGTTATCCTCTCTCCCTTATCTTGATGTTAAATCCGATTATCCACTTGAATTCCTTAAGATGGGAGATGTTCTACAACTTGTACTTTAAAAACAATAGGTTTTCTTCAAATTTTAATGGTGAAGCTATAGACCAAAACTTTTGGAGCTTTCATGGCTTTCCTTCGGAGTAATTATCATAGAATAAGTTATATAAAGGAGATATGATAAGCTTTATGCTTTAAGGGGTCCCTTTTGGACGTTTTCACTTAATAAATTGGAAAATAATATGGTCCATTACATTAAGCAAGCAGGTGCATCACCTCCTCATTTCTTCCACAAGTTTAAGTAGGTGCATCACATACTTGTCCTTTTCACTTAATGCACTCCACTTATTCTATATAGGTGAAACACCTACTTGCCCTTTTCACTTAAAATGAAGTTCACTAATTCTAAATAGGTGCATTAGTTACTTGTCCTTTTCACTAAAAATGTAGTCCATTAATTCTAAGTAGTTGCATTACCTACTTTCTTCACTTAAAATGTGATTTACTAATCCTAAGTAGCTACATCACCTATTAGCTTAAGTGTAAGAAAGCACCTCAATATTTTATTCCATTTATTGACTTCAATACCTTAAATTAACTTAAAACATATATACACTATGACTTTTAACTTTAGAATCAAACGTCACCTTATGATCTCAAGTTTAAATAATTTCACCGATTTAACTTAATGAAGTCACATCAAAATCTACTGGACAGTTCATTTTAAACCTATTCTATAGTGACTAGTTGCATAGGAAACCGAGTCCATAACTATACCACAAGGGAATTTATAATTGTCATATAAATAAACTAGTACATAAAGAATATGAGTGCTACATATTGGTTCCTGCCGATGGGGCGTATACATCAGACTCAATATTTAGATCATTTGGTTTTATGTCAGTTATTAGAAGCTCCCACCGTTCAGTCAAACTGTATTGCATTTACCATGTTATATGTACAGTTCAGTAATTCAGTCTCAGCATATTATAAACTTGGACATTGCATTCAGTTAGTTCATGTTTCATATTTTCAGTATCCTTATCATGTTCAGATTATATCGTTACGGTATTGCTTTGTTCAGTTATGTTATTGTTTAGTTTTATTCTATCTTGCATGCTCATTACCTTTCAAGTAGTGGCACATACTCTGTGCTTGATCTTTTTGTGATGTAGGTTCATATCCTCACTAGTTAGATCACACATAGATAACTGGTGAGTCCTCACTCTTTGAGGACTAATCCACGATTATTTTTGTTGTTTTTAGCTTTAGTTTAAATTTTTTCAACATCTAGTTGGGGTATGTCCCATCATTTATAATTAGTAGAGGCTATATTCAGAGATAGTTAGTCTCAACTTAAGTTCTAGAGTTTGACTTTTCATTTGTATTCAAGCTCTCGTGTTTTCTTATATTAACATTTAGTATATGGATATTTCCCACCATTTCCGATTACAATATGATTTAGTTTCCGCATAGTGTTTATTGATTCAGTTTAATTTACTATGCTCATGATATGCATGTAGGGTTAGCTTGTGTCATTTGTGATCCTAGGTCCAATGTCCGCGTCTAAGGTTATCCTCGGGCCGGGAAATTCATTAATAATATGGGTGCACCCCTTGGGGAAATACAAGTTCTGATGAACCCCTTATTTAGAAGGTATTTCCACTACTCTTTAAATTCCTTCAGCTCAACATGAGCTAATTTGTAAGGACGGAATTAAATAGGGTGGGTATCTTGAAAGAAATCAATTCCGAAGTCGATTTCCCTTTCAAGAAGGACATAGGAATATCTTCTGGAAACACTTTTAGAAAATCATTAACAAATAGGACTAACTCAAGAGTTGGGGTTTCGGAGCTTGAATCCCCAACCCCAACTAGAAGGTAGATATAATCCTCAGAGATCATCTGTTTGGCCTTAGGTGAAGAGATAAATCAACCCATAAGCACTTAATTTGTACCTTTAGTTTCAAGATTTTTTCATTTGGAATGATCCTAGTTTCAGAATCAACTGAGGCATAATAGATGTGTATCTAATACTTGCCTAGAATGATATCGAAGTCTTGTTTTTCTAACTTTACAACATTTACTGAAGTGACTTTCTGGGAGACTATTACAGGGATATTTCTATTTACCATCTAGTTATAAGTGGGTCACAAACTGGAGTAGAGATCGATAAGGGTTCGAATAGTTTTTATGGACTAACACCGAAGTGTACTGCTATATATTGAGTTACTAAGGAAAGAGTACACCATGGACTTAACAATGCAGGAGCATCTAAATGAAATAATCACAATGTACAAGTAACCATATTAGGAGAATCTTCCTAATCTTAGCGGGCTAGGATAGCATACAACCTTTTCTAGCGCTTACCACACATGTACCAGATGAGTTACCTTATTAAGTCGAGCGACCTACTGGTGGTGCTGAAATTATAGACTGAACCCTACCATTGTTACCTCCTTATCCTGTTTTGAAGAAGGGAAATCCCTCAACCACACCCAAAACATCCATCTTTCCCCACAATACGTTCGCCTGGATGGTTTTTACCACACTTTTGAAAAGTTTAATAGGTTTTAGTAAGGGAAACACATCCCTTTGGACAAGTTGGGTAGGTTCTTGCCTTTTTTTTTTTATCCTGACGAGACCCAGAGGAGGGAACACTAGTGTATGAAGGTGCTAGAGCAAAAGATTTCTATAGACACTGCGAGCAATTTCGACCACCCATTTTTTGTTAAGAATACTCTTAGTTTCCTATATTATCCTTTTTGTTCTTCTTAGTCTGTTCCTTAATCTTATCTTCCTCAACCTGCTGAGCATGACTCATGGTCCTAGAGATTTTCATATATTTTAGCAACAGAGCATTTATGCACTTTGTTCTCACTAAGTCAGATACCCCAAATAGAAACTAACTCATCTGAGCCATGGAGCATACCTAGAGAGTTGGGTGAAGTTAAGTCCATACTCTTGGACCGATATGGAACCTTGTATAAAGTTCATCAATTCCTGAGCCTTAGACTCCATCTGCTATCTTGGCAAAAACTTGTAAAAAAAAGCTTCAGTACAACATTCCCAAGTCACATGGGTGACATTTTCTCCCCTATTATGTTTCCATGGTGTAAACCATATGTGAGCTACATTTTTAAGCTGAAAGGATGCCAACTCTTCACTTTTATTTACCGTCACTTGCATCAATCCAAATATTTTTTTGATCACATTAATGAAGTTTTAGGGATCCCACAAACATGCGAATTTAGAAACACAAGTGGATTCATCTTAACAAAATCAGAGATCGTAGTTGTCGTTGATCCACCACTATCATTTGCAGGAACTGGAACCTGCTGATTATTCTTGTAAGCTAGAATCTAGGCCAATATTTGAATTACATTATGAAACTGCATCTAAAACCCGATAATCTGGGACTGGAGGAGTTGTGTTAAAGTTAAGGGCATTAGCATTCCTGGGGTAAACTTTGAGAGGAGACATGATTTGGAAATGCATTACGATGGATTCAAAGAGAGATCATACTAACACACGATAAAAATATCAAGAAATAAGAGTTTGTCCTAAAATACTTCGTAGCCTTCCCCCTTATAGGTGTGATGCTCTATACGCTCATGAAAAGGGCTCTACTTAATGCGGCATTTTGGACATCCTAGGACTCTTAAATATAGTGATATGATACCAAGTTTGTCACACCCAAAAGCTACCCCCAACACAGGACCTAGGATCACGAGTGACCCCAAGCTAATGATGGTGGTATATCATAAGGATACTAAGATAACTGAACTAACATAATTCTGTGTGAAATCTTAAAACATGACATAAAGGGGAAATGATGGGGAATACCCATTCTAAATATGAATATATAAAAATAGTTTAATGACAACTGAAAGACCAAACTCAATTAAACTAAATCTAACTATATATGAATAAAAGCCTCTAAGTAACAAGAGCATGCCTAACTAACTCTAACAATACCGAAACTAACAGACTGAAAATTGAAAGATAACATGTCAATCATCCTAGAAGAATGAGGACTCACCACTAATGTTGTTAAAATGGAGATCGGGAACAGATTTATGAGTGATCTGGGTGCTGAGGACCTCAACCTAAATCACGGGTGGGTGGATTTGTTCTTGAACCCAGGGGAAATGTTATATGAAAAATAAGTGATTTAGATTTATGTTAACTTGACTATTTATGTTGGAAAATATTTTAGTTACTTCTTCTGTAAATTGTGAGGACTTAGTCTTTCCTAAGGTTCGGCTAGTGAGATCTTTCAAATACCTTCTAGTGGCTTGGCTGAGTATAACTAGACAAAAGATGACATTTGTGTTCTCACCTCAAAAATGTTGCAGGAAAGGGTCATTGTTTATCCTAGGAAGGTGATAAAAGGGGATACATCACCCTTTCAGAAATTAATGTTTTAAGTGGTCCATAAGGGTATAGTACCTAGGGGTGATAGACGCCATGAGGCCTATTTTAGGGATATGGGAATTGCCATGCCTCGGAAAACATGGAAGCTATTGATTGTCCCTCTTTAATGATCTGGCTCATAGCCTGAGTTATTGATCCCAATAAACAAGACAATTAATTTTGTCTTTTGCTAATCTAGAAAAAAGAGAAAAAGTGTGTGTGTGTGTGTGTGAGAGAGAGAGAGAGAGAGAGAGAGAGAGAGAATCATAGTGAAGTCCAGGGTGTTCAAGAAGTAGAAATGGAAGAATTCTAGAGTAGAATTACTTTCGAATAGTTGAGTCACATTGATTTGTCCTTGTATCAGTATTTGTGAGATATGAGAGAGTTTGTGAGGATGGTAAACAAGAAGTGAGTTTTACCTCTTGGGGGTTAGAATTAAGATTTGATAGTCTATGTACACAAGAAGCGAGTTTGACTTCATTGATTGTTAAGAGTTCTCACTTATAGTTAATTGAAAAAGATAGAAGTTTTTTAGTTAGATTAATTGATTAACTTAGTATTAAATTTTTTTTTAAGAACAAAACTTCAGTCTGGTTTTTCCTTCATTGAGTTAGGAAGGTTTCCACGATATATTGGTGTTCTTGTTCGTAAAGTAAGTATCTTGTTTGAATTATTCAAGAATCTGGTTCTTGAGTGTTGGGTAAGGTTTCTTCAATTTGTTTAATTTTGAATGTGGCAGTGTCTATCCTTAGGGAAATAATTTCACTTACACTCTGAAGATATTCTCATTGAACAAATATTGATGGGATATGCTAATGATACTTTCACGATCCAGAAATGGACATAATGACACCTGCCTAAACCCACAAATACAAGTCAGTGTCAACCCAACGAAAATAAAGAAATCCAAAAAGCAATAACGAAATAACAAGACGAAGGCGAAATATTTATTCATTGTAAACAACATCCGAAAACCTGGTTGTCACATGTAGAAGGCATTAATGAGAATACAAAATTCAAAGATAACTACAAGTCTTAGTCTTTGTTTCTCAAGAAGAGTAAATATTAAAACAAAAAGGAAAATAGGGTCTGCCAGGATAACAAGTAGCTACCTCTCAAATTCTTTAATGTGACTGGACTGTCATGAGAAGAAAAAGAAGATCACACGAGTTAGGACTCAAAAACTAAACATCGGTAGAAGTAAGGGGCCAGTACCAAAAACATGGTACCCAACAAGAGACCTCTGAAACAAAGAAATTAGCTAGAAATCGAATACTTCTTACACTCCAATGAACCACCTTAAACTACAACCTACACATAAATCAACCAAATCAAGAAATTTTAAAATACACGGCTCACAAAGCCCAATATTCGCAGTGCAATCTTCACAATTCAACAATTAAGCAAATCAAATAAGTCTACTCCCAATGTCATGTATTTCAGTTACACGTAACAAGTGCATCAATCACAATCACCAAGTAACTCACACATAGGCATAAAATACATCAAGTATCAATTATCAGTCTCTTGCTATAATCATTTCTCATCAACACAATATCACTAGCTGAAACTATTCCTCATTGGTTTTATATCACATGACTAGGCGATACCATTTTACATAGGTTATATATCACATCATTAGCTGCAACCATTTCCATAGACATTATATCACCTCACTAGTCGAAACAATTTTCGATCGTCTTTATATCACATCACTAGAAGGAACCATTTCCCATCCCATTTTTATCATATCACTAGTCGGAACCATTTTTGATCGTCTTTATATCACATCACTAGCAAAAACTTTTCCATCAAATTTATATTCACATCACTAGCTAAACCATTTCTCATTGACTTTGTAACATTACCACATATGTCATTATGGTGTTCACAGTCAATGCACAGAAGGTATTCACACCACATGAAATAGAATACAATTAATACAATTTAAGTCTAGAATCATATCTATTTAGCCATTCAACTAAATAAACTGAAACTAATAAGTCATACAACGGAAGTTAGAGTGTTTTTTTTTTACCTATTGCACAAATATTTTCTTATTATGGGAAAACATTTAACAAATGAATAGTTTTGAGTCTATATTTTAATGTTTAATATCACTAATGGAGACAATGAAGAGATTCTATATTAGTATGATCATAACAAAAAGTTAAAGGGAAATGAAATAATGATACAGTCATTATATAAGGGTAGGCGACATTCACTATTTCTAGTTGTTAGCCATAGGCTGGGATTTTGCACCGTTATCAATATGTTTTCAAGTTGCACTAATTAAAAGATAATGGAAAAGTTTAGTAATCTAATTAACTCCACTTATTTACTTATTTTCTTGGTGAAAGAATTTGTTATAGAGAGTCAAATTACATTAAATGAGTGAAAAGCAAGAGTTTGAAATCAAGAAAAGAATAATTAGAACACATATGATAGAATGAAGGATCTTAGAGTTACAACTGAATTAGAATTACACTCTAATTTTGTGAATCTTAAAAAATAATTATACTCAAAACAACACACAATCATGAAGTAAATTAAAAAGGTATCTGAAGGGAAAAAAATAAACCTAAAAATTTGAAGGAAAAAGGCTAGAAATTTATGATCTAAACAAAATTTATCTCCAAAGTTGTCAAATGTGAAATTTTACCACCAAATTAACTTGAATCGCCCTTCTTGCCACACTCGTGAACCGAATCCCGGAGAATGAGAGAGATAGAGATTAGGATAACATACGAATAGAAACGTAGCAAATATTTTCTGCCGATCAATAATGAGTGTGCTCTCCTATCTACCCCTCGCTTAAATACCAAACTTTTGTCGACAAAAGGGTCTAAACCCATGACGCAAACTTAACTCACACATAACATATGCTGCACTCTTTAGCATCTACACCAAAGTGCTACGGGCAACTTCGAGACATTAATGGAGCCAATAAAAATAGAAACATATAATTAACTAACAAAACTAGGACAAACTTGATTTGTCTACCTGAAATAAACAGACACAATACAGAGAAACAACCACTTCACAGATAATATAACCTTTTATTACTCTGTAGATAAAATGATCACATGAGGACAAAAAAAATAGCTCTTGTGCAATAGAATTAAAGGGCAAAGTGAGCTTTCTAAGTTTTCCCATTACCATACCAAAGACAAAAGGTTTTTATGTTTTCACAAGGAAAATGATCAAACTTTCACCCGTCTAGCTCTAGGCCATCTCATAGCACACATCCACATGTTGATCTAGTAAAACAATGTCATGTCATCTTATACAAGACAATATCACAATCACAACATTGAACTATATATCCATTCATTGCCGAAAAGTGTATCACATGTTCACCTACTATGATTATACTAGAAGAGTAGATATCATATATTCCCATCCTAGTAAAACCAAACTAAGGTTCACTAGCTATATCTATTGAATTTATAATTCAACTACTACTATTACAACCCAATATGCTCAAAATCAAGTTCAAGCTCAACTACCTAGATACTCGCTGTCCATATTCCTCCATTTAAGCGTATATGCTAATTAAACAACATCAGAACAGGTTTAGGTATTCATCTGCTAAACACCCAAACCATAAAAAAAATCTCACACTCACATAGCATGAAAATGCCTCTAGTAGAAAATTGGACTTCACTAAAATTTCAATTCAAAACTTCAAATAATATCCAAGTCTTGTAGTATCTCTAATAGGAACTTCAAACAAGTTTTCATTATGATAGAAGCAAATTTAAATTTCCATATAAAATGGATCGTATAGTACCGGCATAAATCATCATGATGCACTAAGTTTTTTTTTTAATCAAATAACCTAAGCAATATGTGCATTTCGAAACTAAGTAATCATCAATTTAGCTTTTAATTTTTTTAGACAAACAATCTAGTCGAAAGCAGCAAAATATTGACACATGATATAAACCCTAAAATGAAACATATATAATACTATAATTTAAATAACTCATGAGCGAATTTCACAAATATATAAACAACACATTCCGTGTAATCTCCAAGGTGTAATCTAAAGAAGATAGAGTGTGTGAAACATTATTACTACCTTGCAGACGAGGAAAGAAAGTTGTTTTCAAAATATATATATACATACAATTATACAAAATTAAGTTCTATATAAAGAGGAGCCAAAATTGGATGCCAAAATTTTAATTCGGTACAATTAAAACAAAATCAAAACCCAACTGTTGATGAATGTTTCAAACAAAAACATAAAAAACATCAGCCTAAAGAAGATGATAAACATAGATAAACCGTTGAGAACTGCGGAATGTGCTTCTACTTCAATCCTTCTCGCATTTTTCAGCGCTTCCTCTTCAACCTCCTCATACGCTTCTTCTTCCACTATAGAAAAACATAAAACAAACAAAATGAAAAAAATTAGCATAAAAGACTTGCGGAATGAGTGAAAATGGACAAATATTGTGCTACAAAATTCATGTTAGCTTAACTCTCATTCTGAGTAAAATGATAAAATGCATGCATTAGGTGTGTATATTAGTAGTGCCTTGTTTGGTACACTCTATTGTGTATTAGTTTGTGCATTACTAAAACAAAGGAATTCAAGGTATAAGTAGTACATAGCATTTTAACACTTGCATTAGATTAAATAATTACAAAACTACCCATAAAACCTTTTTATTTTCCTTGTTGTTATAAGCTTTTATTTTTATTTTTATTTGCTTTTTAGTGTCTTTTAGTTTGTTTGTGTCTTAATATGTTTTATGTCCTCTTAAGTATCTTTTTCTTAAAAAAATTACTCTTATTTCAATATAATTTAATCCAAAAAAAATTGTATTGTGATGATAAATTTGATTTAATAATTCTTTCCCAACTTCTCACAAAAATATTTTGACGCAATAGGATGAGGAGGAATGAACTTTGTTGCAAAGAAAGTGTACAAATAAATAAAGTGTGAAAGACATTTTTGTAACATATATTTTTTAATAAAAATTATGCAAATATTTTTATTTCTAATACATCAAACCAAAAATGTATAATACGTAATGCTTGCATAACTAATGTAAGGATTACTAATACAAGCACTACTAAAGCAAGCATTACTAATGCACCCTATTTTGCATGTTCTTTTGCACTCTACCAAACAACCCCTAATATTATATGTTCTTTTGCACTCTACCAAACAACCCCTAATATTATAGTACATGAAAGAGAGTGCATAAAATAATTTAATGTATAGTCTATATGACTCATGTTAGATAATTTCTTCAATAACAACAAGGTGACTCGAAACACCAAACTCAATTTTGAGTGGTCAATGAACATTTATAAGTTACCTATGTGGGTTTTTTTTTTCAAATTGTTGGGGAAACATCAGAATATTTCACAATAATAACAACATTAAATAATTAATTTATCAAAAAGTAATCCTGAAAATAAGATAAATGTTACTATGAAGATATATAAATAATAGGATACAAAATAGATAAATACTTGAGTCGTGCTGGACACTGTCCTAAGAAATTATTTCAGCAGTGTAAAATGTTTCCCCAGGATTTAACAAGAACTTCCCTATCTAAATAATTAGAGTTAACAGAAATCAACAAATTAATTAACATCAGCAAGTCATTACAGAAAATAAAAGAATAACAAAGCCAAAACATAATTAAATAAAAAAGCCAACCAAGAGAGGCAAAACATTAGTGAAAAAGGAAGCAAGAAAGTGATTAGTATTTTTCCTTATGTAAATAATCAAATGGAGAGGATCAATTTATAGGCTAGAAGATTGTTCCAAATAAGGACAAGTGTCCATGACACTTTACACTTGTCCAAAAAGGTGACACTTAGAGAAATTTAACAAGAAAGAAACCAGCACATTCTTAGAAAGTACCATTCTTTCAAAGTAAACAATTAACTTCTTGACTACACTTCATTTTATTAAATTATTTTTCAACTACTTTTCTAAAATACTCTTTTAAAATAAATAATTTTCTTACAATTCCCCACTTATTTCAAAAGATTTTATAAAAATATAACTTGGTGAATTTTCTAAACAAAAAATATACTAGGTTTGGTGTATTTAGGACTATGAATCAAACGTAGGTCGATAAAATTTAATTTTATCGAATTACTGGTGAAATATAATATTTCTATGAACCAAATAGTTCTAGTTATAAATCAGTGACTTTACTTATCACATTTTGACTACAAAAATTTTGTTGTTCAACGCGATTTTGCACCTATGGGTTATGCGCGTTCCTGGTATTCATGAGAGCTCTAGAGTCCAGGCCAAAGTCTCACAGGAGCGCCACATGACAACTCCCATATAGGTGAACTCATCAAATGTACACTGCTTTAAATACACCTTCCTTAATTAAGGACTATGGATTCACTAAGAGTTAATAATTCATCCCTCATTTTTAGTAGCAGTTTCAAACACTCTTAGTTAGTGCGCTGAGCAAATATCGACTTGTTATTACCCATATGAACCTACTTCATGGGATCTCCAATCACATAGGTTGAGTTCCCATCTCTATTACTAACAGATGGCCTTAAACCCTTTCTATTGAAGTCTAAAGATAAATTTCCTTTCCACGAGTTTCTTCAGTAAATGGGTCAAATTCATTCTGACTTCACATAATCAATTGTAATTATACCATTTTTCAGCAGGTGCTTAACGACATCATGCCTCAATACATGTGTCTAATCTTACAATTGTAAGATTCATTCTTCGCAATATTGATTGCACCTTCACAATCAAGCATATAAACACATGAGACAATTTATCCTTGTCAAAGGGATCAACAATTCATCCTTTATCGAAGGGATATTCACTAAGATTTTTTTTAGCCATTCAGCTTAAGAACCTGCCAGCTCTAAAATTACAAACTCTGACTCCATAGTCGATCTAGCAATGATCGTCTCTTTAGCTAATTTTAAGGATATTGCACCACCACCTAAGGTGTACACATATTAACTAGTAGATATCGTCTCATCTGGATCAGAGACCCAGGATGCATCACAATACCCTTTTAAAGTAGAAGGAAATTCACTATACATGATACCATAATTTATGATTCCTCTCAAATATTTCATCAATTCATTCAATGCAAACTAATGCTCATTTTTGGGATTATGAGTATATATACTCAATCTACAAACAACATAGACAATATCACGCTTAGTAAAATTTATCAAATGCAATAGACTTCCGATTCATATTTAGACTGAGCAACTGGTCAACATAAATTTAGAGTTAGTATCATAAGGAGTGGCAACATGTGTCACCTCCAACCATTCAAATCTTTTAAAAAGTCTTTCCACATAATTTTCTTGTGACAACTTTATACCATTTTCATTCCTTATTACCTTAACTCCAAAAATGATATTTACTTACCCTAAATCATTCATATAAAAATTAGTAGACAAAATATATCGATACTATTCATTTTATTCAGACTTATATCAAATATAAACATCTTATCCACATATAAGTATATTAGCACATAATCATTGTCTACACATTTATCCACTTTGATAAAAGAGCAAGTTGTCTTTCAATAAGACTTGATCTAATTTTTCATGTCACTGTTTAGGATATTGTTATAGTCCATAAGAGTTCTAAGTAACTTACAAAATTTATTTTCTTGTCCAAAAATAATACATCCTTTAGTTTAAACAATGTAAATCTCTTCTTCTAAATCACCATTTAAGAAAGTCGTTTTTATATCCATTTGGTGAGTAAAAAGCTTGTGAATTGATGCTAAGACAATAAAAATTTGAATAGAATAAATTCTAGTCAATGGGGCAAGTGAATAAAAATCAACATTTTATTTCTCAAAAAATTGTTTTGCTACAACCGAGCTTTACATTTATCTATAGGTCCATCATGATTAAGTTTATTTTTAAAAAATTCTTTTACAACCAATAGGGAATGCTCCAGGAGGTAAGTCAGTCAAAATCCATGTTATATTTTTCATAATATAATCAAGTTCATTTTTAATTGTCTCTTTCAAACTTTAGCATCACAAGAAGATATAGCTTCAATACTATTTAATGGTTCATTGTGGATAGTAGAAGTTAAAAAATCATTTCAATAGAAAAAGTACTCTTTCTTGGTCTTTTACACAGTTCCTCAATATTAGAGAAATTATCAATATTTCTTTATAAAGTTGCATGAGAAGTTTTATCACACAGTAGAAAAAAATTAGCATTCTTTGTTTCAATAATAGTATTGAAATCAAGTACATCACTTTTCAAAACAAGAAACTTATATGCAACACTATTTCAGTATATCCAATAAACAAGTAATTAATCAACAGATTTAAAACCTATTGATTTCATGTTTTAGAATCAATTTTTTTTTCTTTCTAGGTTCACACAAAAGAACTTTAGCAAGACACCCCGACATTTTTAAATAATTTAAGTTACATCTTAACCTTTTCACAATTCCTAAGGAGTTCTACTAGTTCTTTTATGAGGATTTATACTTTGTAAGAGACATGGAGATAAAATAGTTTCACCCCACAAATTATCAGGAGCATTAGGACTAATTAACATGAAATTTATCATTTCTTTCAAAGTTCTATTTTTTTTAAGTTACTCCATTATACTCAGGTGAATAAGGCGGGGGGTTACTTCATTAATAATTCCTTTTTTTACACATAAAACATTAAAGATACAAATTCTCCACCTCTATCAGATTGAAATATTTTGATATTTCTATCAAGTTTTCAACTCAGAGTTATACGCAATAAAACATCAAATCATCATCTTTATTTCTGAGAAAGTACAATTTAGTAAATCTAAAAAAATAATCAATAAAAGTCACATAATATCTTCACCACCTCTAGTCATAGTCTGTTTCAAATTGCCCAAATCAGAGTGGATCAAAGATAATAATTTAGATTCTCTACTTACTTAAAAACATGACTTTTTAGTAATTTTAGCTTCAAACACTTATTTCACATTTATCAAAATTAAACTCTAAACCAGATATTAAACCATGAGAATGCAGGTTCTTAATATATGAGACATTGACATGTTATAAAGAAACATGCAAAAGCAAATACAACTTTAATATAATCATTAAAATTATTTAAATTTAAATCATATATTAAATCTCCAGATCGCATATTTTTAATATAAGATACATTAACATGTCCTAATCTGGCATGCCATAATAAAATAGAATCAATCATGTAAGCATAAATAAATACACTGAAATTATCACAAATATTAAGCATAAATAAGCCATAGTTACAAAATTTCATTACCCACAAAAATAATATTTAGTCAATATAACCTCATTATTTACAAAAGAAATTTTCATTCCATATTGTCCTAATAATCCCACCGAAATCAAATTAATTTCGATTTTAGGAACATACAATACATCACTTAATGCCAAAGTTTTACCAGCTGTGAGCTTGAGAAGAATATGTCCTTTTCCAAGAACTTTAGTTGTCCTTGAATCAACAAAATAAATAATTTCTTCTCCTTTTCCAACTTAGGTGTATAGAACAAAATCATTTTGTTTATTCAAATGTGCTGAATATCACCAAAGTCTATAACTCAGTTTCTCACATTGGCCACAATATTTAATTCTGAAATGACAATAATAATTAGATCATTTATTTCAGCCAAAATTATTTTTAGCTTAGCGGGATGGTCATTTCCTTTCAACATTCTTTTGCATCGAGGTGTATTTTTCATGAAGGTTATTTTATTAGCAATGAATTTATAACCATGTCCATTACATACCTGTAATTATCTTTACCATAAGCTCCGACAGAATAACTAAAACAGCAACAGTCAGGGTAGCAGCAACATTAGTATTCTCAATACCATCAGTATCATCAATAGTTTCATGACACGTGTCATCAAAAGTTTTGGAACACATAGTTTCTTAGATTGTTAGGGAAATATTAGAAAAATTCACAATAATAAAAACAACAAACTTTATTATTTATCAAAGATTAATCCTGAAAATAAGATAAATATTACTACGAAGATATATAAATAATAGGACACAATATAAATAAATACTTGAGTCGTGTTGGACATTGTCCTAAGAAACTAAGTGTGAAATGTTTATCCAGGATTAGACATACACTTCCCTATCTTAATAAATCGAGGTAGCAGAAATCAAAACATTAATTAACATCAGCATATCAGTAGAGAAAATAAAAGAATAACAAAGCCACAGTTTAATAGAATAAAAAAGCCAACAAAGAGAGGCAAAACGTGAGTGAAAGAGGGAGCAAGAAACTGATTAGTATTTTTCCTTATGTAAATAATCAAATGGAGAGGAGCAATTTTAGGCTAGAAGATTGTTCAAAATTAGGACAAGTTTCCATGACACTTGACACTTGTCGAAAGAGGTGACACTTGGAGAAAGTTAACAATAAAGTCATCACATTCTTTTCAATTACCAACCTTTCCAAGTAAACAATTAGCTTCTTAACTACACTTCATTTTATTAAATTTTGGCTTTTCAAATACTTTTCGAAAATAATCTTTTGAAATAAATAATTTCTTTACATAAATATACTACAGAATTATGATCTCATTTGTTGCAAAAAGTGTTAAGCCATCCCTTTGCTTTTAGGAGTCATAAGGAGATCATTGACATATATAGTCTTGAAATTCCTGTGTTTCTGCCGTTGTTATAGTGAAATCAATTTTGTATCTAAATCACCATATGAAACTTCTATTGAGAGTCTTAATTTTGGTATATACTGTAGTCACATGAAAGTGAATTCGAAATTGAAAATGGATCAACGATGCTACTTAGAGAATTGAAGATAAAAGAATTTGAGGTCTAAAACAACAATGAATTATGGAACTGAAACTTTAAAGTGATATAGAGAAGACAAAGGCGAAGAAATTTACTTTTTACGGGAAGAAATGGACGAGAAACGAGCAACAACACTCTAAAGTCTAACTAAGCTCACAACAATGAGGTTTAGTACACAATTATTTGAGAAAAGAGAGAAGAAGAGATATAAAACACTCAACAATGTTAATTTGGCGGACTCGTGGCCTCAGGTATGATACTGCTAGTACAAAATAACGTTTGCAAGAGGAGGGATCTCCAAATTCGTTCGGCTCCACAGGTGTGAATGACAGTCGTAGGTGTGAGACCACACCGGCGATAGGCATCAATAAGCGTGGCTCCCCACTAACTTCACCTAGTCTGTCCAGTTTAGCATTTCACTGTAGAAGAAGCTCCTCTGAAGCAAACAAAACTTGAGAGAATACATCACCAGGTTGGGCTAAAAATTTGTATATGCAAATCAAACCTGCAGAAAACTTACCCAAAATTCTCCAATACACTAGAAACTATGAAAAGTGTTCCACCAGCTTGATTTATAACTTTTATATGTAACCCTTCAAGATTTATGCTATAACTTTTTTTAAAAAAAATTGTTGCATCTATCTCTTGTAGTTTTCACTCATTTTAATATTATATTAGCGTGATGTCAAGACCATTCAATGTAAAACAAAATCAAGACAGAGAATTTCTAGGTAAACTCAAAATAGTACGACACAATAACAACTTACGGTCATTAACATTAAAAAAAAATTATTCAGGACTCTAAATCTGATATTTAATACGCTCCTATTCTCAAACAATTTTTTTTAAAAAAAGTAATGAACCATTGGATATAATATTGCGTCTTGACTTACACTTGCATTTGAGAGCGGTTTTGACCTTATGAATTGTATAAGAGATGATGTCATTTGCATTTTTGATTGACTCAATATGAAGATTTGCAGCAGAAATGTTGTTCGCTATCATTTAAAACCCTATAGTCACCAATGATCCACTATAAACTACATTACTATCGAATTGAGCAAGAGATATAAAAATGAAGAAGAACCCCCCACCCCCCATCATAAGCATATTGATATCCTGAGAGTTAACTACTAAAAGAGATTCAGTTGCATCTATGTAGGCATCTTGAAAGATCAACATGTTGTTTTGCTTTGTATTGTTGTTATCCCAAGAAAAGTTTAAACCAAAAGAATAACTTAGTTGTAGACTAACATAAATTAAAGGTACTAATAATATCATATTTCTATAAAACAAAACAATTAATCACTCGCATTAGCACATAAATGAGAAATGCCACTATTAATAATTTGATCCGTTGAAATGTGCACCAACTGTTGTATTGGACCATTATGGGACAAGACATCCCATTGGCTCCTTGTTTTATTATGAAGAATTGAAACAAGTGTTGTTGTTCCATGGGAAGCCTAATTATCTTTGTAAAACTTAAGACTACACTAATAGAATCACCCATATCACCAATGTCGGTCCTCGTCATAAACTTTGGATATTCTTAATTTTCTAACTGAATCATTTCCCACTTATGAGTAGTAGAACAAACCCCTGCATAAAAATTGTGAGTCATGCGTTGAGGCAATATCCACATACATATATCTTCCTTTGAACCAACCGCCATACATGATCTATCATCAGAATCCATTTTTTTATACAATAGTCGAAAGTGTAAAAAAAAGGGCACAAAAGGATTTGCATGACTACACCTTTGTACACTTGCAAATCCTTTTTACCTTTTTCTTACACCTTGGAGTATTGATAAAATAAAATTTGGTTAGTATGATATTTCATTTATGTCAGTTGGTTCAAAGGATGAGATAGGTATGTGAATATTGTCTCAACGCATGACTCACAATTTTTGTACAGGGGTTTGTGCAACTACTCATAGGTGGAAAATAATTCAAATAGAAATTGAAGAATTTCAAAATTTAATGACAAGGATGAACATATTGATCTAGGTGAACCTATTAGTGTAGTGTTAAGTGCTACAAGACAATTAGGTTACCGATGAAACAACAATACTTGTTCGAATTTTTCATTAATAATGAAACAAGGATTCTATGGGATGTCTTGTACAATAATAGTCCAATGCAACCGTTGGTGCACAATTCCAAGGATCAAGATCGTAACGGTGACATTTCTCTTTTATATTCTATTGTGAGTGATTTATTTTTGCATTTTCTAGAAATATTATATTATTAGTTTTTTTAATATACCATTTATCCATAATTCAGTTATTCTTTTTGTTTGAACATATAGGGGGACAACAATAGTTCATATAAAAACAACATGATGATCTTTCAAGATGCTTTCACGGATGAAACTGAATCACTTTTAGTATATGGAATAGTTAACTCTCAGGAAATCAATATGATGATGAAAGGGAGGGGAGGGGTTCTTCATTTGTTTATCTCTTTCACAATGAAATTTTGATAGTTCCAGATTGTTCGGCTACTTATAACGACAAAGGTATTCTTGGGAAGAACGATAATGGACTCTATAGTGGATCATTGGTGACTATAGGGATTCAAATAATGGCGAACAAGAGCTAAATCAATCTTTGAAATGGACTAATTCTTCAAAGATTCTTTCTAACTTAGAAAATTAGAAATTCAATAGTGGTAAGGGTTTGGGTTGTCAAAAGATATAATCCTCGTTTAACCCTCATATCAACCACATGTCTATCTATGATAACTTGTTATGCACTCACCGTTGCAGAACTGATCACTGAAAAGAAATGTGAATCCTTGAAAAATACAAAAGAAAATCAAGCAAGTTACTTTAAATTTGAGAAAAGGAAAGCACCTGGTCTTAGATGTAGTTTTAGTAAGAACATTTTCCACCATGGACGGGGAGATTTCATATCAAGTCTCTCGATATATTTTGGGAACTCCATCTTATATCGAGAGACTTGATATGAAATCTTTTTGCATAATGGAGGAAGCAATCAGTGTTGGTTCATGGACAGTGGTTGCTCAAAGCATATGACTGGAGAAACCATAACTTCCTCTCTCTAGAAGCACACCAAGGTGGTAGTGTGTCATTTGTAAACACCAAAAAAGGGTTCATCCTTGGCATTGGGAAGACTGGGAGATCTATGGAACACTTCATAGATATTCTGTACTATATGAATGGGTTAAAATACAACCTTCTCAGTGTTTCTCAAATATGTGTTAAAGGAAATGAAGTGAGATTTCTATCAACTTAATGTTTTGTCACTAATCTTACTTCGAAAGAAGTTATTCTTACGGCTAAAAGGCTTAGCAATATGTATGTTGCGGACCTTTATTATATATATAAAAAAGTAGATAATCTCACATGCCTGAGTGCTCAGGGTGAAAGTGATAATTTTTGGACAAAAAGGACAGGACATGTAGCTTCTCACTGTTTAATAAGTTGGTTTCAAGGGACTGGAATTGTAGCTTACCTAATCTGAAATTTGTAGAGAACAAAAATTGATACCTGCGTAAAAGGTAAGCAAACGAGAGATTCTTTTAAGAAAAAATGGTGTTAGCACAACCTGGCCACTAAAATTCATAACATGGACTTTTATGGGCGAGTGAAATTTCAATGCAGGGATGGGAAGAAAAACATTATGGTGGTTGTTGATGAATTCTCAAGGTTTACTTGGAAAATTCATGCAAACAAACTATGAAAAACCACATGTATTACTTATCTTTGCAAAAAGGATCCATATAAAGGTAAATTGCAATTGCAAGGATCAGATCAAACCATGGTACAAATTCTGAAAATGCCCAAATCAATGGTTTTCTTGTAGATAATTGCACTATTCACAACTTTTTCGTCTACAGAAGTTCTTAGAAAAATAGGGTTGTTGAGAGAAAGAACACAACCCTAGTGAATATTAGTAGAACCATGCTTATTGATGTAGGACATGCAATGAATTTTTGGGTAGAAGCGGTAAATACATTTTTCTATCAGATGTCTCATTAGATGAATGCTTAATTTAAATCCATATGAGCTACTGAATGGAAGAAAGACCTCATTCAGTTATCTAAAGGTTTTTCGCTACAAGTGCTTTTATGCTGAACAATAGGATGGATGATCTTGTCATTTTTTTATCCAAAGAGTGATGAAGGAGTCTTTGTGGGGTACTCCTTCACAAGCAAGGCATACAACGCATACAGAGTCGACAATAAGAGAACATTGTTCATAGAGGAAAGTGTTCATGTTATCTTCAATGAAGCTGGTGAAAGGAACAGCCTTGTACACATGGATGATCTTGAACTTGAAAAATTAATGAAAATTCAAAGAGATAGTCTTGTGCAAGACTATGGTGGAAAATGTTCCAAATAAAGAAGATGATGCAAAAGCTACAAAAGATTTTGGTCCTTCTATTATTTCGAATGCTTCTAACATATAACAAACCAACAAAGAAAGTTCTAAAGAAGGGGAACAAGTTTTTGAACCCAACGAAGAGACTATGAGGAAATCAGGGTGGAAACATTAGTCTTCTTATCCCTCAGACAATCTTGCCTCATTGAATCCGGAATGCACACTAGATTAAAGACTATAAATCTAGTTGCATTTTTTGCTTTCATATAAACTATTGAACCCAAGAACATCCAACAAGATCTAAAGCATGTTGACTAGGTGAACTTAATACAGGAGGAGCTTCATCAGTTTAAAAGAAGTAAGGTGTGGCAGCTAGTCCCATCTAGAATGGGGCAAAAGTCTCGTTATAATCAATTCCTTCTTCTTGATCGAATCCCTGAACAACTAGTTTTGACTTATTGCTTGTGTTATTGAAGAAATCAAAATTCTAATTTTTTGTGCTACCCATATAGAGTTCAAACTTTTTCAGATGGATGTTGAAAGTGTTTTTCTAAATGGATATCCAAAGCAAGAGTATATTGTAATAAGACTACAGGTTTGAAAATCATGAATTGCAAAATCATGTGTTGAAATTAGACAGACTTGTATGTCCTGAAGTAGGCTGTCAAAGCTTTGTATGAACGACTGTTAAAATTTCTTCTTGAAAATTGTTTCAAAAGAGGTAAAGCTCACAACACTCTATTCTTGAATTCAAGTGATTGAAGCTTCTTATAGCACAAATATATGGGGATGACAATATATTCAGAGCTACTGATGATTATGCAGGTTTTTTTACTGACAAGAAAAACACCTTAGGAATGGCCAATTTTCTAGGGTCATCACCGATTTCATGGGAAACAAAGAAGAAAAAATTGATATCTTTGTCTACAGCTAAATTTGAGTATAAAGTTGCTACTTCCTATTCTGGTCATTCCCATGGATCAGACAACAACTTGATCATTTTTGTGTTCTCACTGACAAAATTCCTCTTATGTGTGACAACACAAGCTCAATGAACAACGAAAAGAATCTAGTCAAAATTAAGAGAACCAATCACATTAATTTTAGACATCATTTCTTTCAAAAAAATGTTGATAAAGGGAATGGGGTGATATGATTTGGAAAAGTGGAGGATCATTTAACTGGCATCTTTACCAAAACATTAAGAAACAAACATTTTGTCAATAGTATAGTGAATTTGGGAATGCAAAAGCCACACTAATCCTCAATAAACTTGCAAGAATCCTCTACATTAACTAAGCTAATATGGTAGGTAACTACACTTGTCTTATTGCTTACTATTTGTGATTTCACTACTTTTACCTTACTGCAGCTATACACTCATGGAATTACAGCTATATAAAATATTTAGTCATTATGGTTATGCTATATATTGAAAGTGATCGGTCGTCTTGCAAGGTCAGTATCATTCTACTATATTGAGTTATTGCCCAATGGTCTTTGCCCTATTTCCTACGAGAGTTATAGACGTCTTTTCAGTTTGATAATAAACTGTCGCCTTTTCTGAGGGACTCGATACCAATAATAAATAGACTTCTTATTTTCAATCTTTATTGTGTCTAAGAAATCTGACCACTCTCTTAAATTAAAAGAAATCCTCTCTTCGTTCTCAGATGATTTGGAATTCTACAGATCTCGCTAATTTTACTCTCATGTGTGGAATGGGAGAAATTGGTGAATCTATAATGCAACAAACTAATGTCGTGGATCAGTCCTCGAAGGTCTCCCTTTTTTTCCTACTCTGGTTTCATTAGGTAAAAATTACCTATGTTTTGTAGCATACTAAGTGGTTAAGCCTACTGAAGATCTTGATGTCACTTATCAACCACGCAGTATCCTCAATAATGTCTGAAATATTGTTTGATGGGGACCAACCTTAAGGAAATGGAACGAAATCTAACATTTTAGCCACATCAAGGGAGTGGTGTATGAAGAGTTTGTCCCTTTTAAGAGGAGTTATTCATCCACCTTTCTCTAAGGTTAAATGCAACTCACCAGATCCGGTCCTAAAAGACCAAAGCTCGTGTCTAATAAAACCTTAGAGATTGTTGCACCTAGTGATGCTAGTCAAAGGGAATATGTGAAAGATGGTGAGGATATTCCCTCTCTTTTGGATGAGGAAAGACTTCGAAGAGAAAATACTCTGAAAAAGCCACTGCTGACATTGAAGGGACTGTTCTTGATATTAAAGCCAAAAATTTAGAAGGACCTAGTGAATCTAAGGGCAAAAAGAACGAGAAAAGGGAAAGGGAATTTGGTGGTTTCTTCCTCAAAAAAGGGTGTACGGAAGTATGTAACAAATAGAAACACACAAAAGTATATGAGTAATGCCATGATTGCAAATAAGGCTCAAACAATTTTAAATTATAGGGAAAGAAAAGTTGATAATACACTTGTCATGAAGCATATAGTGTTGTCTTAAGATCCAGGGTCTTGTAAAACTAAGTTGATGATATCATGAGAGTTGTAGACAAAAGTCAAAAGGAAATAGAGGAACAACGTGAAAAAAAAGTTAAAAGGATCACAAGAACAAAGAACAAATCACCTGCCAAGAAGGAATGTGTAAATACAAAGGCTGCTTCTAATCTTGAGACTATTTTGAGACATGGTCCGTCTATAAAAAGAATTGAGGAATAAAAGGTATTAACCATAGAAGAAAGAAACGCAAAGCTTGAGGAGCAGAATGTACTAAATGGTAGGATGTTTGATCCTAAAATTTTGACTAAACATAGAATGTGTTCCCTGTTTGATTATGAGGCATCGCAAAGGTGGTAATATCTATTAGAATGTCATGTGCCATATATACGTGAGCCTGAGGTACTTGTTTTTACTATAATATGAATCTTCTCAAAGATGGCGGAATCAATAAAGTTGTTTGTGCAATAGAGATCAGTTTAAGTGAAGAAGTTTTTGGTATAATACTGGGGAAACCTGCAAATGATCTAATCTGTTCAAGGATGCAAGCCTTCTATGGAGTATGTCCAATGGGCTACAAAATATTGTAACAAAAAAAGTGTTTGGGCATCCTAAGAAATTTCTAAAGGGGGAGCATTAACTATTCAATGAGTTAGTCAATAAGGTACTCCTACGTAGAACTGGAAAGCGAACAGTGCCCTTTTCTGCGGAACTATTCCTCATGGAACAATTGGATAAGCTTGAAGCAATAAATCTTCCCATAATCATGATTGGACATATGCATCAGATAATGACATAGAGGAATGCAAAGCATGGAGAGCTTATGGTACCTTATTGAACTTGGTTTTTGATCATTTTAATGTCCCTTGGTATAAGGGTAGCAGGTACTATCAAGAAGACTTTGTCTACGACCACATTTATTTAATATGAATGTGTGGAGGGAAAGGTAGTTTAATGTTTTTGAAGACCTTGAAAATCAGGAAACTCTTAAACATGAAATGACCGATTTTACTTCTCTTCTACGAGCTAAGGATGTAGAGATTTCTCGATGTCTAGCCCTTCTTAAAAGGAAAATTTTCAATGACCTGGTACCAACACTTTGAATAAGGAGGAAATCGATAGATTGAAGGCTGAAAATGCTAGACTGGTAGATTCAAATGCCTTACTGAGTGAGAAGGTCAAGTCGTTTACTAAGAAGCTTGTTCAGGTGCACACTTATGCTAATTTTTATTGAATATCTTTTTCTCATGGCCCCCCTCTGTCTTAAATTGTATGTCGTCTAGTCTTCTTTTTTTGCTTCTTGAAAATGTTGTAATAGCAATATATTTGTTTTGGTGCTACCTAATAGCTAGTTTTGTGACACAATGATCTAAAAGGACATTATCTTGTACTTCCTATGATTATGAATTCCTTACTAATTTGAATATTGTTTTTGTGTGTTACTGCTTACCTTAATAGTGATGTCAAAAGGGAGAATAGGTTTTTCCATGTTATTGTAACAAGTGGGCTTGATGACAAGGGAATGAATGACTTTTAGTAACATGTGGGCATCCTGACAAAGGAATGAATGAATACACTCAGTTTGAGAATGATGTTTGTTTTTCATCATAAAAAAGAAATAAAATATTGTATTTTAGGTCTTTTCCCGATCCTCACAAAATAAGGGACCATACCTTAGCAGAGTGTTCTCGTTGAGGTTCAAAAGGATGTAAAGTTGTCATGTTAGCTTGTTGGTGAGCAGATTAGTATACTTCACCAACAGGAGCGGATATGGTTTTTTGTACATTGGTAAATAACTCTATTTGTTTATTGATATATTAAAAGTAACAAACAACTTTACATTCCTTCATTCAAACTAAGAGAAAATTTCTTCTAAAGAACTCAAGCATAAAACAACACATACAACAAGGGACCTGATAGGCCAAAGAAGAGAAATCTTTACCTGCTGGTGTTATTGAATTCATGTTTTCTGCTAAACTTGTAGGATTGTTTCACATTCATAAAGAAACATTTCAAAACCTTTATGTGTATTGTTGTAAGAACACAATTAGAGTTAATTGTGTGTCTTGGGTGTTGAAGTGTATATTAATTCGTGGTAGTTAATATAGTGGGCAATGAATGTATTTCACTTGCTGAGTAAGTAATTAAGGTATTACTTAGTGTGAGACTAAGAGTTTAGTTTCATTGTTCTAACTTGAATTTGTATTCACTTTTTCTTGAGATTAGTGAAAGCAATTAAAAATCTATGAAGTTAGGTCATAATTTTAGTCCCTTGAGCAAGGAGATTTCTAAGTAAAACTCTTGTGCAAGATTTAACTTGAGCTATTCAGTTTCCGCACTATTACTCTATCAAAGGACCTGGATAGTGATAACTAATGTGCACACACAATCCAGCAGTCTAACCTTTAGATGGTAATATTAATGTACATATGAGATTTGCCTTCAAATAAAATACTTGATAAATGATAAATTATCTAATATTCGGAGATGTAATTAAAGACAATTATGATATATTTGAGAAAAAGAAGGTATAAATTTGGTAGCTTCATTAGTGTTGGAACAAGATAATACGCATCAACATCAAATCCAACAAACTAAAGCATCAAAAAGATAAAACAATCTGCACAAGAATTGAATACAAAAGAATATGATCCCCTACCTGAGCATAGAATAAATTGGAGACTCTCAATGATATTGTATGAACCCAGCTCCGACCGACCATAGCCTAAATCTCTTCACCTCAAAGATCCCTCACCCACCAAAGGAGTAGGTAAGTGTGGCGGCGATGAAAAAAGGGTTTTGAAGAGGAAAAATAAGTCATGAAACCCTTCTAAAACCTTGAAGACTTTCCTTTTATTGTTTATATTTCTGTATATTATTGAGATGGGCCGGGTTTGGTTCATTTCTTTATTCTAAAAACTTTTGCTAAAGACTCGATTCTGAAACATTTAATTTTGACTAATTTTTAATTCATATGCATGTTTTTGTTACAATTTGATCTACCATTAATGATTTATGGCAAGAGGGCAAAAAGATATCAATGTAATGTAAGAAACTAGTTGTAAAAGTCTTGTGGTAGAAAAATCAATTAAGTGAGTTACATATAGCTTAGAAATAATAAAAACACTTTGGAAGCCTTTCAAACCTTCTGAATATTACTTCTTTAGATTCTCAAAAATTATATTCAACTTTTCAGGTAACAAACACATTGTATATTAAGTTGTCAAAAGGGATTTAAAATATCCCCCCAAAAGAAAAAAAATACAATTAATTTGTACATTATTTAGAAGATGAAAGACCTAAATTGAATAACCATGAATGTTCCTTTTTCTCCTTTTTTATTTTTACAATGAATATATTGTGTTATGACGTAATTTTACTATCATTTTACTATCTTTGGAAAAATCACTTTTTGAAATGTTCCTAAGTATAAAACATCTGAGAAAAATACTTAGAAAAGAGTCGCCGCTTAATTTTTTAAGAATAAATTAAAAAAAACTTAAATTAAAAGGATCTCAAAGATAAAATCTTAATAAATTTAGAATAAATGGGTAAGAGATTCTTATTTACGCTTCAAGAAGGTTTTTAGGGCACTTGAAGCGTCCGTGAACATGCCGTTATCCTACGACTTAGGTTAAATATTTTTGACTATTTTTTTTAAAAATAATTCAATATAAAAATAATATTATTAATTTAAAATACTCGATTAACTTGAGAAAATAGTTAAAAGAACAATTTCTAATTTTTCAAGAAAATGGAATCTTAATTGAAACATTTGAATATAATACAAGTGACTAGAATTTTAACAAGATTAGATTTGTTAGAACTTATTTGTGGCATTTTTAGAATAATATTTTAAACCAAATTGGTTAATTAAAGAATGAAGATTATTTTGAGTTAATTGAAGGTTAAGTAAAAGTTTTCAAATAAATAAAAACCAAGCGTTGATAAAAATGAAATTTATTTAAACATACTAACATAAAGAATATACTTCATCTCTTGTGGAATTAATTAAGTTATTGAATAATTTCAAAGTTAGGGTTAATAAAGGAACCAAACAATAAATACTCATAATGAAATAATTTAAGAGTAAGCGAGAGAGAGGATTTGGGCCATTTTGGGCCTGCTGCAACTAGTTTGGGCTGAAATCTGCCATTGAAAAGTTTGGTGTATACTGCTGTATACAGTGCATATTTTCGCCCCTTTTTGTGTATATTGGACTGTGTACTAAACGTATACAATCCATTTCAGCTCCTGAACACCTGCATTTTGGCACCTTACCCTATATATCAATGTATATACATATACTGCTGTATACAACATGTATACAGTCCATTTTGGAGACTTGTGTTTCAATTTTCAGCCCGCATCTTACTTCTATTGCTTTGGCTGACTCAGCAAGAGGTAAAGTTAGGCTTTTGTCCCAATAAGGGGATGCAAGGATAGGAGATGAGAGTCCGAATAGACTCAAGGCAAGTTCCACATGCAAAGAAAGAGGGATAACATTAGCATTCAAACTTGAACTTATTCACAAGAATAGCATCCTTCAGTTAAAAAAAATGAAAAAAGCAGGATTTAATTCATAACAAGGTCAACTAAGATACTTCACGATAAAATAAAGCTACAGCCAATGCTACGTAGTGGATTTCAAAGAGACAAATTAAGTAACCACATTTCACTTCAGTTGATCAACCAAGAGACATCACTGCCTATTATACTAAGAAAATGCATCAGACATGTTTATTCCACCAGAAAATATCACATTTGTATTAATAATCAACCAAATGGGGGAAATCCTATAACCTTGCATGCATGAATAGAACATTAAATGCCTTAATCACACACTAAACAACTACAATCAGAGAAGACATTTTTTGACTATAGCCATTGAAATAAAACATGTCATTGTTATTACCTTTTAATCAAATGGATGACTATGTATGTTGACATAGACAAAGATATCTTGCCTACAAGATGAACATGCTTATAAATACAAGAAACAAAGGGGTATGCAGCCATATGCCTCTCCAGTAGCAACAACGAGAAGAATAGTAAATAAAAAAAACCCATATATTTAGGCTACTATAACTTATCATGAACAATGTTTCTAAATCATAATACACAAACAACAGAACTTTAACTTCTTCAAACATAAATTAGAATCAGTAAGTTGAGAGAATAAATATTTTGTCACTTTTAGGAACTAGAGATTTAAACAAAATATATATGAATCACTAAGAAAGCAAGTTACTACACCAAATATGTCTAGGAAAAGGCATGTAACAAGACAGTAAAGCCACAATGATATTCAATAGATATTGTGAAAAATATTACCGTTGCTCCTCTTTTTTCCCGTTAATAACTTAATCCCCCTTTTCTGACTCTATTTTTTCTCCTCTCTAAAACGTTTTATCTCTTATTTTTTCCTGCCCTATTTTTCTCATCAAAATTTTCTGCCCTCTAAAACATCTTCCTTTAACCATTGCAAGAACGAGATATTAATAGGCTGAGATTAGGATTGAAAGAGGGGGAAATCGAATTCAAAACTTGAATTTCTTTGCTCTTTATCGAGTTAACAGTAAAAACCATGCAGAGTTGTTGTTACTCTGGAGCTCCGCAAAAAAGGGGGAAAGGGGATGAAGGGATGGGGCGAGTATGGGCGATGCAGAAAAAAAAGGACGGCGCGACTTCTGTTCGAATTTTCCGGATTGATGTGGCGTTTCCTAGTTGTTCGCGTTGGAGAAGAAGAACTGTTGGGTTGTGGGCCTTTTTCCCTTCCTATGTGGATAAATAAAAGCCCAATTTGGACCAACCCATTTTTGCCCATAGGCCCATTCTTATAAGGCAAATATAAGCCTATTTATGTCTTATTTTCATATACACAGAGAGTTTTTTCAGCAGCCAAAAAGAGAGAAAGAGAGCAGTTTTCACAGTCAAAATTCAGCCCTAACAGCTAACTTCAAATTGCGATTCCCGCTTCGTTTCTTGTCCGGTTGAGCTGATTTTTGGAAAGCATATTATCTTCATCTCAATCTTTGATTAGGAACTCACAGAGTTGAATTTGGTGGCCTGCAGCTTCAGTTTTGCTGTCGTGAACAGTACCTGCGAAATTGGTGATTTTGCTCCTTTAATTCTCTAGATTTGGTGCAATCTTATTTTGTTGTTGCTCGTTGTTTGGCACTTGTTTTGTGGAAAATTTTGGAGAACAATATTGTAACTCTTGGTGATTATAGTTGAGCTTTTGGTCCCGTGATTTTTTTTACTCATCACATCGAAGGGTTTTCCACGTAAATCTTGGTGTCTTGTGCGATTGGTTTATTATTGCCTTGTTATATTTATTTGGTTGAATTACTTTCTGCCTTACTATCATATTGCTTGTGGTTTTTTGTCTTCTCTTGGTTCAAATCGTGAAGGGAAAGTATAGACTTGGGTATTCTTCCGCTGTTATCCTGTCAGACAGACATTCTTTGTTAGTGCCTTGTCTTTCCCAACAAAGTGGTATCAGAGCATTGGTTATTGTTGATTGTCGTTTTGAATGATGGAGGCAAATATGAGCAAAATGGTGTGTTTAAATGGTAGTAACTATCATATTTGGAAAGGCAAGATGAAAGATCTTCTATTTGTCAAGAAGATGCATTTACCTATGTTTCCTTCTAATAAGCCCCAGTCTTTGAATGATGAAGAATGGGAATTTGAGCATCTGCAGGTTTGTGGCTATATTAGACAATGTGTTGAAGATAATGTTAGAAATCATATTGTGAATGAGACACATGCCAAAAATTTGTGGGACAAGCTCGAGACACTTTATGCTTCGAAGACTGGCAACAACAAGTTGTTCCTATTGATACAATTAATGAATATTAGGTATAAAGAGGGCACTCCTATTTCTTATCATATTAATGATTTTCAGGGTGTTCTTGACCAGCTGTGCGGAATGAGTGTAAAGTTTGATGATGCGATACAGGGACTTTGGCTTCTTAATACTCTTCCAGACTCTTGGGAAACTCTTCGAGTTTCTTTGAATAATTCTGCTCCCTGTGGTGTTGTAACCATGGAATATACTAAGAGTGGTGTCTTGAATAAAGAAATGAGAAGAAGATCTCAAGCCTCATCTTCTTCAGCTTCACACTCCGATGTTTTGGTTACTGAAGATAGGGGAGAAACAAGTCCAGAGGTCAGAATGATAGAGGTAAAAGAAGATGCAAGTCAAAGTCTTAATACAAGAATATTACATGTGAATATTGCCATAAGAATGGGCATATCATGAAATATTGTTATAAGCACAAGAGAGATATGAGACAACAAAAGAGAGAAGGCGATAATGAAAATCGTGTTGCTATTGTTTCTAATGATGATCTTCTTGTTTCTTGTGATGCAAATGCCATTAATCTTGTTCGTGATGAGTCTAGCTGGTTTGTGGATTCTGGTGCTACTTCTCATGTCACGCCAAAGAAGGAATTATTTTCTTCTTATACTCCAGGTAATTTTGGAACGTTGAAAATGGGCAATAATCATGAAGTTGAAGTTATTGGCATTGGGAGAGTTTGTTTGGAAAGTAACAATGGTTCCAAACTAGTTCTCTATAATGTCAAGCATGCTCCAGATGTTCGGTTGAATTTGATTTCTGTGGGATATCTTGATGATGAGGGTTATGTTAATACACTTGATGTTGGCCAGTGGAAGCTTACTAGAGGTTTGATGGTTGTGGCTCGTGGTGACAAGTTGTCTAACTTGTATGTATTTCAGGGCTCCATGTCAAGAGACTCAGTAAATTTGGTGGTGAATGATACTTCATCAGAGTTATTGCATAGAAGGCTGAGTCATATGAGCGAGAAGGGGATTGATAGTTTGGCTAAGAAAAATTTGCTTTCTGGAGTGAAACAAGCAAAGTTGAAGAAATGTGTTCATTGCTTAGCCGGTAAACAGAAAAGAGTTTCCTTTCAGAGTCATCCGCCTTCAAGAAAGCTTGATTTGCTGGAGTTGGTACATTCTGATTTATGTGGTCCTTTTAAGGTAAGATCTCATGGTGGTGCACTTTACTTTGTGACTTTTATTGATGATCATTCTCGCAAACTCTGGGTATTTCCTTTGAAGTCCAAGGATCAAGTACTTGATGTGTTCAAGAGTTTTAAGGCCTTGGTTGAAAGACAAACAGGGAAGACATTGAAATGCATCCTCTCAGATAATGGTGGTGAGTATATTGGTCCTTTTGATAGATATTGCAGAGAGCAGGGTATTAGGCATCAGAAAACTCCTCCAAAGACTCCTCAGTTAAATGGTTTAGCAGAGAGGATGAACAGAACTCTAGTTGAGAGGGTTAGATGTATGCTTTTAGATGCTAAGCTATCATATTCCTTTTGGGCAGAAGCACTTAATACTGCTGCTTATGTTATCAATTTATCTCCTGCTATTTGTTTAGATGGTGATGTCCCTGACAGAGTTTGGACTGGTAAGAATGTTTCTTATGATCATCTTAGAGTCTTTGGGTGTAAAGCCTTTGTACATGTTCCTAAGGATGAAAGGTCAAAGTTGGATGTTAAAACTCGGCAGTGTATCATCATTGTTTATGGTCAAGATGAATTTGGCTATCGTTTCTATGATCCTGTTGAGAAGAAACTTGTTAGAAGCCGTGATGTTGTGTTCTTTGAAGACCAAACAATTGAAGATTTTGACAAAGCTGACAAGGCTGATTTTCAGAGTAGTGAGAGCTTAGTTAATGTTGATCCAGTTCCTTTGACTATTGCACCGGAAGAAAATCTTCATAATGATGAAAATCAAGTTGATAATGAAGATGGTGATCATGTTCAGAATGACCGGCATGATGTTGTTGATGCTCCAGTGCAAGATGATGTGGTTGTCCAACAACCAATTATAGATGCTCCAGAGAGTTCTCTCAGACGATCTAGTAGAGAGAGAATTCCTTTATCTCGTTATTCTCCCAATGAGTATGTACTCTTGACTGACAGGGGAGAACCTGAGAGTCTTGATGAGTCCATGGAAAGTGAAGAAAAAGAAAGGTGGTTTGATGCTATGGATGATGAGATTAAATCCTTGCATGATAATCATACCTTTGATTTGGTTAACTTACCTAAAGACAGAAAAGCTTTGAAAAACAGGTGGGTTTTTCGGGTGAAACATGAAGATGGTAATCCAGTTCCACGGTATAAAGTTAGATTAGTTGTCAAGGGATTTAATCAGAAAAGGGGAGTTGATTTTGATGAGATCTTCTCTCCAGTTTTGAAGATGTCATCCATTCTTGTAGTTCTAGGCTTGGCTGCAAGTCTAGATTTAGAGGTTGAGCAAATGGATGTTAAAACTGCTTTCCTCAATGGTGACTTAGATGAAGAAATTTATATGGAGCAACCGGAAGGTTTTGAAGTCAAGGGTAAAGAGAATTATGTTTGCAAATTGAAGAAGAACTTGTATGGTTTGAAACAAGCTCCCAGGCTGTGGTACAGGAAGTTTGGTTCTTTTATGAGTCAGTAGGGCTTCAAGAAGACTTTTTCAGACCATTGTGTTTTTGTGCAAAAGTTCTCTGATTGTGACTTTATTATTGTGTTGCTTTATGTTGATGACATGCTTGTTGTTGGTCATAATACTTGCAGGATTCAGAAGTTGAAGCAAGAGTTGAGTAAGTCTTTTGCTAAGAAAGACTTAGGACCAGCAAGGCAGATTCTTCGCTTGCAGATTGTGCGTGATAGGAAGGCCAAGAAATTGGTATTATCACAAGAGAAGTACATTCAGAATGTACTTCACAGATTCAGCATGGACAAAGCTAAGGTTGTCAGTACACCTTTAGCTATGCACTTCAAATTGAGCACGAAACAGTGTCCTTCTAGTGATGATGAGAAGGAAGATATGAAGAAAGTTCCTTATGCTTCAGCTGTAGGTAGTTTGATGTACGCGATGGTTTGTACAAGACCGGATATTGCTCACGCTGTTGGAGTTGTTAGCCCTTTTCTTTCTAATCCGGGAAGAAAACATTGGAATGCTGTGAAGTGGGTTATGAGATATCTCTGTGGCACTTCTAGTCTGAGTTTGTGTTTTGGAACGGGGAAGCCTATTCTTTGTGGCTATACTGATTCAGACATGGCTGGTGATGTTGATACTCGCAAGTCTACTTCAGGGTACTTGGTTACTTTTGCAGGGGGAGCTGTGTCTTGGCAATCTAGGTTGCAAAAATGTGTTGCTCTATCTACTACAGAAGCTGAGCTTATTGCTGTCATTGAAGCTTGTAAAGAATTGCTTTGGATGAAGAGATTCTTGGGGGAACTTGGTTGTGCTCAAGAGAGGTATGTACTTTATTGTGACAGTCAAAGTGCTATATATCTTGGCAAGAATTCTACGTTCCATGGTCGGTCTAAACACATTGATGTGAGATACCATTGGATTCGAGATGTGTTGGATTCTAAGTTGCTTGAGCTTGAAAAGATTCATACAAATGACAATGGTTACGATATGATGACTAAAGCTTTGCCAAGAGGGAAGTTTGAAGATTGTTGCATGGTCGCCGGGATGGCGGTCTCTTCCACATAGTCGTGAGGGGGAGAATTGTTGGGTTATGGGCCTTTTTCCCTTCCTATGTGGATAAATAAAAGCACAATTTGGACCAACCCATTTTTTCCCATTGGCCAATTATTATGAGGCAAATATAAGCCTATTTAGGTCTTATTTTCATATACACAGAGAGTTTTTTTCAGCAGCCAAAAAGAGAGAAAGAGAGTAGTTTTCGCAGTCAAAATTCAGCCCTAACAGCCAACTTCAAATTGCGATTCCCGCTTCGTTTCTTGTTCGATTGAGCTTATTTTTGGACAGCATATTATATTTATCTCAATCTTTTATTAGGAACTGACAGAGTTTGATTTAGTGGCCTGCAGCTTCAGTTTTGCTGTCATGAACAGTAGCTGCGAAATTGGTGATTTTGCTCCTTTAATTCTCTACATTTGGTGCAATCTTATTTTGTTGTTTGTCGTTGTTTGGCACTTGTTTTGTGGCCAATTTTGGATAACAATATTGTAACTCTTGGTAATTATAGTGGAGCTTTTGGTCCCGTGGTTTTTTACTTTTCACATCGAAGGGTTTTCCACGTAAATCTTGGTGTCTTGTGTGATTGGTTTATTATTGCCTTGTTATATTTGTTTGGTTGAATTATTTGCTGCCTTACTATCATATTTCTTGTGGTTTTTGTCTTCTCTTGGTTCAAATCGAGAAGGGAAAGTATAGACTTCGGTATTCTTCCGCTGTTATCCTGTCAGACATTCTTTGTTGGTGCCTTGTCTTTCCCAACAAGAACAGGGTCGGTTTATGTATGATTTTCCGGGTATTGTTGTTGTATTGAGTTGTTGAACGAAGGAAAAATTCCATGAATAAATACATTTTTAAAAATAATTCTTGATTTTAGTGATACTCTTTGTTTATTACTATTTATAGTTTTATTGTGATAAATCTGTAATATATATTAAAAGTGATTATGTATGCCATATATTTGAAATATATATTAAAAGTGATTATGTATGCCATATATTTGAATTTGTTATAAACAATTTGTATTATAGTGAATGTCTAATTATGTTGAGTTCTTGTAGGATATGGTTAGGAATCCTACTTGGGGACCAATAAGGTTTTCCCTGTAAATAAATGGTTTTCCTTCATTGTAAATAAAATTGGTGAAAGATCAATGAATCATGAATATACTTCAAGATGAATAAATTTTTTTTTCATCTTCTCTCTTCTTTATTTGTTTTCTAATTTCATATATAGTTTCATAACACGTTATCAGCACGATTGTTCTATTCTTAAAGAATGATGAAGAAGACGGAAAAAATGCAAAAGAGATCTTGCATAAGTTATGCAATAAGGTTCTTATATCTTCAAGGTATGATTTATCTTTATGCTATAATTATTTATGTATCAGATTTGGAGGTACCATCTAAAGGAAGTATTTAAAGAGACTTGTCGACTTTCTAAACATTTAATTTTAATCGACTGGGAAGAGAATTCCTTAATTTATTTTAATAATTAAATAAGCACAATTTAGTGAAAGGTATGTTTTCAACCTTTATATAAGATATGTGATCTATTAAACTATATCTATTAACAACTAATGTTAATTATAATAAATTAATAATTTCAATTTTGTGTGTAATTATAATGTACGATCATGTTAATGATCGTCAAAAGTGATAAAATTACCATTATTTTGAAGGCTTGAGGTTGAAACCCATTATAGGTAAGACGATGGATTTACGTCCAATCGCACCAAGAGGGTAAGACATTGGGTTAAATTCCTGATGCACCATGATGAGAAAATATTGGGTTCAAGTTCCATCTATTTATGGTCTAAGACACTTTTATATGGATAAGACTTTGAATTTGAGTCTTAAAGCATCGTATTGATGATAATAAATGACTAAAGAAAAACTAATGTGTTTTTGATGAGAAGTCATGAAATTTACTGAATTTGCTTCATTATAGAAGTGAATGTGGTAGTAGTGCATAATAGGTCTTAAAGAAGACAATTGATTAAGTGATGCACATGAATATGGAATGAGGTACTAAGTTATCAAAATTTGATGTATTGAGATGATTGTTTTCTATTAATGAAGAATGAGAGCTTTTGACAAATGGTAAAAATACAGATCAATTCTTTAAAGTGAATGAGGTGTAAGCCATCATGCTAGGCATGAAAAAAATCACAATTTTTAATTGTGATGTGGTATCACCAAAATTGTCTCTTGGCCGACATATGTTAAAGAAAAGTTTCATACTTTATCTTTTGACTTATATTGGATAGTAATTGGTGCAATTGAGGAAAATTATATGGTAAATAAAAAGTTTACAAATTCCAATACTTTCTTAGTTTGACAGGATTGTTAGTTTGACACGATTGTCTTGAACATCGTTAGTCTATAATATTCAGACGAATTATGGAAAATTAAAATGAACATCCATGGAACAAAACTAATTTTTTAAATGGTGAATTTTCTTGTACTACTTGTTAGTAAGACAAGCTAACTGTGAGACTATCATAAATGAAAGTTGAGATTGAATTCTCTGTGTTCTAGGAACGTATACAGATATTTGTGAACCTAGTGATCCACCTAGTAGATTATTTAGATATTTAATGGTCCTTATAAATGTTTCTTCTATATATATGGTCTCATATTTTCCTATTATTATCTCGCAAATTGATGTTGGCAAAAATGTTGGCACAAATAATATGTTTATACGCACAATTTTCTTCATATTAGATCATTCAATTATAGAATCACGACTCACCTAAAGGGTAAAAGTAATTGAGAAGAAATAAATCTAAAAATTACTCTTGGAGTAATAAAATTGATGTTTACTCATATAATAGTAAATCAAAAATTTACTAACGCAAAAGGCACATGTCGTAGTAAACTTGGAGTTTACGAGTACTACTAATTTTATTAGTTGACATGAATAATTTGGTCATCCCAAAGATATGCATACTGAGTAATGGACATATATTGAAAACTAGAAGATTCTTCAAGAATTCTTTTGTTTGTTTGTTCTTATGACAAGTTGATTGGATCAACTAATGTTGAGATTAAATCTCGAAATTCTGAAAAGTATAAAAGGTGAATATGGATCCGTTCAACTATCATGTGACAAGATAAAAAAAGATGCATCTATAAGATAATCACATGTGCGTTTGTTGTCAACCAGTAGTTTGACATTCACAAAATTGTTTGTACAAAAATAATTTAGTTAGAGCAAAATTCAGAATATGTAATAAAGACAATTTATCTTATAATATTGATAAATACTCAAGATGATGTGAGACTAAATGTCTCAAATAGTAAAATCATTGTTTATGAAAATATAGTTTTATATGTTGATATGAAATACGATATTGCATACAAAAGTAATTGTACCCATCAGACCGATAAATTATGATCAAGTTTTCTTTCAATTGATTTATGGTCGAGGATCAAATATTTTTCATCTGATTGTTTTGATATGTACTATATAATCAATGAATATACATTGATGCACAAGGATAGATTCTCCAAAGATTGAGATATATGTTAGTTTGTCTAACATAAGGGGGAGACTACAAGCAACACAAAAGTTTTAAATACTCCTATTGAATGTCCCTTAAGGATAAAGACTATGAAATGCATGAAGCATGATATACTAATCAATTCTAAATAAAATAATCCTTGAAAAAGGGGGAGGATCAACGAATCAAAATGATCATAATAAGGATACAATGTGCTCTTGAAGATCTTGAGATATAACACTTTATAAAACCTCATGAGAGGGGTAGCTACCCAAAAAATATGAAGTGATGAGATCTCAATAAATTATGTCGTATTGTGAATCAATGCAAAATGATATATCGTTGACAGTATCTTTGAAACAGTATCACAATATTGTAAAATATTATTGTGATATAAATTTTACGACTATTAAGCATGCTGGTATAGAAATAATTATCAAGTGAAAAGTGGAATGGTTCATCTAGATAAGTGTAAAACTTATTTGACTTGCATTCTATGCACTAGAAGATGTAATACATCTAACATTGAATGTTGAGACTTAACAAAATTGAGATGAAAATATCTGATGAGTTCAAAATCTAAAGCATATACAAGTTTTTGGAAAACTTATTTATCTTCCTTATAAGATTAAATTGATTCAAAATGCATAGAGCATATACAAGTATTATTATTCAAGTTGAGGACTAGAATTAAAACTCTTGAGAGTTTTCAAAAGACAATAGATTATTTGCTTAAAGAAGTAGAAGTAAGGAACTTGCAGAATTCTTTCATATGACTAATTTATATTGTGGAAGGCCAAAATTTTGTGTCAACATATTGTATGTATGATATGAAAGATTTTTTCCTTTCATATTCATGCCAATAATGTGCTATTATATTTGTTCATTACCTACAATATCATATATATTTACTATTAATGTGGCATGTGAAAAAAATATATGTCGCGTTTTTTAAACATTATTACTATCAATGACTAATTTAGTTCATAAGGGTAAATAATTTTTTTTTGTTTTAGAAAGGATATTAGAGTCACTCAACTTGAATATTTTTTTTTCTTTAAATATTTTGTCTAGGGGCTTTCCCTTTAATAAGGCGTCTGGAATCACGACATAAAATTAACGCTTAGACATGTGATTTCATGCTAATTTTGGAATTTCAAATTATGATATGAGATTTTTCAAATTTAAGGTTGACCTAAAAATAAAGTTATATTTTATTTAAACTATCCCGCATTTTTATCTACTAACAGTTTATTTCATATATAAATAAAATTGTAATTCATATCATTACTTTTAAACCATTTATATCTCATATAAAGATTATTCTCACCAACACAAATTTTATTAGTAATTCATATCAATTCCTACTATACCATTTATATTATTCAGTTTTGATCAACTTTACTTACCAACTAAATGACTCAAAGTAACAATGTTTGTTTCTCTTCTCAGTTATATAATCGAGAAATGCTAGTTTAACATGAGATGGTTGTTGGTAGTATGTGGGAGGATTATATGAAAAACCGAACACTACAACTTATGTTAAATTTTATTTTGTTGAATTAAAGTTTGATCCATAAAATTTTGTAAATTTTTAGAATAGCTTTGTGATACTATATGATGCGATTATAAACTTTTTCTTATTTGGTAAGACTCTAAAGAGAATTGAGATAATATTAGTAGTTGTATAACTTATGAAATTTTTATGGTTAGTATAAATATACAACATAAAATGTCCAAATTGCATTTCTAAATAAAACTGCAACTACATCTCATAATTTATATCATGATTTCAAATTATGATTTCATATCTGGACAAATGAGCAATTAGTATAATAATATATTTATATGATATAATATAATAATGAAGAATAGTACATTGATTAAAATCATGAGTTTCTATCTCAGTCATTGAACTTTTAAAACTCCACTTAGAAACTCACTTAACTTAGAATAATTCACTTAAAAAGTAACTTTACTTTGTTCTATAATTAAAAAATCACTCAACTATTTGTATTTGACTTAGAAATCACTCAGTTCAAATATTTATATCATCCTTAGAAAGTCATAGAAAACAAATTTTGTTGAAATATAATTTCTGTTTTTCTCACGCCCTTAAGCTACACAAGGGGGTAAACACGAGACCTAGGATCACGAGTGGTCCCAAGCTAACCTTGATGGCATATCATAAGCATACTAAGATAACTTAAATAAGATAATTTAGTGCGGAAGGTTAATACATGACATAACGGGGAAAAGATGGGTAATGCTCATTCTAAATCTTAATATATAAAAATAAGTTTAATGACAACTAAAAGATAAAGTGGAGATGGTTTTCTCCCAAAAAAATAGATGGTGTTCTTCGGTATCAGGGGTGACTATGTGTTCCTAAGATGGGTGAGTTTAGATAGTAGATTCTTGCAAAAGCCCATAATTCCAGGTATTTTATTCATCAATGCGCCATTTAGATGTACCTTAATCTATGAGAAGTCATTTAATTGAATTTTATGAAGAGGCATATAATAGATTTTGTGGCTAAGTGCATAATTGTCAACAAGTCAAGGTAAAACATAAGAATTCAAGAGGTATGACCCAAAGAGATCAACATTCCTACTTAGAAGGGTGAACTGATCAACATGGACTTTATCATAGGTGTACCTCGTACTCGTAGACATCATGACTCCATTTGGGAAATTATTGACACGGTTATTAATTCTGCCCACTTCTTGGGTGAAGACAACAGATTCAGGGGAGGACTACACCGGGCTTTACATTAATGAGAGAGTCAAGTTGCATGGGGTTCCTTTGACTATCATCTGAGATAGAGATCCTCAATTTACCTCTCATTTCTCAAATTCATTTCAGAAGGTCTTTGTACTGAAGTTAATCTTAGAACAACATTTCATCCATAAATGGATTGTCATCCAGGGAGTACCATTTAGACCTTAGAGGACATGATGAAGGTTTGTACGATCGACTTCAAGGGTCGTTACGATGTTCATTTTCCTCTTATAGAGTTGACCTAAAATAATAGCTACAATTCTAGTATTCAGATGACCCCTTATGATGCATTGTATGAGTGTAGATGCAGAACTTCAATTGATCGGTTGTAAGTAGGTGAAAAAGCCTTAATTGGTCCATATTATTTTCATGATGATATGGAGAAAGTGAAAGCCATTATATATAGAATGAAGACAACCTAGAGTCACTAGAAGTCTTATGCAGATGTGAGGAGAAGGGAATTACATTTCCAAGTTGATGATCGTGTTTTCCTGAAAGTGTCACCTATGAAGGGGATGTGAGATTTGATAAGAAAAGAAAACTCATACCTAGATATGTAGGACCTTTAAAATATCTTGAAAAGAATTTGTAAAGTGGCTTATGAGTAAGAATTTCCAGTATAAATAGCAGCACTGCAAATGGTCTTTTACATTTCATTACAAAAGGAGTGTATGAGTGATCCAACATCTATAGTACCCTTAGAAATTGTGGCTCTGAAGGATAGTCTCACTTATGAGGAGGTACCAGTTGAAATTCTTGATCTTTAGGTTAGAAGATTGAGAAACAAAAAAGTCAACTCAATTAAGGTTGTGTGGAGGAGTTAGCCCGTAGAGGGAGCTACTTGGGAAGAAGAAGAAGCCATGAAGGTCAAGTATACTCACCCCTTTCCTTCTGATTTTATTCCATCTTGAGGTAATAGTTCCTCTCCAATTTTTCAATTATTCATGTATAAATTCAGTCTAAGTATCATATTCCTTCAGTTTGTACTTGCATTGTAAGTTTATTTGCATGTTCTTATAACTTAGTTTAGTCATAAATAAGTTTCCAATATTCAGTGGTTAGGTTTGCAGCTCTTTCACTCCATTTCAGCTAGTTTAGTCTTCATTAAAGGATAATTTTTCCCACAAAGAGATATTGCAACACCTTGAAAATCAGGCTTAGAAAAAAATTACAAAAAAATACATGGACCAGTGAACTAGAACACGGATCACGGACTGTGGTAGGGTCCATCGTCCGTTGACCTACCCGTGGTGGAGAGTTAGACTCCACCAGGCTTAGACGACAGACCAGGGAACTCTTCACGGGTTATGGTCTGGACGATGGTATGTGGTGGCATCCATAGGAGCTTAAAGTGTAGGAGACCAAGCCTAACTCTTAGACCCCATTGCTAAGTGAGGACCACAAGGACCTTAAAAGTCGTGGTTCTCCACACGGTCTGTGGGAGGGTCCGTGAACTTGATCTACTAGCCCTTAGCCTAAGTGAGAACCATGAGGACCTTCACGGTCCGTGGTCATCCACATGGGTCGTGGTAAGGCTCGTGAATAGGACCAGTCCTTGACCAGTAACCACTATCCAAGGACCATGACCAGTCCCACGGTGCATTAGTTTTATCCTAGAAATATTAGTGGAACTTACCCAAGTCATATCTTTCATCAAAAACAAAGAAAATTAGAATACAAAAGGAGAAAGAGGTAGCAACCCTAAACACAACAAGTTTCCATCAGTTCAAGCCCCCAAATTGTAATATTTCTCCATGAAATTCATCACGAGGTATGTGGGATTTCAGTAGTGGGTTCCCTTCACACATTAGGTCCATAGATTTTAATAAGTTTCTTGATATGTGGGATTTCGCTAGTCGGTTCCTTTTACACCTAGATTTCAGTCAATTTCATAGGGTTTCTTGAATGTTAGAAATTTTTTGGTGCAACTTTTAGCATGATCCAAATCGGATTATCACGTTGTTCCTCCGATTCTCGCATAAAATTTAGAACCCTATATATGTATTTCTTTAAGTTCATGGATTGCACATGCTACGTCAGTTAATAAAGGTTTTTACATACATTCTTTAGTTTATGAATATCACAATATCAGTAGAGTTTCATATGCTAGGTTAGTTAATTCAGGTATATACATACATCCTTAAGTTTACGAATGTCACAATATGAGTATAATTGTCCGTATTTTGAGCTATCGAGTATTACAACATTATAGTCATAATATTGTGTATTTACATAATCAATTGGGAGTAGCTTAATGAGTTGGACTAGGGTCAGTTACCTTCATATCCCCAGAACTACGTGCCTCCTTAGGTTATAAGCTCCATATATGGGCATCATTTTAGCGATCACGCTAGTCATGCCTCTATACCTTTTGCAGGGTATATTGTGTCAAACCCTAACCCTGGGTGAGGAGTACATGTACCATATGGATACATGTTTTAAAGTGACCTATGATGAAAACGTAAACCACTATGCAAATAGACTTAATAAGAAAAAGCTTCATGTATGATACATATAGAATAGCTAAATTGATAAATGTGGACAAGTGAAACTATGGATATCGATGATAACTTTACAATGTCTATAAAGCCTTACTGGAATCTATGACTATACAACTATGAAAATATGCATAGAAAGGACTCAGAAAAGCCCTAAATGAACGGGATCTCACCAACAACCAGTGGGTATCATGTTCTTCTATAGGGGCATATACTAGTTGAGTACCTTTACGTGCACCATGAAATGCAGCATGCCCAATAAGACAACCATATGTAAAATTAGAGCTTAAGTGAAACTAAATCAAAATAGATAGGATTTGAGACCATTTTTACTTAGTTTGTGAAATCATGGATGTTACATTCTTTTCTTTACTTTTTTGTGTGTTATATTCTTTATAAGACATCTGACACAAATGACCAGCTGATCAGTGGTAGAAAAGGAGGACCCATTCTAGGCAATTTAACCCCTGGGATACTGTACTCATATTTCCAGAAATTTAAATTGGGATCGGCCCATGCTGGGCTATCATCCCTGAGCTGCCGAACTTCAATACCAATTGGGATCGGCCCATGCAAGGATTTCGCCCATGAGCTTCCACCCTTCAAAACCAATTGGGATCGACCCATGCTAGGCATTTGTCATTGGGATGCCACCCTTAATGATACAAATTTCTTAACTTTAGATTTTTTAATCCTTGAAGTTGTTGTTTTGATGTACATAATTCTTTTGGGATTGTTCTTTGGATAATCATAGCTCCTTTGATATTGTTCTTTTGATAATCATTATCTCTTTTGATATTGTTGTTTTAGTGGTAATAATAACTGTTTAGATTTGGAAGTATGGACCACTAGTACAAGATATATGAATATGGACTTACAATTATAACAATAACATGGGAAGCAAATGTGACACAAACATAATACTTAGGAGCTTATAAGACTCAACAAGCATTTTGACATCTCAAATTGAAGCACATCAATTAAACACATTTAACATTCAGCCAAGAGATTTGAACTCTACATGATAGCCAAATACTCACAAAATAATATCAAATACGAGGTATACATGAACGTGGAACCAAGTGAGAATGTGGGAAGATTCAACTTAAGGAAAGATTAATATTACAAGTACAATATAATAATAAACAATAGAAAAATTAGGGATATTGTGACATAACATTATAGTCTAACAGAATAAGATTAATAATAAGTAATAAAGGAAGAATATGAACGCGTGAAAAGATGACATATATGATGGAATAGACAATTGAAGAAAGTTTGAAAGATACGGGCAGATTGTATATCCAATATATAGACATATGTACCATGTGTAATCTAGCATCAGTTTTGATTATTTAAAGGGAGTACGTGCCAAGGGAAATTTGATGATGAAACAAGTTTAAACCTTTATTGATATTACTTGGTAGAGTAAGCACATATATTTAGTAATAACCTCATATTAGACTAATCCTTTTAATGCTCTAGGGAGTAGGAACCAGTCACTACCAAGGGCACTTAGAAAGCTTACATTGTAAAATAAATGTTAGATTCATGCCGAAGAAATATGAAATCAAATAGTCCTATATACCTTGCTGCACAAATTTGGATATTACAATGAGTTAACCGTCTTCCTTTCAGATTATTTCTCTATGATGGAGTAAATAAAAAAACTAGCATTATAGTAGTTTATCAACAAATTTTGGCTACTTGATCAAAACCAAAACGGTACTTGGCAATAAATCTACAATTGATACTATCAAGGGTGTTCTTCCCACTCATTCTCCTCTAATTTTTTCGTATACTATACAACTTTCTTATAAGGTTCTTGGAAACTCTTTGGGCTTCACACGTTTGGAAAATGGTATATAAAGGGATGGCAGGAAGTCAGCTCATGCAACACTCATTAAGCGTCACATATATACACTTTCAACGTTCTTCCCTCTAACCAGTTCCCATGACTTCTCTGCACATATCCCTCCATACCCCCTTATTTTACGATACACAAAATAGTCCTTCAGCATCACAAAGTGGAAATAGCAATATAAACTCATGACTTATGATCAGCATCCCGTGAATTGCAACTAACATTTAGATTCACAAAACAATATCACAATTAAAACTTAAGTCCTTTACACTATGTCTGTCCCAACACATCCTACCTTAACAGTTACCACATCACATAATATAGAGGAAACACTCCTCTGTTCATTAAGACATACAAACTTTTACAAATAATGCAAGAACAAGAGAGGGATGAAAATTTTCACAGTTTACCTTGCTAGGCAGAAACCTCACTTGCTAGGAGTTGGGTTCTTCAAGGTTTAGGTTATCCTGTATCCCTTACCTTGATGTTGAATCCGATTATTCATTTGAATTACTTAAGTTGGGAGATGTTCTACTAACTTGTACTTCAAAAACAATGGTTTGCTTCAAATTTCAAGGGTGAAGCTATAGACCAAAATTGTTGGAGCTACCATGGCTTTACTTGGGAGTAATTATCTGAGAATATGTAATATGAAGGAGATGTGATAAGCTTGATGCTTTAGAGGGTCCCTTTTGGACGTTTTCACTTAATAAATTGGAAAATAATATGGTCCTTTACATTAAGCAAGCAGGTGCGTCACCTCCTTAATTTCTTCCACAAATTTTTAAGTAGTTGCATCACATACTTGTAATTTTCACTTAATGCACTCCACTTATTCTATGTAGGTGCATCACCTAATTTCCCTTTTCACTTAAAATGCAGTTCACTAATTCTAAGTCGGTGCATCACCTGGTTTCCCTTTTAACTCAAAATGAATCCACTAATTCTAAGTAGATGCATCACCTACTTGCCCTTTTCACTTAAAATGCGGTTCACTAATTCTAAGTAGCTACTTCACCTATTACCTTAAGTTTAAGCAAGCAGCTCAATATTTTATTCCATTTCTAGACTTGAATATCTTTAACTTAACTTAAAACTTATATAAACTATCTCTTTAAACTTTCGACTCAAATATCACCTTATGATCTCAAGCTTAAATAATTTCATCAGTTTCAACTTACTTCGGTCACATTAAAATCTACAGAAGAGTTCACTTTAAACCTATTCTATTGTAACTAGTTGCATAGGAAACTGAGTCCGTAGCTATATCACAAGGAACTTTATAACTGTCATATAAATAAACTAGTACACAAAGAATATGGGTGCTACATATTAGTTCTTCCCGATGGGGCGTATACATCATACTCCACATTTAGATCATGTGGTTTTATGTCAGTTATTAGTCGCTCCCAAAGTTTAGTCAAACTGTATTGCATTTTCCATGTTTTAATTACAATTTAGTAATTCAGTCTCAGTATATTTTAAACTTGGACATTGCATTCAGTTAGTTCATGTTTCGTAATTTCAGTATCCTTATCATGTTCAGATTATATCACTTTATTTCTTTGTTTAGTTATGTTATTGTTTAGTTTTATTCTATCTTGAATGCTCAGTACCTTTTAAGTACTGGCGCATACTCTGTCCTTAATCTTCTTGTGATGTAGATTCAGCTCCTCAACAATTAGATCACGCACATATAGGTCCCTGATCTTCCGATCAACAACGTCACTGTGAGTCCTCAATCGTCAAGGACTAGTTACAATATTATCTTTGTTGTTTTTAACTTTAGTTTTAGTTTTTTTCAAGATCTAGTGGGGGCATGTCCCATAATTTATAGTTAGAAGTGGCTATATTCAGAGATAGTTAGTCTCAACTTAAGTGTTAGAGTTTGACTTTTCATTTATATTTAAACTATTCGGTTTCTTATATTCACATTTAGTATACGGGTGTTCCCCACCATTTGTGATTACAATATGATTTAGCTTTTGCACAATGTTTATTGATTCACTTTACTTTACTATGCTTATGATATGCCAACAAGGATAGCTTGTGTCATTAGTGATCCTATGTCCGGTGTCCGCGTCCAAACGGTATCCTTGGGGCATGAAATTTATGAATAATATGGGTGCACCCCTTGGGGAAATACTAGTTCTGATGAAACCTTTATTTAGAAGGTATTTCTACTACTTTTTCAATTCCTTAAGCTCAGCTGAAGCTTTTTTGTAAGGACGGAAATAAATTGGGTGGGCATCTTCAAGAAGGTCAATTCTGAAGTCGATTTCCCTTTCAAGAAGGACTTAGGAATATCTTCTGGAAACACTTATGGAAACTCATTAACTACTAGGACTAAATCAAGAGTTGGGATTTCGGAGCTTAAGTCGTCAACCCCAACTAGAAGGTAGATGTAATCCTTAGGGATCATCTCTCTGTCCATAAGGGAAGAGATAAATTAACCCATAAGCACCGAGTTTGTACCTTTTCGTTGTATGATTGGTTTATTTGGAAACAGAAAAATAAACGACCCTAGTTTTAGAATTGACTGAGGCATAATAGAAGTGTAACTAATTCTTGCCTAGAATGATATCGAAGTTTGTTCTTTCTAACTTCAAAAGATCAGTTGAGATGACTTTTTGGGAGAATATTACAGGCGATTTCTATATACAATTTAATTATAACTAGGTCAAAATCTGGAGTAGAGAATCGAGAAGGGTTCGGAGAGAGTTTTATGGACTAACACCGAAGTGTACTACTATATATTGAATTACAGAGGAAAGAGTATCCCCTAGATCTAAAAATGCATGAGCATCTAAATTAAAGACTCACAATGTACAAGTAACCATATTAGAAGAATCTTCCTGATCCTAGCGAGCCTAGAGAGCATACAACCTTGAGAGCATGCAACCTGTTCTAGCGCTTACCACAATAAGTTCCAGATGAGTTACCATATTGAGTCAGGTGACTTACAGGTGCTGCTAATGTTGTAGATTGAACCCTACCATTGTTACCTTCTTACCCTATTTTAAAGAAGGGAAATCCCTCAACAATACCTAAAACATCTATCTTTCCCCGCAAAACACTTGCCTGGATGGTTTTTACCACACTTTGGAAACTTTTGGTAGGTCTTAGTAAGGGAAACACTTTCCTTTGGACATGTTGGGTAGGTTCTGACCTTTTTTATCCTAACGAGACCTAGAGGAGGGAACACTAGTTGATGAAGTTGCTAGAGAAAAAGATTTATATAGACACTGCGAGCAATTTCGACCATCCACTTTTTGTTAAGAATACTCATAGTTTCCTATACTATATTTTTTGTTCTTCTTAGCCCGTTCTTTAAGCTTATCTCCCTCAACCCACTGTACATGAGTCATGGGCCTAAAGATTTTCATATCTTCCAGCAACATAGCATTTATGTACTTTGTTGTCACAAAGTTAGATACTCTAAAAAGAAACTTACTGATGTGAGACCTAGAATAGGCAACCATATGTGGAGCATACCTAGAGATTTAGGTAAAGTTAAGCCCATAATCTTTGACCGATATGGAACCTTTTCTCAAATTTATAAATTCCTAAGACTTAGCCTCCATCAGCTATCTTGGGAAAAACTTGTCCAAAAAATCGCTAGTACAACATTCCCAAGTCACATGGATGATATTCTCGCCCCTATTGTCTTTCCAGAGTGTAAACCATATGTAATCCATATTTTTAAGATAGTAGGATCCAACTCTTCACATTCATTTACTGTCACTTGCATCAATCCAATTTTTTTCTTGACCTCGTCAATAAAGTTATGGGGATGCTCACAAACATGAGAACCTAGAAACACAGGTGGGTTCATCTTAACAAAAATAGAAATCGTAGTTGTCGCTGATCCACCACTAGCATTTGTAAGAACTGTAACTTGTTGATTATTCTTGTAAGCTACACTCAAGGATAATATTTGAATTACATTGTGAAATTACATTTGAAACCTCATGATCTATGATTGGAGGAGTTCCATTAAAGTTAAGAGCATTAGCATTCCTATGGTAAACTCTACGAGGAGGCATGATTTGAAAATGCATAACGATGGATTGAAAGAGAGATCACACCAGTATACGATAAAATATCAAGAAACTGAAGTTTTCCCTAAAGTACTTCGTATGCTTCCCTTCATAGGTGTGGCGCGCTACACACTCATGAAAGGGGCTCTACTTAATGCAACATTTAAGACATCGTAGAACTCTTCAACCTAATGATAGGATACCAAGTTTTTCACACCCTAAAGCTACCCCGAAGGCATGAACACAAGACCTAGAATCACGAGTGACCCCAAGATTACTCTTGTGCCATATCATAAGGATACTAAGATAACTGAAATGAGATAATTATGTGTGAAATCCTAAAACATGACATAAAGGGGAAATGATGGGGAATATCCATTATAAATCTGAATGTATAAAACTAGTTAAATGACAACTAAAACATCGAACTCAACTAAAACTAAATCTAACTATATTTGAAAAAAAGCCTCTAACAGACTAAAGCATTCCAAACTAACTCTAGCAATATCGAAACTAAAAGTTTGAAAAATAGAAAGATAACATGTCAATCATCCTAGAAAAATAAGGACTCACCACTAATGTTGTTGAACTGGAGATCGGGAACAGATCTATGATTTATCTTAGTGTTGAGGACCTCAACCTACATCATAGGTGGGTGCATCTGTTCTTGAACACCAGGGAAATGTTCAATGAAAAATAAGTGATTCAGTTTTATGTTAACTTGACTATATATGTTTGAAAATATTTTGGTTACTTTGTCGGTAAATGCTGAGGACTTAGTATTTCATTAGGATCGTCTGGGTGAGATCTTTCAAATGCCTTCTACTAGATTGGCTGAGTATAACTGGATAAAAGATGCCAATTGTGTTGTCACCTCAAAATTCTCGCAGGAAAGGGTCATTGTTTGTCCTAGGAAGGTGCTAAAAGGGGATACATCACCCTTTCAGAAATAATGTTTGAAGTGGTCCATAAGGGTATACTACCTAGGGTGAAAGACGCCATGAGGCCCCTTTTAAGGATATGGGCATGACATGCCTTGGAAAACATGGAAGTTATTGATTGTTCCTCTTTGATGATCTAGCTCATTGCGTGAGTTATTGATCCCAAAAACGAGATAAGAAAGTCAGTCTATTGCTAATCTAGAAAGAAAAAAAAAAGCGGGTGTGTGTGTGTTAGAGAGAGAGAGAGAGAGAGAGAATTATACTAAAGGCCAAGGTGTTCAAGAAGTATAAATGGAATATTTCTAGAGTTAGAATTACTTTTGAATAGTTGAGTCACATTGACCAGTCCTTGGATCAGTATTTGTGAGAGTTGCGTGAGTTTGTGAGGATTGTAAGCAAGAATTGAGTTTCACTTCGTGGAGGTAAGAATCAAGAGTTGAGAGTCTATGTACACAAGAAGCGAGTTTGACTTCTTGGAGAGTTAAGAGTTTTCACTTATAATTAATCGAAAATGATAGAAGTTTTAAGTTAGATACATTGATTATCTGAGTTGTAAATCTTGAATTAATAACAAATTTTTGGTGTGGTTTTTCCCTACATTGAGTTAGGAAGGTTTCCACGATATATTTGTGTTGTTGTTCATTAACGTATGTATCTTGTATGAATTATTCAAGATATGATTCTTGAGTATTGGGTAAGGTTTATTCACCTTGTTAGATTTTAATGTGGTAGCGACTATCCTTAAGGAAATAATGTCACTTACACTCTGAAGATATTCTCATTGAACAAATATTGATGGGATACGCTAATGATACTGTCATGATTCCAGAAATGTACATGATGACACCTGCCTATTCCCAAAATTACAAGTCAGCGTCAACCTAACAAAATAAAAGAAATGTTGAAAATAGTAACGAAATAACAAGAGGAAGGCGAAAAATTTGTTCATTGTAAACAAAATCTGAATACCTGGGTTTCACATGTACAAGACACTAACAAAATACAGAACTAATAGATAACTACAAGTCTAAGTCTTTGTTTCTCAAGTAGAACAAAAATTAAAAGAAAAATGAAAAGAGGGCCCGCAAAGATAACAAGTAGCTGTCTCCCAAATCCCTTTAATGAGACTTGACAGTCATGAGAAGAAGAAGAAGACCACACGAGTCAGGACTCGGATCCTAAACATTGGTAGAAGTAAGGAGTGAGTACCGATAACACGCTACCCAACAAGAGACCAGCGAAACAAAGAAACTAGCTAGAAATTAAATACTTCTTAGGCTCCAATCGAACCTCCTTAAATTACAACCTGCACATAAAATCATCCAAATCTAGAAATTGTAAAATACACAACTCACAAAGCTCAACATCCACAGTGTAATCTTCACAATTCAACAATGAAGGAAATCAAAAAAGTCTATTCCAATGTCACGTATTTCAGTCACACATAACAAGTGCATCAATCACAATCACCAAGCAACTCACAAATAAGCATAAAATACATCAAGTATCAATTATCAATCTCTTGCCAGAATCATTTACCATCAACACAATATCACTAGTTGGAACTATTTCTCATTAATTAGTTTTATATCACATCACTAGGCAAAATGATTTTCCATAGGTTATATATCACATCATTAGCCGCATCCATTTCCATAGACTTTATATGACCTTACTAGCATAAACAATTTTCCATCGTCTCTATATCACATCACTTGAAGGAACCATTTCTTATCAAATTTTTATCATATCACTAGTCGAAACCATTTCTGATCGTCTTTATATCACATCACTAGCAAGAAGTATTTTACATTGGATTTATATTAAGATCACTAGCCGAAACCATTTCTCATTGACTTTATAACATGTTTTCATAGTCAATGCACACAAGGTATTCACACACACCACACGAAATAGAACATAATTAATACAATTTAAGACTAGAATCATGTTGATTTAGCCATCAATGTGCTTGATAGATACTTTCATCTAGAATATCTGTAGAATACTGAAATAAATTGTCTATTAGAAGTATTCATATTCAAATACATTTAGAGAATAATATAACAAAGTAAATGTTTTTATCTGAAGTAGATATCAGAAATACACCTCAAGTTATTGTTCCAACTGAGAAGGAGTTGTAGTCCCAAGCTCAACCTTTTCCATTTCAAACCGACAATATATGGAAAGGATTCGAGGTACCTTCAAAAAGCAAGTGAACCACATTCAACTAAACAAACTGAAACTAATAAATCATAAAGTATAAGTTATAGTGATTTTACCTATTGCAAAAATATTTTCTTATTCCATGAAAACATTTAACAAATGAATAGTTTTGAGTCTATATTTCAACGTTTAATATCACTAATGGAGGCAATGAAGAGATTTTATCTTAGTATGATCTTAACAAAAAGTTAAAGGGAAATGAATCAATGGTACCGTCATTATATAAGGATAGGCACCATTCACTATTTCTACTTTTAGACTTAGGCTGGGATTTTGCAACATTATCAATATGTTTTCAAGTTGCATTGATTAAAAGATTATGGAAAAGTTTAGTAATCTAGTTATATCCACTTACTTACTTATTTTTCTTTGTGAAAGCATATGTTATAGAAAGTCAAATTACATTTAATGAGTGTAAAGCAAGAGTTTGAAATCAAGAAAAGAAAATGAAATAATTAGAACACATATGACAGAATGAATGATCTTAGAATTACAATTGAATGAAACTTCCATTGTTTTCCATATTTCATGTTTGTATGTTCTTAAATATCACTCTAATGTTGTTAATCTTACAAGAGAATTATACTCAAAACAAAACACAAAGTAAATTATAGCAGTACCTGAAGGGGAAAAACAAATAAACCCAAAAATTTGAAGGAAAAAGCCATAAATTTATGATCTAAATAAAATTTATCTCCAAAGTCATCAAATGTGAAATTTCACCACCAAATTAACTCGAATCGCCCTTCTCGCCACACTCCTCTACCAAATTCTGGAGAATGAGAGAGATACAGATTAGGACAACATACGAATAGAAACATAACAAATGTTTTCTGTCGATCAATAATGAGTGTGCTCCCCTATCTACCCCTCACTTAAATACCAAGCTTTTGTCGACAATAGGGTATCAATCCATGATGCACACTTAACTCACACATCACATGTTTTGCACTCTTTCGCATCTACACCAAAGTGCTACAGGCAACTTCGAGACATTAACCGAGCCAATAAAAATAGAAACATATAATTAACTAACAGAAATAGGACAAACTTGATTTGTCTACCTAGAATACACATTCACAATACACAGCAACAACCACTTCACATGCATACCCAGAGAATATATAACCTTTTATAACTCTGTAGATAAAATGATTATATGAGGCCATAAAAAACAGCTCTTGTGCAGTAGAGCTGAAGGGCAAAGTGAACTTTCTAAGCCTTCCCATTACCATACCAAATGCAAAAGGTATAATATCTATGTTTTCACAAGGAAAACGATCAAACATTCACCCGTCTAGCTCTAGCCCATCGCGTAGCACATATCTACATGTTGATCAGTACAAAAATTTCATGTCATCTTATACAAGACAATATCACAATCACAACACGGAACTGTATATTCATTCATTTCTGAAAGTGCATCAGATGTTCACCTACTACGCTAATACTAGAAGAGTAGATCTCATATATTCCCATCCTAGTAAAAGAAAACTAAGGTTCAGTTGCTATATCTGTTGAATTTATAATTCAACTACTACTATTACAACCCAATCTGCTCACAAGCAAGTTTAAGCTCAACTTCGTAGGTCACTTCCATATTCCTCCATTCAAGCATGTCTGCTAATTAAACAATATCAGAACAGGTTTAGGAATTCAACTGATAAACACCCAAACCACAAAAAACACATCTCACACTCAGTTAGCATGAAAATGCCTCTAGTAAAAAACTGGACTTCACTAAAATATCAATTCAAACTTCAAATAATCATCTCTAATAGGAACTTCAAACAAGTTTTCATTATCACATCGAAGAAAATTTAAATTGCAATCTAAAATGGACCATATGGTACTAATATAAATCATGTTGATGCACTAAGTTTTTCTTTAATCAAATAACATAAGCAATGTGTGCATTTCGAAATTGACTAATCATCAATTTAGCTTTTAATTTTATTTAGACAACAATGTAAGTCGAAAGCGGCAAAAGATTGACACATTATATAAACCCTAAAATGAAACATATATAATACTATAATTTAAATAACACATGAGTGAATTTCACAAATATATAAAAACCATATACGTTGTAATCTCCCATGTGGTATGTTAGGAAGATAGAGCGTGTGCAAAATTAATACTATCTTGCGGAAGAGGTAAGAAAGTTGTTTTCAAAAGATGTTCAACTCAAATAAAGCATATTTTCACAAATATATAGATGCAGACAATTCAAAATGAAGTTCTATATAAAGAGGAGCCAAAATTGGATACCAAAATTTAATTCAGTATAATAGAAAAAAAACCAAAACTCAACTGTTGACTAATGTTTCAACTAAACCTTAAAAAGCATCAGCCTAGACGATAAACATAGATACGCTGTTGAGAACTGCGGAATATGCTTCTACTTCAATCTTTGTCTCATCTTTTAGTGCTTCCTCTTCAACCTCCTCATACACTCTTCTTCCATTGTAGAAAAACAAAAAACAAACAAGTTGACAAATTTTAGCATAAAACACTTGCGGAATGAGCGATAATAGACAGATATTGTGCTACAAAGTTCATGTTATCTTTACTCTCATTCTGAGTAAAATGACAAAATGGATGTATTAGTTGTGTATATTAGTAGTGTCTTGTTTGATACACTCTATTCTGTATTATTTGTGCATTATTAATACCAAGGAATTCAAGGTATTAATAGTACAAAGCATTTAAACACTTGCATTAGATTAAATAATTTCAAAATTACCCATAAAAGCCTTTTCATTTTCCTTGTCGTTATAAGCTTTTATTTTTATTTTTATTTGCTTTTTAGTGTATTTTAGTTTGTTTGTGTCTCAATATGTTTTATGGCTCTTAAGTATGTTTTTCTTTAAAAAAAAAATACTATTATTTCAATATAATTTAACCAAAAAGAATTCTATTGTGACGATAAATTTGATTTAAAATTTCTTTCCCAACTTCTCACAAAAATATTTTGACGCAATGGGAGGAGGAGGAATGAACTTTGTTGCAAAGAAAGTGTACAAATAAATAAAATGTGAAAGACACTTTTGTAACATTTATTTTTTAATAGAAATGATGCAAGATTTGTTATTTTTAATATATCAAACAAAAAATGTATATTACAAAATGCTTGCATAACTGATGTAAGGATTACTAATGCAAGCACTACTAATGCATCCTATTTTGCATGTTCTTATGCACTCTACCAAACGACTCCTAATATTGTAGTACATGAAAGAGAGTGCACAAAATAATAAAATGTATAATCGAGATGACTTATACTAGATAATTTATTCAATAACAACAAGGTGAAACTCAATTTTAAGTTGTCAATGAAGATTTCTAAGTGACCTATGTGGTTTTATCTAAATTATTGGGGAAATATTAGAAAATTTTACAATAATAATAATAAATAAATTTATTATTGATCAAAAAGTAATCTTGAAAATAAGATAAATATTGCTACGAAGATATATAAAAAAAAGGACACAAAATAGATAAATACTTGAGTCGTGCTGGAAACTGTTTTAAGAAACTATTTCAATCGTGTGAAATGTTTTCCCAGGAATAAAAAACACTTCCCTATCTTAATAAATAGAGGTAGCAGAAATCAAAAAATTACGTAGCATTAGCAAGCCAATAGAGAAAATAAAATAACAACAAGGCTAAAATTTAATAAACTAAAAATGCCAACAAAGAGAGGCAAAATGTAAGCGAAAGAGGGAGCAAGAAAGTGATTAGTATTTTTCCTTATGTAAATAATCAAATGGAGAGGAGCAATTTATAGGCTAGAAGATTGTTCAAAACTAGGACAAGTATCCATGACACTTGACACTTGTCAAAAAAGATGACACTTGGAGAAAATTAACAATAAAGAAGCTAGTATATTCTTACCCATTACCATCATATCCAAGCAAACAATTAGCTTCTTAACTACACTTTATTTTATCAAAATTTTGGCTTTAAAAATACTTTTTTTAAAAAAAATCTTTTTATTAAATTATTTGCTTACATTTGCCCACTTATTTCAATATGTTATATAAAAATATAACTTGTTGAATTATCAGGACAAAAATGCAATCAATTTTCTGTCTTTCGGTCTATGAACCAAATTTAAATCGATGAAATTTAATTTACAGAATAAATGGTAAAATATAATATTTTTATGAACCAAACATTATAGTTGTAGATTAGTGACTTTACTAATCACATTTTGACCACATAAATTTTGCTATTAAACGCGGTTTTGGACCTATAGGCCATGAGCGTGCCTGGTATTCATGAGTGCTCTAGAGTCTAGGTTAAAGTCTCATAGGAGCGACAACACTCCAACACCATATAGGTGAATTCGTCAAGTGTACACTACTTTAAATACATCTTCCTTAATTAAGGACTATTGATTCATTTAGAGTTAATAACTTATCCCTCACTTTTAGTAGTAGTTTTAAACACTCTTAGTAAGTGCACAGAGCCAATATCGACTTGTTATTACCCATGAACCTACTTCATATTATCTCCAATCACATAGGTTGGGTTCTCATATGTATTGGCTAACAATTGGCCTTAAACCTTTTTCTATTGAGGTCTGAAAAATTGATTTTCTTTCCACGGGTCTTGTTAGTGAATTGATCGAATTCAATTTTTGACTTCACAATCAATTGCAATTATTCCATTTTTCAGCAGCTGCTTAACAACATCATGCCTCAATACATGTGTCTGATCTTACCACTGTAAGATTCATTTTTCGGAATATCGATTGCGGGTTCACAATCAAGTGTATAAACACATGAGACGATTCATCCTTATCAAAGGGATAAACAATTTATCCTTATAAAAGGGATCAACAATTCATCCTTTATCGAAGGGATTCACTAAGATTTATTTTATCCATTCAACTTCAGAACCATCCAGCTCCAGAGCTACAAACTTTGACTCCACAGTCGATGTACTAATGATAGTCTCTTTAGCTGATTTCCAGGATAATGCACCACCACCTTAGGTGAACACATATCCACTAGTGGATTTCGTCTCATCTGAATCAGAGACCCAGGCTGCATCACAAACACTTCGAAATTAGAAGGAAATGACTATACATGATACCATAATTCATGATTCCTCTCAAATATTTCATCAGTCTATTAAACGTTAACTGATTCCCATTATTAGGATTATGAGCATATATACTCAATATACAACAACATAGGCTATCAAGCCTAGTAAAATTTATCAAATGTAATAGACTTTCAATAATTTGAGCATATTTAGACTAAGCATTATGGATCAACATAAATTTGGAGTTAGTATCATAAGGAGTGACTCCATGTGTCACGTCAAACCATTCAAATATTTAAAAAGTCTTTCCACATAAAATTCTTGTGACAACATTATTCCATTTTCATTCCTTATTAACTTAACTCCCAAAATAATATTTACTTTACCCAAATCTTTCATATTAAAATTAGTAGACAAAATATATTGATACTATTCATAATATTTAAACTTGTACCATACATAAACATCTTATCAATATAAAAGTATATTAGCACATAATCATTGCCTACATATTTATAAACTTTGATAAAAGAGCAATTTGTCTTTCAATAAAACTTGATCTAATTTTTCATATCACTGTTTAGGAGCTTGGTTTAGTCCATAAAGAGATTTAATTAACTTACAAACTTTATTTCTTGTCCAAGAATAATTCATCCTTTAATTTAAACCATATAAATCTCTTCTTCTAATAACCATTTAAGAAAGTTGTTTTTACATCCATTTGGTGAATAAAAAGCTTGTGAATTGATGCTAAGACAATTAAAATTCGAATAGAAAAAATCTAGTCACTGGTGTAAATGAATCAAAAAATCAATATTTTATTTGTGAGAAAAATCTTTTACTACTAACCGAGCTTTATATTTATCTATAGATCCATCATGATTGAGTTTCTTTTTTAAGAATTCATTTACAGCCAATAGGAAATGCTCCCAGAGGTAAGGTAGTCAAAATCCATGTTTTATTTTTCATAATAGAATCAAGTTCTATTTTATTGACTCTTTCAAAATTTAGCATCAAAAGAAGATATAACTTCAACATAATTTAAAGTTTCATTATCGACAAGAAAAGTTCGAAAATCATTTTCATAGAAAAAAAAATACTCTTTTCTTGGTCTATTGATCCTCTGCAGTTCCTCAATATTAAAGGAATTACCATTATTTCTTTCGACAGGCGCATGAAAAGTTTTCTCACACGGTAGAAAAAAAATTCAGCATTCTTTGTCTCAATAATGTTTTTGAAATCTAGTACATCACTTTTCAAAACAAGAAATCTATATGCAACACTATTACAGTTTATCCAATAAGCAAGTAATTAATCAACAGTTTTAAAACCTATTTATTGCATGCTTTAGAATCATATTTTTCTTTCTAGGTTCAGAAAAAAGAACTTTAGCAAGACACCCCCACACTTTTAAATATTTCAAGTTAGATCTATAACCTTTCCACAATTCGTAAGGAGTTCTAGCATTTCTTTTATGATGAATTCTATTTTGTAAGAGACATGGAGATAAAACAGTGTCACCCCACAAATTATCTAGAGCATTAGAACTAATTAACATTTAATTTATCATTCCTTTCAAAGTTCTATTTTTTCTTTAAGTTACTCCATTAGACTTAGGTGAAAAAGGCGGGGGTTACTTCATGAATAATTCATTCTTTTTCATATAAAACATTTAAAGATACGAATTCTCCACCTCTATCAGATTGAATTCTTTTGATTTTTCTATCAAATTTATTTTAAACTCAGAGTTATAAGCAATAAAACATAAAATGCATTATCTTTATTTATGAGCAAATACAATTTAGTAAATCTAAAAAAATCATCAATAAAAGTAACAGAATATTCTTACTACCTCTAGTCACAGTCTGTTTCAAATCACCCAAATCAGAGTGGATCAAAGATAATAATTCAGATTCTCTACTTGCTAAAAAATATGACTTTGTAGTAATTTTAGTTTCAACACATATTTTACATTTTATCAAAATTAAATCATAAATCAGGTATTAAACCAAAAGACTGCAGGTTCTTAATATATGAGACATTAACATGTTATAATGTAGCTTGTTATAAAGAAACATGCAAAAGAAAATACAACTTTAATATAATCATTAAAATGATTTAAATTTAAATCATCTATTAAATCATGAGATAGCATATTTTTAATATATTACACATTAACATTTCATAATCTGGCACGCATAATAAAATAAACTCAATCATGTAAGCAGAAATAAATACATTGAAATTATCACAAACATTAAGCATAAATAAGCCATATTTACAAAAATTATTGCCCACAAAAATATTATTTTTAGTCAATATGACCTCATTATTTTTAAAAGAGATCTTCATTTCCAAATTGTTCTAATAATCCCACAGAAATCAAAATTAATTTGGATTTTAGGAACATAAAATACATCACTTAATGCCAAAGTTTTACCAGTTGTGAGCTTGAGAAGATCATTTTCTTTTCCAAGAACTTTAGTTGTCCTTGGAGCACCAAAATAAATAATTTTTCTCCTTTTCCAACTTGGGTGTATAACACAAATTCATTTTGTTTATGCAAATGTGCCTAATTGCACCAATATCTATCACTCAGTTTCTCACATTGGCCACAACATTTATTTCTAAAATGACCGTAATAATCAGATCATCTGTTTCAGCCAAAGTTATTTTTAGCTTAGCGGCATTGTCATTTCTTTTCTATATTCTTTTGCATTGAGGTGTATCTTTTATGAAGGTTTTTTTCTGCAATAAATTTATAATCATATCTATTTACATACCTGTAATTGTCTTTACTATAAGCTCCGACAAAATGACTTGAACAGTAACGGTCTGGCAGCAACAACATTAGTATTCTCAATACCATTAGTATCATCAATAGTTTCAGGACACGTGTCATCAAAAATTTTGGAACACATATTATATGTCATCGTTTCTTAGATTGTTGGGGAAGTATTAGAAAATTTCACAATAATACTAATAAATTACTTTATTATTTATCAAAGAGTAATCCTTAAAATAAGACAAATATTACTACGATGATGTATAAATAATAGGACACAAAATAGATAAATACTTGAATCGTGTTGGGCACTGTCTAAAGAAACTATTTAAACGGTGTGAAATTTTTCTCCAGAATTAAACAAGCACTTCTCTATCTTATTAAATAGTGATAGGAGAAATCAACAAATTATTTAACATCAGGAAATTATTAGAGGAAATAAAAGAATAACAAAGCCAAAATTTAATAAAATAAAAAAGCCAACAAACAGTGGCAAGATGTGAGTGAAAGAGGGAGCAAGAAAGTTATTAGTATTTTTCCTTATGTAAATAATCAAATGGAGAGGAGCAATTGATAGGCTAGAAGATTGTTCAAAATTAGGACAAGTGTTCATGACACTTGCACTTGTCTAAAATGCTGACACTTGGAGAAAGTTAATAATAAAGAAGCCAGTACATTCTTATCAATTACCATCCTTCCAAGTAAACAATTAGCTTCTTAAATACACTTCATTTTATTAAATTTTTGCTTATCAAATACTTTTCTAAAATAATCTTTTTAATATATTATTTTCTTACATAAATAAACTATAGAATTCTGATATCATTTGTTGCAAAAAGTGCATAATCGTCCCTTTGATTTTAGGAGTCACAAGGAGATCATCAAAACATAGAGTCTTGAAACTCCTGTGTTTCTGCCTCTATTTAGTGAAATCAATTTTGTATCTGAATCACCATACGGAACGTCTAATGAGAGTCTTAATTTTGGTATATACTATAGTAAGATGGAAGTGAATTCTGAATTGAAAGTGGTCCAAAGATGCTACTTTAAAAAATTGAAGATGAAAGCATTTGAGATCTAAAGCAAGAATGAATTATCGAATTGAAACTTAAAAACGATATAGATGACAAAGGGGAAGAAATTTACCTTTGAACCGGAAAAAATCGAAAAGAAACGAGTAACAACACTCTAAAGTCTAACTAAGCTCACAACAATGGGGTTTACTACACAATGATTTGAGAAAAGAGAGAATAAAAGATATAAAACACTCAACGGTGTCAATTTGGTGGACCCGTGGCCGCAGGTATGATGCGGGTAATACAAAATAACATTTGCAAGAGTAAAGATCCCCAAATTCCATCGGCTCCACATGTGCGAATGCCAGCCGTAGGTGTGAGACCACACTGGCGATAGACATCACCAAGCGTGGCTCTCCACTACCTTCACCTACTTTTGGCCGTTTAGTTGGTTCACTGTAGAAGAAGCTCTGCTAAAGGGGACAAATCTTGAGAGAATGCATCACCATCTTGGGATAAAAATCTGTAAATGCAAATCAAACCTTAGTCTTCTCATTCGGCAGACAATTATGTCTCAATCAAGAATGCACACTAGATTAAAAACTAGAAATCTAGTTTCATTTTCTGCTTTCATTTTCTTCTTTCATTTAAACTATTGAACCCAAGAACATCAAAGAAGATATAAAGGATATTGACTAGGTGAACTTAAGCAGGAGTAGCTTCATGTTTTAAAGAAGTAAGGTGTGGCACCTAGTTCGAATCCTCTCAACAGAACTATTATTGGGATCGGATGGGTGTTTTAAAATAAGCTGAATGAACATTGGAAAATCACAAAGAATAAGTCAAGATTAGTGGTGTAGGGATACGATAAATAAGAAGGAATTTATTATTATGAGACTTTTGCCCCATTGGCAAAAATTTAAGAAATCAGATTCCTAATTGCATGTGCTACCTATATGGAGTTCAAACTTTTTCATATGGATGTTAAAAGTTCTCTTCTAAATGGATATCCAAAGGAAAAAGTACATTTTAAGAATACTCCAGGGGTTGAAGATCATGAATTGTCAAATCATGTGTTGAAATTAGACAAAGCCTTGTATGTCCTGATGTAGGCTCCTAGAGCATGGTATGAACGATTGTTAAAATTTCTTCTTGAAAATTTTTTCAAAAGAGGAAAAACTGACAACACTTTATTCTTGAATTCAAGTGGGATGGAGCTTCATATAGCACAAGTATATAGGGTTGACAAAGTATTTATAGCTACATCAAATCCTCATTCAAAAGGGCTTATATCACTGATGGGAAGTGAGCTTTAGATGAGTATGACAAGGGAACTCATTTTCTTCCTAGGTTTCCAATCAAATAGTTTCTTATTGACCCTTTTATTTGTCAAGAAAAGTATATCAAATACTTGTTCAAAAGGTTCAGTAATTAGGAGGCCAATATAATTGATAGACCTGTTAGCATGAGTACCAAACTTGGCAGTGATGCGGTAGGCATTGACGTAAATGAAACAATGTATAGATGAATCATTGGATCTCTGCGCTATCTTACCGTAAGAACACTAGATATTGTTTTTGGCGTGAGGATATAGGCTATATTTCAAGCAGCTCAAAAGGAATCACACTTGAAGGTAGACAAAATTATTCTAAGATATTTAAAGGGTTCACAGGACCTAGTCCTATTTTATCCTAAAGGATATTGTTTTGACTTAGTTGGATATGCTAATGATGATTATGCAGGTATTTTTATTGACAAGATAAACGCCTTAAAAATGGCCTATTTTCTAGGGTCATCACCGATTTCATGGGAAACAAAGAAGTAAAACTTAGTATCTTTGGCTACAGCTGAAGTTGAGTATGAAGTTTCTACTTCCTTCTGGTTACTCCTGTGGATCAAACAACAACTTGAAGATTTTTGTGTTCTCACTCACACAATTCCTCTTATGTGTGATAGCACAAGCTCAATGAAAATGGCAAAGAATCTAGTCAAACATAAGATAAACAATTACATTAATTTGAGACATCATTTCTTTCGAAACAATGTTGATAAAGGGAATGTGGTGTAAGATTTTGCGAAAATGGAGGACAAAATAACTGATATCTTTAAAAAAACATTAAGAAAACAATGTTTTTTCAAGAATAGATTGATTTTAGGAATGCACAATCTACACTAATTCCTCAATAAATTTGCAAGCAACCTCTACATTAACTAAGCTAAGGATGACAGGTTTCTACACTTGTCTTATTGCTTACTGTTTGTGATTTCATTGCTTTTACCTCACTGCAGCTATATGCTCATGGAACTAAAGCTAAATAAAATATTTAGTCATGATGGTTAGGCTATATATGGAAAGTGACCAGGTCCTCTTCCAGGGTCAGTATCATTCTACTATATTGATTTATTGCCCAACAGTTTTTTGTTCTATTTCCTATGATTGTTATAGACGTCTTTTCAGTTTGAAAATCATCTGTGGCCTTTTTTAGGGAACCTATACCAATGATAAATAGGATTCTTATTTGCAAATAAAGCTAAAACAATTCGTAATTTTAGGGAAATAAAAGTTGATAATACACTTGTCATGTACCATATAGCATTGTGTCAAGATTGATGGTCTAGTAAAACTAAGTGTGAGGATATCATAAGTGTTGTAGCCAAAAATAAAAAGGAAATGGTGGAACAACGTGAAAAAAGTTCCAAGGATCACAAGAACAAAGAAGAAATCACCAGACAAGAAGGCATGTGTAAAGACAAAGGCTCCTTCTAAGCCTGAGCTTATTTTAGGACCTCGTTCGTATATAAAAAAAAAGAGAAAGAAAATATATTAACCAGGGAAGAAAGAATTGCAAATCTTGAGAAGCAGAATGTACTAAACGGTATGATGTTTGATCCTAAAATTTTGACTAAACATAGTATGTGTTCCCTGTTTGCTTCTGCGGCATTGCAAATTCGGTAATATCTTTTCGAATATCTTGTGCCATATATACGTGGCATGAGGTACTTGATTTTTACTATAATATGAATATTCTCAAAGATAGAGGAATGAATAAAGTTGTTCGTGTAATAAAGATCACTTTAAGAGAGGAAGTTTTTGGAATAATCATGGGGAAACCTGTAAAGGAATCTGTTTTGTTGAAGGATGCAAGCCTTCTATTAAGTATGTCCAATGGGCTACAAAATATTGTAACATGAAATGTGCTGGGCTTCAAAAGAAATTTCTAAAGGGGGAGCATCAACTATTCACTGAGTTTGTCAATAATGTACTCCTTCCTAGAACAAGAAAGCGAAAAGTGCCCTCTTCTGCGAAACTATTCCTCATGGAACAATTGGATAATCATGAATCAATAAATCTTCCCATAATCATGATTTAACACATGCATCAGATAATGACATAGACTATAGAGGAATGCAAGCATGGGGATAGCTTATTGTACCTTATTGAACTTGGTTTATGATCATTTTTAGGTCCCCCTTGGTAGAAGGTAGCAGGTACTATCAAGCAGACTTTCTCTATGACCACACTTATTGAATATGAATGTGTGGAGACAAAGGTGGTCTCATGTTTTTGAACATCTTAAAATCAGGAAACTCTTAAACATGAAATGAACTATTTTACTGCTCTTCTACAAACTAAGGATGTCGAGATTTGTCGATGCCTGGACCTGCATAAAAAAGAAAAATCTCAATGACCTGGTACCAGCACTTTGAACAAGGAGGAAATCGACAGGTTAAAGGCTAACAATTCTAGACTTGTAGATTCAAATGCCTAACTGAGTGAGAAGGTCAAGTCCCTCACTAAGCAGCTCATTCAAATGCATACTTATGCTAATTTTTTATTGAACATCTTTTTCTCATGGCACCCCTCTATACTAAATTATATGTCATCTTTTATTCATGTTTTTGCATCCTGAAAATGTTTTAATGGCAGTATATTTGTTTTGATGCTACTCAATAGCTAGTTTTGTGACGCAATAATCTAAAAGACATTGTTCTATTCTTCCTATGACTCTGAATTCCTTATAATTTGAATATGGATTTGCGGGTTTGTTGTTACCTTAACAATGATGTCAAAAGGAGAATAGGTTTTTACATGTTAATGAATGTAACAAATGCGCATGATAAAAAAGGAATGGATGACTTTTAGCAACAGGTAGGTATGTGTCACGACCCAAAACCGAGCCGCGACTGGCACCCACACTTACCCTCCTATGTGAGCGAACCAACCAATCTAAACCCTAAAATTTAAATGTGATATCAACAGAAAATAATGCGGAAGACTTAAACTCATTAATAAAAACCAATTCAATAACTTCTAAAATTCAACATCTATTATTCCCCAAAATCTGGAAGTCATCATCACAAGAACATCTATGATCAAATTACTAAACTAAGAGTATTCTAAGAAGCTGAAACAAGTAAAATCTAGTCCATGCCGGAACTTCAAGGCCAAGACATGAGGAAGAAGATCCAGTCCAAGCTAGAAGCATTAGCTCACCCTGAACTCTGTGACGGACGTGCAGGACGGACCGTCACAGTCACGACAGACCGTCGTGAGCACCGTTTCAGAACACTTAGACTTTTGAGAATTTGGCATTTGAAACAACTCTCTGACCGTCGCGACGGACCTGCAGGACGGACCGTCGCAGGCGCGACGGACCGTCACAGGTTCCGTCATAACAGTCGGGGTCAGATTTCTGGCTATTTTTAAAGGGGCGTTTTGGACCATTCCGGCTTTAATTTATAAAGTTAGTGGGTTATTGTTATTTGTTCAATTCCTTGGGGGTTGAAAGACTAACTTTGAGTAACTTGATGGGTTGGTTTCATTATTTTTAAGACTTGAAGTCTTGTGATTTAGGGTAAGAAGAGGAAGAGATTGGAGGAAGAAAGAAAAAGAGAAAGGAGAAGAGAAAAGAGGCGATTGAGAGAGAAGGGCAAGGTTTCTTGAAGATTTCTTGCTTGAATACAACTCCTTGGTGAAGGTAGGTTATGGTTTATGCTATGTATAGCAAACTCTCAATAGCAAATGATATGTATTGGGTAATCTTGTAAACTCTTCTATATACTTAATTGTATGATTGTATGAGTATGATTATATGTTTATGATGAAATAAGCATGTTGAAGTTTGTGAACCCTAAATCTTGATGAAACCCTAATTTACTTGTATTTGTGATGCCTTAGTATAAATAAAGGCTTGATGTACTTGTTATGAGAATTGTGATGCCTTAGTATAAATAAAGGCTTGATGTACTTATTATGAGAATTGTGATGCCTTAGTATAAATGAAGGCTAGGTGAACTTGTTATAAGAATTGTGATGCCTTAGTATAAATGAGGGCTTGATGTACTAGTTATAAGATTTTTGATGCCTTAGTATAAATGAAGGTTTGATGTACTTGTTATGAGAATTGTGATGCCTTAGTATAAATAAAGGCTTGATGTACTTGTTATGAGAATTGTGATGCCTTAGTATAAATAAAGGCTTGATGTACTTATTATGAGAATTGTGATGCCTTAGTATAAATGAAGGCTTGATGAACATGTTATGAGAATTGTGATGCCTTAGTATAAATGAAGGCTTGATGTACTTGTTATGAGAATTGTGATGCCTTAGTATAAATAAAGGCTTGATGTACTTATTATGAGAATTGTGATGCCTTAGTATAAATGAAGGCTTGATGAACACATTATGAGAATTGTGATGCCTTAGTATAAATGAAGGTTTGATGTACTTGTTATGAGAATTGTGATGCCTTAGTATAAATGAAGGTTTGATGTACTTGTTATGAGAATTGTGATGCCTTAGTATAAATAAAGGCTTGATGTACTTGTTATGAGAATTGTGATGCCTTAGTATAAATAAAGGCTTGATGTACTTATTATGAGAATTGTGATGCCTTAGTATAAATGAAGGCTTGATGTACTTGTTATGAGATTTGTAATACCTTAGTATAAAGAAGGCTTGGTGAACTATGTGTTGTATTGATAATGCCTTAGTATAAAGAAGGCTTGATGATCTATGTGTTGTATTGATGATGCCTTGGTATAGAAGAAGGCTCGACGAAATGAGGATCGGAGTGCCACGTTCCGGCACAGTATAGAATGAGGATCGGAGTGCCACGTTCCGGCACCAGGATAGTAATGAGGATCGGAGTGCCACGTTCCGGCACATGATAGAAATGAGGATCGGAGTGCCACGTTCCGGCACAGTATAGAATGAGGATCGGAGTGCCACGTTCCGGCACCAGGATAGTAATGAGGATCGGAGTGCCACGTTCCGACACAGTATAGAAATGAGGATCGGAGTGCCACGTTCCGGTACAGGATAGAATGAGGATCGGAGTGCCACGTTCCGGCACAGTATAGAATATGGATTGGAGTGCCACGTTCCGGCACCAGGATAGAGTATGGATCGGAGTGTCACGTACCGACACGAGAGGATAAGTTGTGAATCTTGAAAGATGTCATTATGCTAAGTCTAATGAACTTGTTTTCCTTAATGAGTATGGTGTTGAGGCTTGAGTCCTCCTGGATGAACTTGGTGATATTTATTGATGATTGTAGTATTTGTTGTTACTACGTTGTTGAGTATTATAGTTGATTTGTGAGATTAACTGATATATACTGTTTTCTATTCTGAGTTGGCCGATGATACCTACTCAGTACGTGTGGTTGTACTGACTCCTACTTGTTTGTTTCTTTCTTGTATTTGTGGAGTGCAGCAACCGTGCCGTCGTCTTCAACTCGACAGCGATTCTAGCCAGTCTTCACTGCACCGGATCTCAGGGTGAGCTATGCTTCTAGCTTGGACTGGATCTTCTCCTTCTCGTCTTGATGCCTTGAAGTTCCGGCATGGACTAGCTTTCATTTGTTTAGTTTCCTAGAATACTCTTAGTTTCGTAAATTGACTTAGATGTTCTTGTGATGATGACTTCCGGATTTTGGGGATATTTATTGTATTTGCTTTTCGTAATGAGTTAAGTCTTCCGCGTTGTATTTGGTTTAAATTGTTTGGGTCTAGATTGGTTGGTTCGCTCACACAGGAGGGAAGTGTGGGTGCCAGTCGCGCCCCGGTTTTGGGTCGTGACAAAGTTGGTATCAGAGCGTTAGGTTCGTTGGTCTCATCACACAAGAACGAGTCTAGTAGAGTCTTGAGGAACGGTAGGGGGACGCCTTTACTTTTCTTTGAGAGGCTATAGGACTTTAGGAAAATTCCATTCTTTCATTCTTTCTTTCGTGCTACTACTTGAGTCCAATTGGTATCTAGGTGATACAAATTGGTATCTGACCATCTTCATTCTATTTCGCAGATGGTTAGAACTAGAGCAACGTCTGCGCCAACACCAACACCGGCAGGACAAGAAACGTCTGAGCTAGCCACTGGGGCGGTAGCTCAAAGAAGAGTGGTGGCGAAAGGCCGTGGAAGAGGTCGGGGGAGGACATCCTCTAGAGGAAGAGGACAAGCACCTAGCCCAACTAGTGCTAGGGCGGTGACTCCTCCATCAACTGAGGAAGTGATAAGAGAGGGTGAGGAAGGGGAGAATGAACAAGTGCAGAACGAGGAACTGCCACCCCAACCTACCCCAGAGATGATCAATCAGGTTCTGGCTTATCTTAGCGGGTTATCTGATCGGGGCCAGACACCTCCAGTGTTTTCTACACCAGCACCTCAGACTCCGGAGGTACGACATGCGGCTGCTGTGGCTCCCCGCATGGATGCTCCATTGGAAATAGGCACGTTTCCTCGTCTGACTACAGGGCCTATAATGACAAGTGATCAGCATGAACTTTTCAGTAAGTTCTTGAAACTGAAACCTCCAGTCTTCAAGGGTGCAGAATCAGAGGATGCCTACGATTTTCTGGTTGATTGCCATGAGCTACTCCACAAGATGGGTATAGTAGAGCGGTTTGGTGTCGAATTCGTAAGCTATCAGTTTCAAGGGAACGCCAAAATGTGGTGGCGGTCACATGTTGAGTGCCAACCAACAGAGGCACCACCCATGACTTGGGAGTCATTCTCTAATTTTTTTATGGAGAAGTATATCCCAAGGACTTTGAGGGACAGGAAAAGGGATGAGTTCTTGAGTCTAGAACAAGGAAGGATGACGGTTAATGCATATGAAGCTAAATTCCGCGCATTATCCAGATATGCCACCCAGCTTTGTTTCAGTCAACAAGAGCGGATTCGCCGTTTTGTGAAAGGGTTGAGGTCGGAATTGCGGATTTCAGCCTTACAGGTAGCGGCGACGGCAAAATCTTTCCAAGAGGTGGTAGACTTTGTGGTAGAGGTGGAAGGAGTGAAGCCAAATGACTTCACCATGACATCGACATCCAAAAGGTTTCGAAGGGGAGGTGAGTTCAACGGTTCGCATACTAGAGGACAGAGTTCTGGAGGCTACTCAGTCCGACCAATTCAGTCTTCACTACAGACTGTAGTTGGGGGTCCACCTCAGACCGGTCAACAATTCTCACAGAGACCAATGCTGCAATCCAGAGGGTGTTATGGATGTGGGGAGACTGGACACATTAGGAAGTATTGTCCGAAGCAGAGTCACAGAACTCCCACTGTCAGAGGTAGAGGTGGCCGTGGTAGAGGCCGTTATTCTGAAGGGCGTGGTGGCCAAGGTGATGGGCAAATTGGGGCCACTACAGCACAACATGGTAGGGGCAACGGACAGACGGGTGATAGGGCCCATTGTTACGCTTTCCCTGGGAGATCTGAAGCGGAGACATCAGATGCTGTCATCACAGGTAATCTTTTGGTTTGTGATCGCATGGCTTCTGTATTGTTTGATCCCGGATCCACGTCTTCCTATGTATCTTCTTCATTTGCTACTGGTCTTGATTTACCCTGTGAATTGCTTGATATACCTATTCGGTTGTCTACTCCGGTGGGTGATTTTGTGATGGTTGAAAAAGTATATAGGTCTTGCTTGGTGACATTTGTGGGGAGCAATACTTATGTGGATTTGGTTATCTTGGAAATGGTCGACTTCGACGTAATTCTGGGTATGACTTGGCTTTCTCCAAATTTTGCAATTTTGGATTGTAATGCTAAAACTGTGACGTTAGCCAAGCCTGGGACAGATCAGTTAGTGTGGGAGGGCGACTACACTTCCACTCCGGTTCGTGTCATCTCCTTTCTTCGTGCTAAGAGGATGGTTAGCAAAGGGTGTTTAGCTCTCTTGGCACATCTCAAGGATGACACTACACAGGTACCCCTAATAGAGTCAGTTTCAGTAGTCCGAGAGTTTTCGGATGTGTTCCCTGCAGATCTTCCCAGTATGCCACCGGATAGAGATATTGACTTCTGTATCGATTTGTAACCGGGTACTCGTCCCATTTCTATACCCCCTTATAGAATGGCTCCCGCAGAATTAAGAGAGTTAAAGGCACAACTTCAAGAGTTGTTGAGCAAAGGCTTCATTAGACCAAGTGCATCTCCTTGGGGTGCTCCGGTGTTATTTGTGAAGAAGAAGGATGGGAGTTTCCGCATGTGCATAGATTACCGGCAATTGAACAAGGTAACTATTAAGAACAAGTATCCCATTCCTCGCATTGATGACTTGTTCGATCAGTTACAGGGTGCTTGTGTTTTCTCAAAGATTGACTTGAGATCCGGTTATCATCAATTGAAAATACGGGCAACGGATGTGCCAAAGACTGCTTTTCGAACTAGGTATGGGCATTACGAATTTGTGGTAATGTCGTTTGGTCTTACGAATGCCCCTGCTGCTTTTATGAGTTTGATGAACGGGATTTTCAAGCCATATCTAGATCTCTTTGTGATCGTATTTATTGATGATATACTGATATAATCGAAGAGTAAGAAAGAACATGAGGAGCATTTGAGAGTGGTATTAGAGTTGTTGAGGGAGAAGAAACTTTATGCAAAATTCTCCAAGTGTGAGTTTTGGCTAGATTCAGTGTCCTTCTTGGGGCACGTGGTTTCTAAAGATGGAGTGATGGTGGATCCATCTAAGATTGAGACAGTGAAGAATTGGGTAAGGCCTACAAACGTGTCAGAAATAAGAAGCTTTGTTGGTTTAGCTAGCTACTACCGACGGTTTGTCAAGGGATTCTCTTCTATTGCTTCCCAATTGATGAACTTGACTAAGCAGAATGTTCCATTTGTATGGTCAGATGAATGTGAGGAAAGCTTTCAGAAGCTTAAGACCTTGTTGACTACCGCACCAATTCTTACCTTGCCGGTAGAGGGTAAGAACTTCATTGTTTATTGTGATGCATCCTATTCTGGTTTGGGTGCAGTGCTAATGCAAGATAAGAATGTGATTGCTTATGCTTCGAGGCAATTGAAGGTGCATGAACGCAACTATCCGACTCATGATTTGGAGTTGGCCGCGGTAGTATTTGCACTAAAGCAATGGAGGCACTATTTGTATGGGGTTAAGTGTGAGGTCTATACGGACCATCGTAGCTTACAGTATGTCTTCACTCAGAAAGACTTGAACTTGAGACAGAGGAGATGGATGGAACTACTCAAGGACTACGACATCACTATCTTATACCATCCGGGAAAAGCAAATGTTGTGGCAGATGCGTTGAGTAGAAAGGCGGTAAGCATGGGAAGTCTAGCTCATTTGCAAGTCTCTAGGCGCCCATTGGCTAGGGAAATCCAAAATTTGGCTAATGATTTTATGAGGCTAGAAGTAAATGAGAAAGGAGGATTTTTAGCTTGTGTGGAGGCGAAATCTTCTTTTCTTGACCAGATTAAGGGGAAACAGTTTGAGGATGAGAAATTAAGTCAAATCCGGGATATGGTGTTGCGAGGAGAGGCTAAGGAAGCAATAATTGATGACGAAGGTGTTTTGAGGATTAAGGGAAGAGTATGTGTGCCTCGTGTTGATGACTTGATCTACACTATTCTTACAGAGGCTCATAGTTCCAGATACTCTATACATCCTGGTGCAACCAAGATGTACCGTGATCTAAAACAACACTTTTGGTGGAAAGGAATGAAGCGTGACATTGTGGATTTTGTTGCTAAATGTCCGAACTGTCAGCAAGTAAAGTACGAACATCAGAGGCCCGGAGGAACACTTCAAAGAATGCCCATTTCTGAATGGAAGTGGGAGAGAATTGCAATGGACTTTGTGGTTGGTCTTCCAAAGACATTGGGGAAGTTTGACTCCATTTGGGTAATTGTGGATAGATTAACTAAGTCTGCTCACTTCATTCCGGTCAAGGTGACCTACAATGCAGAAAAGTTAGCCAAAATCTACATATCAGAAATCGTTCGATTACATGGGGTTCCACTTTCCATCATATCTGATAGAGGTACGCAGTTTACTTCTAAGTTTTGGAGAACCTTGCATGCTGAATTAGGTACTTGATTGGATCTTAGTACTGCATTTCATCCTCAGACCGATGGTCAGTCTGAGCGAACGATTCAGGTGTTGGAGGATATGCTCCGTGCGTGTGTGATAGAATTTGGTGGCCATTGGGATAACTTCTTACCCTTGGCGGAGTTTTCATACAATAATAGCTATCACTCCAGTATTGACATGGCTCCATTTGAAGCATTGTATGGGAGGAAATGTAGGTCTCCCATTGGTTGGTTTGATGCGTTTGAGGTCAGACCTTGGGGTACTGATCTGTTGAAAGATTCCTTGGAGAAGGTGAAAGCTATCCAAGAAAAGCTTTTAGCGGCTTAAAGTAGACAAAAGGAATATGCGGACCGAAAGGTTAGGGACTTAGAGTTCATGGAAGGTGAACAAGTCTTGTTGAAGGTTTCACCCATGAAAGGGGTGATGCGGTTTGGAAAAAGGGGTAAGTTGAGTCCAAGGTATATTGGACCATTTGAGGTACTAAAGCGAGTAGGGGAGGTGGCTTATGAATTAGCCTTGCCTCCAGGGCTGTCCGGGGTGCATCCGGTGTTTCACGTGTCCATGTTGAAAAGGTATCATGGAGATGGAAATTACATCATCCGTTGGGATTCAGTTCTACTCGATGAGAATTTGAATTACGAAGAAGAACCTGTTGCTATTCTGAATAGAGAAGTTCGCAAGTTGAGGTCGAGAGAGATTGCATCCATTAAAGTTCAATGGAAGAATCGACCAATTGCAGAGGCTACTTGGGAGAAGGAGGCAGATATGCGGGAAAAATACCCACATCTGTTTACAGATTCAGGTACTCCTTTTCACCCTTGTTTTTCTTCTTTTTATCGTTCGGGGACGAACGATGGGTAAATTGGTATCTATTGTAACGACCTATTTAGTCGTTTGGGTAAAAAAATTTTCATTTTGGAAAAATCTGGCTGCATGCGACAGACACCACGACGGACCGTCGTGGGCACGACGGACCGTCGAGGGTGTCCCGTTCCAAAACATTTGGAATTACGAAGTGGAGTGTTGAAAGTGAATCTCTGAACTCTGTGACGGACGTGCAGGACGGACCGTCACAGTCACGACGGACCATCGTGAGCACCGTTTCAGAACACTTAGACTTTTGAGAATTTGGCATTTGAAACAACTCTCTGACCGTCGCGACGGACCTGCAGGATGGACCATCGCAGGCGCGACGGATCGTCACAGGTTCCGTCATAACAGTCGGGGTCAGATTTCTGGCTATTTTTAAAGGGGCATTTTGGACCATTCCGGCTTTAATTTATAAAGTTAGTGGGTTATTGTTATTAGTTCAATTCCTTGGGGGTTGAAAGACTAACTTTGAGTAACTTGATGGGTTGGTTTCATTATTTTTAAGACTTGAAGTCTTGTGATTTAGGGTAAGAAGAGGAAGAGATTGGAGGAAGAAAGAGAAAGAGAAAGGAGAAGAGAAAAGAGGCGATTGAGAGAGAAGGGCAAGGTTTCTTGAAGATTTCTTGCTTGAATACAACTCCTTGGTGAAGGTAGGTTATGGTTTATGCTATGTGTAGCAAACTCTCAATAGCAAATGATATGTATTGGGTAATCTTGTAAACTCTTCTATATACTTAATTGTATGATTGTATGAGTATGATTATATGTTTATGATGAAATAAGCATGTTGAAGTTTGTGAACCCTAAATCTTGATGAAACCCTAATTTACTTGTATTTGTGATGCCTTAGTATAAATAAAGGCTTGATGTACTTGTTATGAGAATTGTGATGCCTTAGTATAAATAAAGGCTTGATGTACTTATTATGAGAATTGTTATGCCTTAGTATAAATGAAGGCTAGGTGAACTTGTTATAAGAATTGTGATGCCTTAGTATAAATGAGGGCTTGATGTACTAGTTATAAGATTTTTGATGCCTTAGTATAAATGAAGGTTTGATGTACTTGTTATGAGAATTGTGATGCCTTAATATAAATAAAGGCTTGATGTACTTGTTATGAGAATTGTGATGCCTTAGTATAAATAAAGGCTTGATGTACTTATTATGAGAATTGTGATGCCTTAGTATAAATGAAGGCTTGATGAACATGTTATGAGAATTGTGATGCCTTAGTATAAATGAAGGCTTGATGTACTTGTTATGAGAATTGTGATGCCTTAGTATAAATAAAGGCTTGATGTACTTATTATGAGAATTGTGATGCCTTAGTATAAATGAAGGCTTGATGAACACATTATGAGAATTGTGAGGCCTTAGTATAAATGAAGGTTTGATGTACTTGTTATGAGAATTGTGATGCCTTAGTATAAATGAAGGTTTGATGTACTTGTTATGAGAATTGTGATGCCTTAGTATAAATAAAGGCTTGATGTACTTGTTATGAGAATTGTGATGCCTTAGTATAAATAAAGGCTTGATGTACTTATTATGAGAATTGTGATGCCTTAGTATAAATGAAGGCTTGATGAACACATTATGAGAATTGTGATGCCTTAGTATAAATGAAGGTTTGATGTACTTGTTATGAGAATTGTGATGCCTTAGTATAAATGAAGGTTTGATGTACTTGTTATGAGAATTGTGATGCCTTAGTATAAATAAAGGCTTGATGTACTTGTTATGAGAATTTTGATGCCTTAGTATAAATAAAGGCTTGATGTACTTATTATGAGAATTGTGATGCCTTAGTATAAATGAAGGCTTGATGTACTTGTTATGAGATTTGTAATGCCTTAGTATAAAGAAGGCTTGGTGAACTATGTGTTGTATTGATAATGCCTTAGTATAAAGAAGGCTTGATGATCTATGTGTTGTATTGATGATGCCTTGGTATAGAAGAAGGCTCGACGAAATGAGGATCGGAGTGCCACGTTCTGGCACAGTATAGAATGAGGATCGGAGTGCCACATTCCGGCACCAGGATAGTGATGAGGATCGGAGTGCCACGTTCCGACACAGGATAGAAATGAGGATCGGAGTGCCACGTTCCGGCACAGTATAGAATGAGGATCGGAGTGCCACGTTCCGGCACCAGGATAGTAATGAGGATCGGAGTGCCACGTTCCGGCACAGTATAGAAATGAGGATCGGAGTGCCACGTTCCGGTACAGGATAGAATGAGGATCGGAGTGCCACGTTCCGGCACAGTATAGAATATGGATCGGAGTGCCACGTTCCGGCACCAGGATAGAGTATGGATCGGAGTGTCACGTACCGACACGAGAGGATAAGTTGTGAATCTTGAAAGATGTCATTATGCTAAGTCTAATGAACTTGTTTTCCTTAATGAGTATGGTGTTGAGGCTTGAGTCCTCCTGGATGAACTTGGTGATATTTATTGATGATTGTAGTATTTGTTGTTACTACGTTGTTGAGTATTATAGTTGATTTGTGAGATTAACTGATATATACTGTTTTCTATTCTGAGTTGGCCGATGATACCTACTCAGTACGTGTGGTTGTACTGACTCCTACTTGTTTGTTTCTTTCTTGTATTTGTGGAGTGCAGCAACCGTGCCGTCGTCTTCAACTCGACAGCGATTCTAGCCAGTCTTCACTGCACCGGATCTCAGGGTGAGCTATGCTTCTAGCTTGGACTGGATCTTCTCCTTCTCGTCTTGATGCCTTGAAGTTCCGGCATGGACTAGCTTTCATTTGTTTAGTTTCCTAGAATACTCTTAGTTTCGTAAATTGACTTAGATGTTCTTGTGATGATGACTTCCGGATTTTGGGGATATTTATTGTATTTGCTTTTCGTAATGAGTTAAGTCTTCCGCGTTGTATTTGGTTTAAATTGTTTGGGTCTAGATTGGTTGGTTCGCTCACACAGGAGGGAAGTGTGGGTGCCAGTCGCGCCCCGGTTTTGGGTCGTGACACAAGTGGCCTCTTCGACTGGTCGATTCTTCCATTGAACTTTGACGGATGCAATCTCCCTTGACCTCAACTTGCGAACTTCTCTACCTAAAATAGCAACAGGCTCCTCCTCATAAGACAAATTTTCATCAAGCAGAACTGAATCCCAACGAATGATGTAGTTTCCATCCCCATGGTATATTTTCAACATGGACACATGAAATACCGGATGCACTCCGGACAGCCCTGGAGGCAAGTCTAAGTCATAAGCCACCTCCCCTACTCGCTTAAGTACTTCAAAGGGACCAATATACCTTGGGCTTATTTTACCTCTTTTACCAAACCGCATCACCCCTTTCATGGGCGAAACCTTCAACAAGACTTGTTCACTCTCCATGAACTCTAAGTCTCTAACCTTTCGATCTGCATATTCTTTTTGCCTACTTTGCGCCGCTAAAAGCTTTTCTTGAATAGATTTCACTTTCTATAATGAATCCCTCAAAAGGTCAGTACCCCAAGGTCTAACCTCAAATGCATCAAACCAGCCAATGGGAGACCTACATCTCCTACCATACAATGCTTCAAATGGGGCCATGTCAATACTTGAGTGATAGCTATTATTGTATGAAAACTCCGCTAAGGGTAAGAAGCTATCCAAATTGCCACCGAATTCTATCACACATGCACGAAGGATATCCTCCAACACTTGAATCGTTCACTCAGACTGACCATCGGTCTGAGGATGGAACGCAGTACTAAGATCCAACCTAGTTTCTAATTTCGCATGCAATGTTTTCCAAAACATAGAAGTAAACTGCGTACCTCTATCTGATATGATGGAGAGGGCAACCCCATGCAACCAAACAATTTCTGAGATATAGATTTTGGCTAACTTCTCGGCATTGTAAGTCACCTTGACCGGAATGAAATGAGCAGACTTAGTTAACCTATCAACCATCACCCAAATAGAGTCATACTTACCCATTGTCTTTGGAAGACCAACCACAAAATCCATTGCAATTCTCTCCCACTTCCATTCAGGAATGGGCATTCTCTGAAGTGTTCCTCCGGGCCTCTAGTGTTCATACTTTACTTGTTGACAGTTTGGACATTTGTCAATAAAATCAACAATGTCGCGCTTCATTCTACTCCACCAAAAGTGTTGCTTTAAGTCACGATACGTCTTGGTTGCACCCGGATGAATAGAGTACCTTGAACTATGAGCCTCTGTCAGAATAGTGTTGATCAAATCATCAATGCGGGGTACACATACCCTTCCCTTAATCCTCAAAACGCCTTCCTCATCGACTGTTGCCTCTTTAGCCTCTCCTTGCAACACTTTATCTCGGATCCGGATCAATTCTTATCATGAAACTGCTTTCCCTTAATCTTGTCAAGGAAGGAAGATCTTGCCTCCACACAAGCTAACAATCCTCCCTTGTCATTTACTTCTAACCTCATAAGGTCATTAGGCAGAATCTGAACCTCTCTAGCCAATGGGCGTATAGAAACTTGCAAGTGAGCTAGACTTCCCATGCTTCCCGCCTTTCTACTTAAAGCATCCGCCACAACATTCGCTTTTCCCGGATGATACAAAATAGTGATATCGTAGTCCTTTAGTAGTTCCATCCATCTCCTCTGTCTCAAGTTCAAATCTTTCTGAGTAAAGACATACTGTAGGCTACGATGATCCGTATAGAACTCACACTTAACCCCATATAAATAGTGCCTCCATTGCTTTAATGCAAATACTACTGCGGCCAATTCCAAATCATGGGTCGGATAGTTACGTTCATGCACCTTTAATTGCCTTGAAGCATAAGCAATTACACTCTTCTCTTGCATTAGCACTGCACCCAAACCAGAATAGGATGCATCACAATAAACAATAAAGTTCTTACCCTCTACTGGCAAGGTAAGGATAGGTGCGGTAGTCAACAACGTCTTGAGCTTCTGAAAGCTTTCCTCACATTCGTCCGACCATACAAATGGAACATTCTGCTTAGTCAAGTTCGTCAATTGGGAAGCAATGGAAGAGAATCCCTTGACAAACGACGGTAATAGCTAGCTAAACCAACAAAGCTCCTTATTTCTGACACATTTGTAGGTCTTACCCAATTCTTCACTGTCTCAATCTTAGAAGGATCCACCATCACTCCCTCCTTAGAAACCACGTGCCCCAAGAAGGACACTGCATCTAGCCAAAACTCACACTTAGAGAACTTGGCATAAAGATTTCTCTCCCTCAACATTTCGAATACAATTATCAAATGCTCCTCATGTTCCTTCTTACTTTTAGAGTATATCAGTATATCATCAATAAATACGATCACAAAGAGATTCATATATGGCTTAAAAATCCCGTTCATCAAGCTCATGAACGTAGCAGGGGCATTTGTAAGACCAAAAGACATCACTACAAATTCGTAATGCCCATACTTGGTTCGAAAAGCAGTCTTTGGCACATCCGTTGCCCGTATTTTCAATTGATGATAACCGGATCTCAAGTCAATCTTAGAGAAGACACAAGCACCATGTAACTGATCGAACAAGTCATCAATGCGAGGAAGAGGATACTTGTTCTTAATAGTTACCTTGTTCAGTTGTCTATAGTCTATGCACATCCGAAAACTCCCATCCTTCTTCTTCACAAACAAAAACGGAGCACCCCAAGGAGATGCACTTGGTCTGATGAAGCCTTTGCTCAACAACTCTTGAAGTTGGGCTTTTAACTCTCTTAACTCCGTGGGAGCCATTCTATAAGGGGGTATAGAAATGGGGCGAATACCCGGTTCAAGATCAATACAGAAGTCAATATCCCTATCCGGTGGCATACTTGGAAGATCTGCAGGGAACACATCCAAAAACTCACGGACTACCGAAACCGACTCAATCGAAGGTACTTGGGTAGTATCATCCCTGAGGTGTGCCAAGAAATCTAAACAACCCTTACTAAACATTCTCTTAGCACAAAGAAAGGAGACGATACGAACCAGATTGGAAGTGTAGTCGCCCTCCCACACTTACGGATCTGTCCCAGGCTTGGCTAACGTCACAGTTTTAGCATTACAATCCAAGATTGCAAAATTCGGAGAAAGCCAAGTCATACCCAAAATTACATCAAAGTCAACCATTTCTAAGATAACCAAATCTACATAAGTGTTGCTCCCCACAAAAGTCACCAAACAAGACCTATATACTTTTTCAACTATCACAGACTCACCCACCGGAGTAGAAACACGAATAGGCATGTCAAGTAATTCACAAGGTAAATTAAGACCAGTAACAAACGAAGAAGATACATAAGAAAATGTGGATCCAGGATCAAACAATACAGAAGCCATGCAATCACAAACCAGAAGATTACCTGTGATAATAGTATCAGATGTCTCCACCTCCGATCTCCCAGGGAAAGCATAACAATGGGCCCTATCACCTGTCTGCCCGTTGCCCCTACCATGTTGTGCTGTAGTGGCTCCAGTGTTCCCATCACCCCGGCCGTTTTGGTGACCACCATTACCTCGGCCACCACGTCCTCCAGAATGACGGCCTCTTCCATAACCACCACTACCTTTAACCATTGGAGGTCTGCAACTCTGTTTTGGACAATACCTCTTAATGTGTCTAGTCTCCCCACATCCATAAAACTCTCTAGATTCAAGCATAGGTCTCTCAGAGAAGTTTTGGCCGGTCGGAGGTGGACCCCGAACTACAGTTTGTAGTGAAGACATAATTGGTCGGACTGAGTAACCTCTGGAACCCTGTCCTCTAGAGTAAGAACCATTAAACTCACCTCCCTTTCGAAACCTTTTTGATGTCGACGCCATGGTGAAGTCATCTGGCTTTACTCCTTCCACCTCTATCACGAAGTCTACCACTTATTGAAAGGATTTTGCCGTAGCCGCTACCTGTAAGGCTGAAATCCGCAATTCTGACCTCAACCCCTTCACAAAACGGCGAATCCGCTCTTGTGGACTGAAATAAAGCTGGGTGGCGTATCTGGATAGTGCACGAAACCTAGCCTCATAAGCAGTAACCGACATCCTACCTTGCTCTAGGATCAAGAACTCATCTCTTTTCCTATCCCTCAATGTCCGGGGAATATACTTTTCCATAAACATTAGAGAATGATACCCAAGTCATAGGTGGTGCCTCTGTTGGTTGACACTCAAGATGTGACCGCCACCACATTTTGGCGTGCCCTTGAAACTGATAAGTCACGAACTCAACACCAAACCGTTCTACTATACCCATCTTGTGTAGTAGCTCATGACAATCAACCAGAAAATCGTAGGCATCCTCCGATTCAGCACCCTTGAAGACTGGAGGTTTCAATTTCAAAAACTTACTGAAAAGTTCATGCTGATCATTTGTCATTATAGGCCCTGTAGTCAGACGAGGAAACGTGCCTATTTCCAATGAGGCATCCATACGGGGAGCCATAGTGGCTGCATGTTGTACCTCTGAAACCGGAGGTGTTGGTGCAGAACACACTGGAGGTGCCTGACCTTGATAAGATAACCCGCTAAGATAAGCAAGAACCTGATTGATCATCTCTGGGGTAGGTTGGGGTGGCAATTCCTCATTTTGCACTTGTTGATTCTCCCCTTCCTCACCCTCTCTTACTACTTCCTCAGTCGGTGGAGGATTCACCGCCCTAGCATCAGATGGGCTAGGTACTTGTCCTCTTCCTCTAGAGGACGTCCTCCCACGACCTCTACCACGGCCTCATGCCGCTACTCCTCTTCGAGCTACAGCCCAGTGGCTGGCTCAGATGCTTCTTGTCTTGCCGGTGTTGGTGTTGGTGCAGTCGTTGCTCTAGTTCTAACCATCTGCGAAATAGAGTGAAGATGGTCAGGTACCAATTTGTATCACCTAGATACCAATTGGATTCAAGTAGTAGCACGAAAGAAAGAAAGAAAGAATGGAATTTTCCTAAAGTCTAATAGCCTCTCAAAGAAAAGTAAAGGCATCCCCGTACCGTTCCTTAACACTCTACTAGACTCGTTCTTGTGTGATGATTCCAACGAACCTAATGCTCTGATACCAAGTTTGTCACGACCCAAAACCGAGCCACGACTGGCACCCACACTTACACTCCTATGTGAGTGAACCAACCAATCTAAACCCTAAAATTTCAATGTAATATCAACACAAAATAATGCGGAAGACTTAAACTCATTAATAAAAACCAATTCAATAACTTCTAAAATTCAACATATTTTATTCCCCAAAATCTGGAAGTCATCATCACAAGAACATCTATGATCAAATTACTAAACTAAGAGTATTCTAAGAAGCTAAAACAAGTAAAAGCTAATCCATGCCGGAACTTCAAGGCATCAAGACATGAGGAAGAAGATCCAGTCCAAGCTAGAAGCATTAGCTCACCCTGAAGATCCGGTGTGACGAAGACTGGCTAGAATTGCGGTTGAGTTGAAGACGACGGCACGTTTGCTGCACTCCACAAATAACAAAGAAGAAAACATAAAAGTAGGGGGTCAGTACAAACACAAGTACTGAGTAGGTATCATCGGCCAACTCAAAATAGAAAACAATATATATCAAGTAATATCGTAAATCAACTACAATACTCAACATGTAGCAACAACAAGTACCATAATCATGAATAAGTACCGTCAAGTTCACACATGAGGAGTCAAGCCTCAATACCATATTCATTTGGGAATTAGGTTCATTAGATTGAGTATATTAACATATTTCAAGATTCGTTATCTTTATTCCCCTCGTGTCGGTACGTGACACTCCACTCCATATACTATCCTGGTGTCGGAATGTGACACTCCGATCCTCATATACTATCCTGGTACCGGAACGTGGCACCCGATCCATATACTCTCCTATTGTCGGAACGTGACACTCCGATCCTCATTCTATCCTGGTACCGGAATGTGGCACCCAATCTATATACTATACTGGTGTCGGAACGTGACACTCCGATTCTCATTCTATCCTGGTACCGGAACGTGGCACCTGATCCTCTATTTCTATCCTGGTACCGGAACGTGGCACCCGATCCCCTAATCTCACTACTTTCGTTCATCAAGCCTTCTTTCATACCAAGGCATCATCATTAACAAAGTAGATTAGGGTTATCTTCCAAGATTTAGGATTCAATAGCTTCATCATGCTTATTTTATCACAATTATATAATCACATTCAAGCAAGCATACAATTAAGCATATAGAAGGGTTTACAATACTACCAATACATATCATTCGCTATTAAGAGTTTACTACGAATAGCATAAAAACCATAACCTACCTCCACCGAAGATTCGTGATCAAGCAAGCAATTTCCCAAGCTTTGTTTCTCTCTTCCTCATTCGATCCTCTCTCTCTCTTTCTATTTTTCTTATTCAAAACCCTCTTTCTTTTACCCTAATTAGCATATAATTAAGAATAGAAAATGGCAATAATAACCCACTAATTAACTTAAAGTTACCTCTTTTAACCCCCAAGTAATTGAGTTATTAATATTAAACCACTAACTTTATAATTAAAGTAGGAATAGTCCAAAACGTCCCTTAAAACATTTAAGGAAATCCGACCCAGCCTGGGATTACGCAGCCTATGACGGCCCATCGTGCCTGCGACGGTCCGTCCTGCTGCTCCGTCACAGAGTTCAGAGACTCAATTCTATTAAAGGGTCTGTGACGGTCCGTCGTGCCCACGACGGTCCGTCCTGCCATGTCGTCACGAAGTTCAGAGAGTCGATTTCAGTACCCAATTTCAGAATTTCTAAGTGTTTTGAAACGAGACCCTGCGACGGTCCGTCGTGCCCATGAAGGTCCGTCGTGGGGTCCGTCGTCTCAGCCAGTTTTCCAGAAATAAATTCCGCTGCTCAAAACGACTAAACAGGTCGTTACAGCATGCTGACAAAGAAATGAATGAATACACTGAATGTTTGTATTGTTCTAAACTTGTAGGATTGTTTCACATTCATAAAGAAACATTTCAAAACCTTTGTGTGTATTGTTGTAAGAACACAATAAAAGCTAATTGTATTCTTAGGTGTTGAAGTGTATATTATTTCATGGTAGTTAATATAGTTGGCTTTCTCTTACTCCGTAAGTAATAGAGGTTTTACGTAGTTTGAGACTAAGAGTTTAGTTTCATTATTGTAGCTTGAATCTGTATTCACTTTTTCTTGAGATTAGTGAAACCAATTCAAAATCTGTGTATTAGGTCGTGGTTTTAGTCTCTTGAGGAAGGAGATTTTCAAGTAAAACTCTTGTGCCAGATTTAACCTGAACTATTCAATTTCTACACTATTACTCTATCAAAGGACCTGGATAATGATCACTAGTGCGCACACACAATCCAGTAGTCTAACCATTCGATGGTAATATTAATGTACATATGAGATTAGCCTTAAAAAAAACTTGATAAAATATGTAAAATCTTAGCAGATGTACTTAAAAACAATTATGATATATTTGAGAAAAAGAATGTATAAATTGGGTAGCTTCATTAGTGCTGGAACAAGATTATACGCATCAGGATAAAATCCTACAAAATAAAGTATCAAAACGATAAAACAATCCGCACAAGAATTGATTACAAAAGAATAAGGTCCCTCTACCTGAGCATAGAAGAAATTGGAGCCTCTCAATGATGTTGTATGAACCCAGCTATTACAAAGCATAGCCTAAATCTCTTATCCTCAAGGATCCCTCACCCACCAAAGGAGTAGGTAAGTGTGGCGGCGTAGAAAAAATTGTTTTGAAGAGGAAAAATAAGTCAAGAAATCCTTCTCTAACCTTGTAGACTTTTCTTTTATTGTTTATATTTCTGTCTATTATTGAGATGGGCCGGGTTTGGTTCATTTCTTTGATTCTAAACAAATATTGTTAAAGACTCAATTTTGTGAATTTTAAAAAAAGAAGAGTATTTATGAAATAATTTTTTATATTAAGTAATTCATGGGATTAGAACTATTTCTTTATCCTGAAACATTTAATTTTTACTAATTTTGAATTCATATGGATGTTTTTATTACAATTTGATCTACCATTAATAAATAATGAAAAGGCATGAGACGGAGGCAAGAGGGACAAAAAGATATCAATGAAATGTAAGAAAATAGTTGTAAAAGTCTTGTGGTGGAAAAATCAAATAAGTGTATTACATATAGTTTAGGAATAATAAAAGCACTTTGGGCTCCTTTCAAACCTCCTTAATATTACTTCTTTCAAATTCTCAAAAATTCTATTCAACTTTTTAAGTAACAAACACATTGTATATGAAGTTATCAATAGGGATTAAAAAAATCCCCCAAAATAAAAAATATACAATTAATTTATACATTAGTTGGAAGATGAAAGACCTAAATTGAATAATCATGAATGTTCCTTTCCCCCTTTTGTATTTATACAATGAATATATTGTATGAATGATATGAACGATTTTTTCCTTTTGTATTTATACCATGAGTGTGCTATTATATTTGTTAATTACCTATAATATAATATATATTTACTTTTAATGTGGCATATGAAAAAAATATATGTTACATTTTTTAAACATTATTACTATCAATGATTAATTTAGGTCGTAAGGTTAAATAATTTTTTTGTTTTAGAAAGGATATTACAGTCACTCAATTTGAATAGGTTTTCTTTTCATTCAATATTTTCTCTAGGGGCTTTCCTTTAATAAGGCGTATGGAATCACGACATGAAATAAGAGCTAAGACATGTGATTTCATGCTAATTTGGGAATTTATAATCATGATATGAGATTTTTCAAATATAATATTGTTTATAATTCATATCATTGCTTTTAAACCATTTATAACTCATATAATGATTATTCTCACCAACACAAGTTTTATTAGTAATTTATATTAATTCCTACTATATCATTTATAGTATTCAATTTTGATAAACTTTACTTACCAACCAAATGACTCAAAGTACCAATGTTTGTTTCTCTACTCAGTTTTATAAACGAGAAATGCTATTTCAACATGAGATGGTTGTTGGTTGTATGTGGGAGGATTATATTAAAAACCAGACACTACAACTTATGTTTAATTTTATTTTTTATTGAATTAAAGTTTGATCAATATAATTTTGTAAATTTTTAGAATAGCTTTATGATACTATATTATGCGATTTTATAAACTTTTTCTTATTTGGTAAGATTGTAAAAAGAATTGAGATAATCTTAATAGTTTTATAACTTATGAAATTTTTATGTTTAGCATAAAACATACTACATAAAATGTCCAAATTGCATTTCCAAATAAAAATTCAACTAAATCTAATAATTTATATCATGATTTCATATCCGATGACCAAATGGGCACTAAGTATAATAATATATTTATATGATATAATATAATAATGAAAAATAGTATGTTGGTTAAAATTATGAGTTGATATCTAACTCATTGAAATTTTAATACTCCACTTAGAAAGTCACTTAGCTTTGTTTTATAATTAAATAATCACTCAGCTGTTTGTATTTCACTTAGATATCACTCAACTTAACTATTGATATCACCCTTAGAAAGTCATACAACTAATTTATATAGTTTTTAAAATTAATTTTGTTGAAATATAATTTATGTTTTTGTCACGCCCTTAAGCTACACAAGGGTGTAAACATGGGACCTAGGATCACGAGTGGTCCCAAGCTAACCTTGATGGCATATCATAAGCATACTAAGATAACTGAAATAAGAATTATGAAATGATGGATAATACCCATTCTAAATCTGAATATATAAATGAGTTAATGACAACTAAAAGATCAAACTCAACTAAAACTGAATCTTACTATGTAAAAATAAAACCCTCTAATTGACTAGAGTTTTTGGGACATGCCCAACTAGTTCTTGCAAAAGAGACACTAAACAACTCAAAATAGAAAGATAACATGTCAACCTTCCTTGAACAATGATGACTCACCAGATATCAAAAACCCATTTATGTGTCATTTGAGTGCTGAGGATCTAAACCTACATCATGAGAAGATGTATGGTAGAGTATAGTTGTGTAATTGAAAGGTACTGATCATGCATGATAGAAAAAGTTGAATAACATAAACATAACTGAAATAAGCAATAAAAGAAATGATAGAATTTGAACATCATAGGTATATTGAAACATGTTGAACACTAAGCTAACTGAATTTCATGACAAAGTACATGATATGATGAGACTGACTACTGAACTATAATTGTAATTTGGCCAATGCACTTAGAATCTGAATCGCTAAAAATACTAACACGTTAACTTAAAATGCAACATCAATATACTAATTACGAAACATTCTTAACTGAGGCATGTTTATCTAAATAATTTGACCTAGCAACTCTAATTAATAAACTAAACAAATCTACACAACAATGGTTTTGAGTTTCATACACCAACTAAGTAACATTTCTACGAAAACATGATAATCTGATTAGGAATAGTATAACAATTAATTCATGACAATGCAGAAAAGATGAGAAACCCTAGGTCTAAACATGATATAGAGAATCAATAATCTGATCAATTTCTAGGTACCTAATAAGTGAAACCCACTAGTAAAATCTCATATACTTGGTGAAGTATCTTATCGAGAGATCTTTTGATTTTATGGTTTCATTTGAAGAAAACTTGTTGAGTTCATTGAGAGGGTTTGGTCGACTCTTTCTCCTTCTATTTTTTCAACTTGATGATTTTGGAGGATGATTTGACTAGGGTATGTTCTAATTATTTACTAGGCTAATATGACTAAAACAACACAGTTTAAGGGTCCAACGCACACAAAAAAGACAAAAGAACCTCTGACTTAAAATTTGTCGGGGCCAATCGATGAATTGACAGACAGACCTTCAACTCACCCATGATCCATTCTGTCAATTGTCGTTGGCTTTTTGAGAGGGGGTTTCTAAGGTCTCGATCAATATACCATGACTATGGCTCATAGTCTAACCTACGGTCCGTAATTCCGGTCGTGGGTCGACCCTTAGATACATTTTTGTAGGTTTTTATGGGAGGAATACATGTGGCCATCAAAGGTCAACACCTACGGTCCGTGGGTGGTGCCTTTCAGTAGCACCTGCAACTTTAAAAATTGTATCCTGGTCTGTTTAGGATACGAAGTGTTACATCTCTCCCCCATGGGATATTTTTTCTCGAATAAAGACTAAACTAGCTAAATATGAAGGGAAAGAGCTCCAAACACTACCTCAAAGTTCTGGAAACAGAAATCTCACTAAACTATGTTCCAACGACATACAAATATGTTGAAAAAGCAACTATATTTGAATAAACATGATACTAACAATGAATATACACATGAGTAACTGAAAGACTAGAGAGGAACTATAACCTCAAGCTGTAATAGAATCAGAAGAAACATATGATGGTTCTTGGCCTTCATGGCTTCTTCTTCATCCCAAGTAACTTTGTCTACGGACTGACCCCTAATCAAATCCTTAACTAAAGTGACTTCTTTGTTTCTCAACCATCGAACCTGACAATCAAGAATCTTATCAGGCATATCCTCATTAGTGATACTTTCCTTCACAAACACACTATCCAATGGTAGGATGTTCGATCACCCACACACTTCTTATAAAACAATATATGAAGACCCGAGGTGCACTTCTACTAGTTCTGCGGGCAACTCTAACTCATAATATACTTTAGGGCCTACATATCTAGGACTCAGCTTTCTATTCTTAAAATAATTCATCACCGTTTTCATATGTGAAACTTTCAGGAAACCCGATCATCGATTTGGAAATGCAAGTCTCTTCTCCCTACATCTGCATAGGACTTCTGTTGACTCTTTAATTTCTTTAGTGTATCTCTAGTAGCTGAACGTTTTTTGTGGCATCATCAACTTAATATAGCCCTATCAAAGCTTCTTCACCTACTTGAAACCAACCAACTTGATATCTACATCTACGCCCATACAATATCTCGTAAGGGGCCACTAGAATGTTAGAATGGTAACTGTTTATAGGTGAACTCTATAAGAGAAAAATTATCACACTATCTAGCCTTGAAGTCAATCATGCAAGATCTAAACATATCCTCTAAGGTATGAAATGTACTCTCTCCTTAACAATTTATCTGTGGATGAAATATTTTGTTTGAGGTTAACTTGAGTACCAAGACCTTTATTAAATTACTTCCAGAAATGAGAGTAAATTGAGGACCTCTATCTGAAATGATAGAAAAAGGAACCCATACAACGTGACTATCTCATTAATGTATATCTTGGTGTAGTACTCTGCTGAATTTGCAGTTTTAACGGCCAGAAAGTGTGATGACTTAGTAACTTTTTCAACTATCACCAAATGGATTTATGTTGTCTGCGAGTACGACGTAAATCTGTAATGAAGTCCATGTTGTCCATTCCCACATCCATGTAGGAATGTTAATCCCCTGAGTCCTACCTTCTGGTTTATGATGTTCTACATATACTTTTATGAGAATTATTGCACTTAGACATAAAATATACTATATTCATTTTCATGACATTCCACCAAAAGACTTCCCGCATGTGACAGTACATTTAGTGGCACTAGGATGAATAGAATACCTATAGTTATGGGCTTCTTCAAGATTTTGTTGTCTTAACTCACCCACCTTAGGAACACACAAACGACCCTAATAGTGAAGCATCATCTCCCTCTTTGGAGAAAACTCAACTTTGTATTGTGGAACTACACCCTTAAGTCAAAGTAATATAAGGTCACTATTTTTATTTTCCATAACTTCTACTACTAATGAAGATTTTGACCCATTCTGATCTTTCACACCACAATCTAATATGCTTGTAAGGCAAACTCCTAAGCGAGCAAGATAGTGAACATCTTTTGATAGTTCTTTCCTTTCTTCCTAATCATGTTATATACTACCCATATATAGTACGCTAAGAGCATATTTTACTACATTTTCCTTACCAAGAAGGTAAAGCATATTCATATCATAGTCTTTGATGAACTTAAGTAATCTCCTATAGCGAAGATTAAACTCTTTCAGGGTGAACATATTTGTAAAGATCTTAAGCTCTGTGAACACATCTACATGACCACTATACAAGTACTGTCTCTAAATCCTAAGGCAAAATACTATGGCTGGAAGCTTGAGGTCATGAGTAAGATAATTTTTCTCACGTATCTTGAGCTGTCTAGAAGCATATGTTACAATATTTCCTCGGTGCATCAGCACACAACCTAGACCAACTCGGATGAATCATTATAGACCACATAACTCTCTGAACCCTCTGGTAGAGTCAAAATCGAAGGTATAGTTAACCTTATTTTCTGTTTTTAGAAGCACTTTTTACGTTCGTCTAACCCCTTAAACTTAACCTTTTGTTAAATAACTTTGTCAATGGGGGAGCTATGGATGAAAATCCTTCTATGAACCTTCCCGAATAACTAGCTAAACCCAAGACACTTCTGATATCTGAAGGAGAGGTAGGTTTGGGACATTGTTTCACTATTTCTATTTTCTTAGAATCCATTCGAATCCCTTCTCTAGATACTATATGCAAAAGTAAAGCAACAGATTACAACCAAAACTCACATTTGCTAAACTAAGCAAATAACTACCAATCTTTGAGAATTTGCATAACAACCCTCAAATGAGTTGCATGTTCTTTCTCATACCTAGGGTAAATGAGGATATAATTTATAAACACGATAACAAACAAGTATAAATTCTACTTATACACCCCATTCATCAATTCTCTTAAAGCTATAGGAGCATAAATTAGTCTAATAGAAATAGATACAAATTCATAATGACCATACCGAGTCTTGAGCGTTGTTTTTGGAATGTCCCTATTTCTGAATCTAAGCTCATGATAATGGGGTTTGAGAACTATCTTCGAGAAATGACTAACACCTTGAAGTTTGTTGAATAGGTCATATATCCTTGTAATAGGGTACTTATACTTTATTGTGACTTTTTCAACTATAAATAACTAATACACATCCCGAGAGACCAATTTTTCACTAAAACACCTTGAAAACAGGACCTAGAAAAAAATTGCAAAAAATTATCTGCACAAATGAACCACAATGTCGTTCACAGATGGTTATAAGTTTCACAGTCTTTTGAATCGCCCTTGGTGGAAAATTTGAGTCCACGAGGCCTACATATCATACCATAGGATGCATTCTTGACGATGGATCATTGTGGCTTATGTTGGAGCTTAACTAGTAAGCCAACAAGCCTAACCCTCAGACCACCACACCTATGTGAGGACCAAGAGGACATTTATGGTCTGTGGTCCTTCACACAGTTCTTTAGCCTCAAAAGCTCAACCAAAGTGAGGACCACGAGGAACTTCATAGTTCCTGGTCCACCAACAGGTCGTTGTAAATCTTTTGAATAAGACCCCCAAAACAAGTATCAACTGAACAAGCACCATGACCGCTCCTACATTCTATGGTCTCTTTCACTGTCGGTGAAAGTGGTCGTGGTCATCCCAGACAGATTTTAAGCAGAGGTTATTTTGGTCTTTTTCCCTATACATTGGAAACTTAAACTACATCATTTAACCCCCCAAACTAAGTGGTGTTAATATGTTTTTTCCTAGAAACATAAGAGGAACTATCTTTCACCTAAATTCAGAAAATTAGAATGTAAAAGGAGAAAAATGTAACAACCCTAAAAATGAATATGATAAATACTTAAGGTGTCAAGAATGCTTGCGATTAGACCAAGGTTCACACGGCTTGATACGCGTAGAACCAGACCTCAGAACCCTTACTACAACCAAGCCAACTAACTTGGGGAGTTAGTTGAGCTTGGAAAGGTTGGAACCAACCATGTGAGGTTCTCGAAAATTAAGATTTAATCGAAAGAGTCTTTATAGGACTTGAAAGAGTAAATTTTAAGTTTTGAGTGTCCAGGGTTAAAATGGTCTTTTCCAGGCCAAGGGTAATATTGTAATAAATTTATTTAATTTAAAAGAGCAATTTCGGGTTCGGGCGACCGAAGTGACCCATTTTCGCAAATGGGGTGTCACTCGGGTTTGAGCCCCACTAGAAGCATCAAATTAAGGATTTAATTGTTGATTAAAAATCTGAATTTTTGTAAGGGAATAATGGTCATTTCACCTAATCTAAATAAATAAAATTTTATTAATTAAATTAAACCTTACTTTACCTAAATTCAAACCTACACTCCTAATCCTAATAAACCTCTTTCACGTCACCCAACTCTCTTTCACGTCTCTCAACTCTTATCATCTCATGCTCTGCCTAACAAAAGAAAACTCAAGAACTGTTTAACAACAAAAGTTCTTCAGATATGAAGAAAAAACACGAAAATGCTAAGAAAGCAAGTTAACCAAAAATGTTAGACAAAAGGGAGGGGTGTTCAGTCAAGAATTGGTTAATGTTTCGGTTTTTGACATGATTGGAGAGGGTTATGGACAGAAGGTCGTGTGTGGATTAAACGTCAAAATGTATGGGTTTCTTCTCTCTTGGTCCCATTCCCAAGAGGTCCCTTACGATTTAAGATATTCACTCCGAAACTAAGGTTGTTCCTTCGTTGAATGTCCATGTCACTAGCTCCAAAATGACTTCGTAGGTTGGGTGTTTTGTACTGGTAGATTTAGGCATGTATGATGTTTTCGTATTGAGTGTGAATATGTTTATGTACGTGAAATCACGAAAATGACAAGCATTGTATGATAAAAAAAATGTGTGTGGGTGCACGTTGGCAGTGAATGAGCTCACTGTTAGACGTATGAATTAACAAGTTCATTATGTGTATTTTATGTGTGAAATGGGTATAATTTGGGATGTTCATTGTAATGAAATATGGTTGATTGAATAACAATCTTTTTGCCAAATAACCAATGAAAGATGCGCCTAAAAATATATCAAAACAATTTATGAATGCACCCTTTGAATCATGTGAAAATGTTGATGAAAATGAGTTAAAGAGTGACTAAAATTTCCAGAAACTATGCAATATTATTTTAGGATAAATCTTACTCAAGAAATCTGGAAATTAACGCATTTTAAAGAGGTGAGGCCACAAGGATTCGAACTTGTGACCTCGCCCTTTAGCTACAAGTTTCGCGAAAAAATAAGGAAAAGAAAATGGGCCTCAGGGGAATCGAATTTGGCTACTGGTTTCGTTAGAAGAAAAAAATAAAATGTGGCTAAGGGGAATCGAACCTCGATACTGGTTTCGCGAAAGGGAAAAAGAAAATGGGGCTAATGGGAAACGAACCTGGAAATTGTGAATTCGCAAGAAAAGAAAAGAAAAAAACAAAGTGGGCTGGGGGATTCAAACTCGTGAATTGGAGGAGAAAGAGGAGAAAAATAACTAAGCAAATAAATGGGAGGAGTGGGGCGCGAAACCAGAACCTCCCAAGCCCCTAGCGAAATTAAATTAAAATAAAGAGGCTGAGGGTTTGTAACAACCTGTTGAGTTGTTTTGAGCAACAGATTTTAATTCTGGAAAAACTGGCTGGGACGACGGATGGAACGACGGACCGTCGTGGTCACGACGGCCCGTCGAGGAGGTGTCGTCCCATGGCACTTAGAATTTTGAAATTGGGTACTGAAAATCGACTCTCTGTAAATTGTGATGGACCTGCAGGACGTGCCGTCACATCCACGACGAACCGTCGTGAGTTCCGTTGCAAAACACTTCAACTTTTGAGAATTTGGTGCAAGAAACGAGTTTCTGACCGTCATGACGGAGGAACAGGACGGACCGTCACGGCTGTGACGGGCCGTCACAGGCCACTTGAGCTCGAGGGAGCTGCGACGACCACCGTGACGGACCGTCGCAGGAACGACGGCCCGTCACAGGTTGCACAGTCCCAGGCAAAATAGGATTCCTCTACACGTTTTAGGGGTCGTTTTGGACTATTCTTTCCTTAATTATAAAGATTGAGGGTTAATATTAATAGGTCTAATTACTTGGGGGTTAAAAGGGGTAACCTTAAGTTAATTAGTGGGTTTTATTGTCCTCCTTTACACTTAATTATACTTTTAATTAGGGTAAAAAGAAGGAGGGTTTGAATAAAACAAAACAAAAGAAAAGAACAGAAAGAGAGGAGAAACGAACGAGTAGAGAGAGAGAAACGAAGAGGATAGCAAGGATTTTGAGAAGATAGCTTGTTGATTCAATTCTTCGGTGGAGGTAGGTTATGGTTATATTACGATACTCGTAGTGAACTCTTAATAGTGAATAATATGTGTTGATGATATTGTAAACCTGTCTATATGCTTAATTGTATGCTTGCATGAACATGATTATGTGATTTTGATAAAACAAGCATGATGAAAACCATCGAATCCCAAATCTTGAAAGAAACTTTAATCTATGATATTAATGATGATGCCTTGGTATAAAAGAAGGCTTGACGAATTAAAGTAATGGGATTGATGATGCCTTGGTATAGAGAAGGCTTGATGAACGGATAGAATGAATTTAGTGGATCGGAGTGTCACGTTCCGACACATAGTATTGGTGGATCGGAGTGTCACGTTCCGACACATAGTATTAGTGGATTGGAGTGTCACGTTCCGACACATAGTATTAGTGGGACGGGTGTCACGAACCGACACGTAGATATAGGGGATCGGAGTGTCACGTACCGACACATATAGGGGATCGGAGTGTCACGTTCCGACACATATAGGGGATCGGAGTGTCACGTTCTGACACATATAGGGGATCGGAGTGTCACGTTCCGACACATAGTGGTAGGGGATCGGAGTGTCACGTACCGACACAAGAGGAAGAAAGATAATGAATCTTGAAAGATGTTAATATACTCAACATAATGAACTTAATTCCCAAATGAGTATGGTATTGAGGCTTGAGTCCTCATGGATGAACTTGATGGTATTTATTGACGATTATAATACTTGTTGTTGCTACATGTTGAGTTTATAGTTGATTTATAATATTACTTGATATGTATTATCGCCTATTTTGAGTTAACCGATGATATCTACTCAGTACGTGTGGTTGTACTGACCCCCTACTTTTATGTTTTCCCCTTGTTATTTGTGTTATGCAGCAAACGTTCCGTCAACTTCGACTCAGCAGTAGATCAAGCCAGTCTTCACTCCATCGGAAATTCAGGGTGAGCTAATGCGTCTAGCTTGGACTGGGTCTCCTTCTTCAATTCTTGATGCCTTGAACTTCCGGCATGGACTAGCTTTTTAGTTATTTTTGTTCTTAGACATTCCTAGCTTAGTAATTTGAAATAGATGTTCCTGTGATGATGACTTCCAGATTTTGGGGAAATAATAGATGTTGATTTGTTTTATTTAATGAGTTTAAGTCTTCCGCATTACTTTCTGTTGATATATGTTAAAATGTTAAGGGTGATATGGGTTGGTTCGCTCACATAGGAGGGTAAATGTGGGTGCCAGTCGCGGCCCCGATTTGGGTTGTGACAGACTTGGTATCAGAGCATTAGGTTCATTGGTCTCATCACACAAGAACAGGTCTAGTAGAGTCTTAAAGAACGGTAGGGGGACGCCTTTACTTTTCTTTGAGAGGCTATAAGACTTTAGGAAAATTCCATTCTTTCATTCTTTCTTTCGTGCTACTACTTGAGTCCAATTGGTATCTAGGTGATACAAATTGGTATCTGACCATCTTCACTCTATTTCGCAGATGGTTAGAACTAGAGCAACGACCGCACCAGCAGCGACAACGGAAAGACATGAAACTACTGAGCCAGCCACTGGGGCTGTGGCTCGAGGAGGAACAGCGGCAAGAGGCCGTGGAAGAGGTCGTGGGAGGACGTCCTCTAGAGGAAGAGGACGAGCCCCTAGCCCATCTGATACTAGGGCGGTGACTCCTCCACCGACTGAGGATGCAGTAAGAGAGGGTGAGGAAGGGGAAACCGAACAAGGGCAGAATGAGGAAATGCCACCCCAACCTACCCCAGAGATGATCAACCAAGTACTTGCTTATCTTAGCGGGTTGTCCGATCAGGGTCAAGCACCTCCAGTGGTTTCTGCACCAACACCTCCGGTTTCAGAGATACGACATGCAGCTACTATGGCTCCCCGCATGGATGCAACATTGGGAATAGGCACATTTCCACGTCTGACTACTGGGCCTATTATGACAAACGATCAACACGAACTTTTTACTAAGTTCTTGAAATTGAAACCCCCAGTCTTCAAGGGTGAAGAATCTGAGGATGCGTATGATTTTCTGGTTGATTGTCATGAGCTACTACACAAGATGGGGATAGTAGAGAGGTTTGGTGTCAAGTTCGTGAGCTATCAGTTCCAAGGGAACGCCAAAATGTGGTGGCGTTCACATGTTGAGTGTCAACCAACAGAGGCACCACCTATGACTTGGGAATCATTCTCTACCCTATTTATGGAGAAATATATCCCAAGGACTTTGAGAGATAGAAAGAGGGATGAGTTCTTGAGTCTGGAGCAAGGTAGAATGACGGTTAATGCATACGAGGCTAAATTTCGCGCACTATCCAGATACGCCACCCAACTCTGTTTCAGTCCACAAGAACGGATCCGCCGTTTTGTGAAGGGGTTGAGGTCAGAATTGCGGATTTCAGCTTTACAAATAGCGGCAACAGCAACATCCTTCCAAGAGGTGGTAGACTTTGTGATAGAGGTGGAAGGAGTGAAGCCAGATGACTTCACCACGACATCGACATCAAAGAGATTTCGAAGGGGAGGTGAGTTTAATGGTTCCTACTCTAGAGGACAGAACTCCGGAGGTCACTCAGTTCGACCAATACAGTCTTCACTACAGACTGTAGTTGGGGGTCCACCTCAGAACGGTCAACACTACTCTGAGAGACCTATGCCCGACTCCAGAGAGTGCTATGGATGTGGGGAGATTGGACATATTAGGAGGAATTGTCCAAAACAGAGTTACAGAGCCCCACTAGCTAGAGGTAGGGGTGGTCATGGTAGAGGCCGTTTTTCTGGAGGACGTGGTGGTCGAGGTAATGGCGGTCACCAAAACGGCAGAGGTGATGGGCAAAATAGAGCCACTACTACACAACATGGTAGGGGCAACAGACAGACAAATAATGGGGCCCATTGTTATGCTTTCCCTGGGAGATCTGAAGCGGAGGCGTCTGATGCAGTTATCACAGGTAACCTTCTGATTTGTGATTGCATGGCTTCCGTATTGTTTGATCCTGGATCCACATTTTCTTATGTATCTTCCTCATTTGCTAATGGTCTAAATTTGCATTGTGAATTACTTGACGTGCCTATTCGTGTTTCTACTCCGGTGGGTAAGTCGGTGATAGTTGAAAAGGTATATAGGTCATGTTTAGTGAATTTTGTGGGGAGCAACACTTATGTAGATTTGGTTATTTTAGAAATGGGTGACTTTGATGTAATTCTGGGTATGACTTGGCTTTCTCCGAACTTTGCGATTTTGGATTGTAATGCTAAAACGGTAACGTTAGCCAAGCCTGGGGCAGATCCGTTAGTGTGGAAGGGTGACTACACTCCCAATCCGGTGCGTATCATCTCCTTTATTCGTGCTCAGAAGATGGTTAGTAAGGGTTGTCTAGCTTTCTTGGCACATCTCAAGGATGACACTACCCAAGTACCTTCGATCGAGTCGGTTTCAGTGGTCTGTGAGTTTTTGGATGTGTTCCCTGCAGATCTTCCCAGTATGCCACCAGATAGGGATATAGACTTCTGCATTGATTTGGAACCCGGTACTCGCCCCATTTCTATACCCCCGTATAGAATGGCTCCCGCCGAATTAAGAGAGTTAAAGGCACAACTTCAAGAGTTGTTGAGCAAAGGCTTCATTAGACCAAGTGCATCTCCTTGGGGTGCTCCGGTGCTATTTGTGAAGAAGAAGGATGGGAGTTTCCGAATGTGCATAGATTACCGACAGTTGAACAAAGTAACTATTAAGAACAAGTACCCCATTCCTCGCATTGATGACTTGTTCGATCAGTTACAAGGTGCTTGTGTCTTCTCAAAGATTGACTTGAGATCCGGTTATCACCAATTGAAAATACGAGCAACGGATGTTCCAAAGACTGCTTTTCGAACTAGGTATGGGCATTATGAATTTGTGGTAATGTCATTTGGTCTTACGAATGCCCCTGCTGCCTTCATGAGCTTGATGAACGGGATTTTCAAGCCATACTTGGACCTCTTTGTGATTGTGTTTATTGATGATATACTGATATACTCCAAAAGTAAGAAAGAACATGAGGAGCATTTGAAAATGGTGTTAGAGTTGTTGAGAAAGAAAAGCTTTATGCGAAATTCTCCAAGTGTGAGTTTTGGCTAGATTCAGTGTCCTTCTTGGGGCACGTGGTTTCTAAGGATGGAGTGATGGTAGATCCTTCTAAGATTGAAACAGTGAAAAATTGGGTAAGACCCACGAATGTGTCAGAAATACGGAGTTTTGTTGGGTTAGCTAGCTACTACCGTCGATTCGTCAAGGGATTCTCTTCTATTGCTTCCCAATTGACGAACTTGACTAAGCAAAACGTCCCATTTGTATGGACGGACGAGTGTGAGGAAAGCTTTCAGAAACTCAAGACTTTGTTGACTACCGCGCCTATCCTTACCTTGCCGGTAGAGGGTAAGAACTTCATTGTCTATTGTGATGCATCCTATTCGGGTTTGGGTGCAGTGCTAATGCAAGAGAAGAACGTGATCGCTTATGCTTCAAGACAATTAAAAGTGCATGAACGTAACTATCCAACTCATGATTTGGAATTGGCCGCGGTAGTATTTGCACTAAAGCAATGGAGACACTACTTGTATGGGGTTAAGTGTGAAGTCTACACGGACCATCGTAGCCTACAGTATGTATTCACTCAGAAAGACTTGAACTTGAGACAGAGGAGATGGATGGAACTACTGAAGGACTACGACATCACTATCTTGTATCATCCGGGAAAAGCAAATGTTGTGGCAGATGCTTTGAGTAGGAAGGCTGGAAGCATGGGAAGTCTAGCTCATTTGCAAGCTTCTAGACGCCCATTGGCTAGAGAAGTGCAGATTTTGGCTAATGACCTTATGAGGTTAGAAATAAACGAGAAGGGAGGATTGTTAGCTTGTGTAGAGGCAAAATCTTCTTTTCTTGATCAGATTAAGGGGAAACAGTTTGATGATGAGAAACTAAGGCGAATTCGAGATAAAGTGTTGCAAGGAGAGGCTAAGGAAGCAATAATCGATGGGGAAGGTGTTTTGAGGATTAAGGGAAGAGTATGTGTACCCCGCATCGATGATTTGATCACCACTATTCTTACAGAAGCTCATAGTTCCGGATATTCTATACATCCTGGTGCAACCAAGATGTACCGCGACCTAAAGTAACACTTCTGGTGGAGTAGAATGAAGCGAGATATTGTTGAGTTTGTTGCCAAATGTCCAAATTGTCAACAAGTAAAGTATGAACACTAGAGGCCTGGAGGAACACTTCAGAGAATGCCCATTCCTGAATGGAAGTGGGAGAGAATCGCGATGGACTTCGTGGTTGGTCTTCCCAAGACATTGGGTAAGTATGACTCCATTTGGGTGATTGTTGATAGGTTAACTAAGTCTGCTCATTTCATTCCTGTCAAGGTGACCTACAATGCAGAGAAGTTAGCCAAGATCTACATCGCAGAGATCGTTCGGTTGCATGGAGTTCCACTCTCCATCATATCTGATAGAGGTACGCAGTTTACTTCTAAGTTTTGGAGAACATTGCATGCAGAATTAGGTACTAGGTTGGACCTTAGTACGGCGTTTCACCCTCAGACTGATGGTCAGTCTGAGCGAACGATTCAAGTGTTGGAGGATATGCTTCGTGCGTGTGTGATAGAGTTTGGTGGCCATTGGGATAGCTTCTTACCGTTGGCAGAGTTTTCATACAATAATAGCTATCACTCCAGTATCGACATGGCCCCATTTAAAGCATTGTATGGGAGGAGGTGTAGATCTCCCATTGGGTGGTTTGACGCATTTGAAGTTAGACCTTGGGGGACTGATCTGTTAAGAGATTCTATGGAGAAGGTGAAAGCTATTCAAGAAAAGCTTTTAGCGGCTCAAAGTAGACAAAAGGAGTATGCAGACCGAAAAGTTAGAGACTTGGAGTTCATGGAAGGTGAACAAGTCTTGTTGAAGGTTTCACCCATGAAAGGGGTGATGCGGTTCGGAAAAAGGGGTAAGTTAAGTCCAAGGTATATTGGACCATTTGAAGTGCTTAATAGAATAGGGGAGGTGGCTTATGAATTAGACTTGCCCCCAGGGCTGTCCGGAGTGCATCCTGTGTTTCATGTGTCCATGTTGAAGAGATACCACGGAGATGGAAACTACATTATCCGTTGGGATTCAGTTTTGTTGGATGAGAACTTGACTTATGAAGAGGAACCGGTTGCTATATTAGATAGAGAAGTTCGCAAGTTGAGGTCGAGAGAGATTGCATCCATCAAAGTTCAATGGAAGAATCGACCGGTTGAAGAGGCTACTTGGGAGAAGGAGGCAGATATGCAAGAAAAATACCCACATCTGTTTACAGATTCAGGTACTCCTTTTCGCCATTGTTTTTCTTCTTTTGATCGTTCGGGGACGAACGATGGGTAAATTGGTATCTATTTTAACGACCTGTTGAGTCGTTTTGAGCAACAGATTTTAATTCTGGAAAAACTGGCTGGGACGACGGATGGAACGACGGACTGTCGTGGTCACGACGGCCCGTCGAGGAGGTGTCGTCCCATGGCACTTAGAATTTTGAAATTGGGTACTGAAAATCGACTCTCTGTAAATTGTGACGGACCTGCAGGACGTGCCGTCACATCCACGACGAACCGTCGTGAGTTCCGTTGCAAAACACTTCAACTTTTGAGAATTTGGTGCAAGAAACGAGTTTCTGACCGTCATGACGGAGGAACAGGACGGACCGTCACGGCTGTGACGGGCCGTCACAGGCCACTTGAGCTCGAGGGAGCTGCGACGACCACCGTGACGGACCGTCGCAGGAACGACGGCCCGTCACAGGTTGCGCAGTCCCAGGCAAAATAGGATTCCTCTACACGTTTTAGGGGTCGTTTTGGACTATTCTTTCCTTAATTATAAAGATTGAGGGTTAATATTAATAGGTCTAATTACTTGGGGGTTAAAAGGGGTAACCTTAAGTTAATTAGTGGGTTTTATTGTCCTCCTTTACACTTAATTATACTTTTAATTCGGGTAAAAAGAAGGAGGGTTTGAATAAAACAAAACAAAAGAAAAGAACAGAAAGAGAGGAGAAACGAACGAGTAGAGAGAGAGAAATGAAGAGGATAGCAAGGATTTTGAGAAGATAGCTTGTTGATTCAATTCTTCGGTGGAGGTAGGTTATGGTTATATTACGATACTCGTAGTGAACTCTTAATAGTGAATAATATGTGTTGATGATATTGTAAACCTGTCTATATGCTTAATTGTATGCTTGCATGAACATGATTATGTGATTTTGATAAAACAAGCATGATGAAAACCATCGAATCCCAAATCTTGAAAGAAACTTTAATCTATGATATTAATGATGATGCCTTGGTATAAAAGAAGGCTTGACGAATTAAAGTAATGGGATTGATGATGCCTTGGTATAGAGAAGGCTTGATGAACGGATAGAATGAATTTAGTGGATCGGAGTGTCACGTTCCGACACATAGTATTGGTGGATCGGAGTGTCACGTTCCGACACATAGTATTAGTGGATCGGAGTGTCACGTTCCGACACATAGTATTAGTGGGACGGGTGTCACGAACCGACACGTAGATATAGGGGATCGGAGTGTCACGTACCGACACATATAGGGGATCGGAGTGTCACGTTCCGACACATATAGGGGATCGGAGTGTCACGTTCCGACACATATAGGGGATCGGAGTGTCACGTTCCGACACATAGTGGTAGGGGATCGGAGTGTCACGTACCGACACAAGAGGAAGAAAGATAATGAATCTTGAAAGATTTTAATATACTAAACATAATGAACTTAATTCCCAAATGAGTATGGTATTGAGGCTTGAGTCCTCATGGATGAACTTGATGGTATTTATTGACGATTATAATACTTGTTGTTGCTACATGTTGAGTTTATAGTTGATTTATAATATTACTTGATATGTATTATCGCCTATTTTGAGTTAACCGATGATATCTACTCAGTACGTGTGGTTGTACTGACCCCCTACTTTTATGTTTTCCCCTTGTTATTTGTGTTATGCAGCAAACGTTCCGTCAACTTCGACTCAGCAGTAGATCAAGCCAGTCTTCACTCCATCGGAAATTCAGGGTGAGCTAATGCGTCTAGCTTGGACTGGGTCTCCTTCTTCAAGTCTTGATGCCTTGAACTTCCGGCATGGACTAGCTTTTTAGTTATTTTTGTTCTTAGACATTCCTAGCTTAGTAATTTGAAATAGATGTTCCTGTGATGATGACTTCCAGATTTTGGGGAAATAATAGATGTTGATTTGTTTTATTTAATGAGTTTAAGTCTTCCGCATTACTTTCTGTTGATATATGTTAAAATGTTAAGGGTGATATGGGTTGGTTCGCTCACATAGGAGGGTAAATGTGGGTGCCAGTCGCGGCCCCGATTTGGGTCGTGACAGGGTTCGAACCCAAAACCTCCCTATTCCAGCGAATTAAATGATAAAAATCAAAGAGGTTGTAAGGCATTGATCCCACAACCTGTTGGTTTGGGAGAAAATAGGAAAAGTGATGTTAAAGAAAAATAAAAAGGGGGTTGTGGGGGTTCGAACCCACAACCCTTCGGCCAATGTAAGAAGAAAACCAAAGAGGGAATTACAGATATACTATTAATGTTGGGGTTCAATCTAGAGTCTCAATGTCATGGAGATTAAAAATAAAATCAATGAAAATGTAAATGTTATCCAAGATATTCGAACTTGGGTTCCTTTCCCAAACTTCCGTATTGTTACATAAGTCATACGTGAACAAAATATCCAAGAATAATGCCACCTACTTAGATCAAAATAAACATCTTGGCATATATACAAGATACAAAAGTCTTGTACCACATAATCTTAGGAAAGTAAGAATCACTTAACAAACTATGAATGAAGCCCCATTGCTTGTATGTATAGACACAGTAGTCTAACATACGTTCAAATGTAAGTGAACCTAAGATGTATGTAATGAAATGATGAACCCTAGGAGGGTTAGTATATGTGTAAGATACACTAAATGGCCAAGTGCATTGGCATATGATGATATGAACTATGAAATGGTGAAATGAACAATGAAATAATGAAACCTTAGAAGGGTTAGTAAGGGTGTGAAACACAGCAAATGACCAAGTGTATGGGCATCTAATAAAATGAACATTCACGTAATAAGAGGTGATTAACTATGAAAAACAAAGGTGCTAATGCTGAAGAATGTGGTGACAATATGATATGAGGATAATGTAAATTATGAGAGAAATCTCAAATGTGTCTAAATAAATGTTACCAATACGTACTAACCGATGAGAGTGTAAGATAATGAAGAGACTAGTCTCTATGAAAAGTGTAATGAGAGTATTGAGCTTAACACACTAAATACGAATGATGAGATGAGAAATCATCCAATGATCTATGATATCCTCATACTAGAAGCCAACTTCCACGACGTATGAGATAAATGTAATGGAACTTTATACTGAGCACCGATAGACTAGCCATAAGCGGTGTTGCCTTCTTTCGAGAAGGGAGGAGGTTCACTTAACTCTCATGAAATAAGAATGTCTGGCTTGCGGGTATGGGTCTCCTTACATATCCTAGTCTTCGAACCTATACTGCCAATATAGGGATCCGGCGGTGTTAAATTCCCATGTACGCTAGCATGTTATTGGGTAACTTTGGCCGGTGATTCCACCTCTTTTTTGTGTGAGGGAGTCACTGGATTTCATGATGCTCACATGATCTATGTCGGTTATAGTTAAAGTTCCTAATGAATGAATAGGGCCATCCTCAAAAGAAGCACATAATGAAATGAATGATACCAAAGGGTGTAAGGATAGGGTAATCAAGAGGTGAACTAGACTCAGGTAATTACATTAGGTAATTCTTGATCATTTCAAAGGAAACCCGATGAATGTCTTAAACTACACCATAGGTATAGCTGGTGTCAACTTTAGCCTTTGAATAAAATGAAATGAAGTACGTATGAATGAATGAAGTAGACTCTATGTTTGCTAATGAAGACTCCCTAATTAAAGTCCCATATGTTGAGACATCATATTGGAAAGTCTTAATGTCAAGTCCATGATTCCAAGGTCTCATGGCATATGAATGAATGATATGAAAGAAGCTATGTGTTATATGTTATGTGTTGTGTGCAATATGATATTTATGATGATGCATGTTACACTCATGGAATGAATTTCCTAATCCAAATTTGAGAAGCTCATGCACTTTCCTAATCCAAATTTTGAAAGTTCACTGACTTTCAAATTTGGCAAGTCCACTAACTTGACTTCCAATAATTATGTAGTTACGGAAGATCTATTCTTTCTCATGCATGTCCTTGGTGTATGCTTGCATATTCCCATACTTAGTACAAGTGTGTAGTAACCCTATACAACTCTACTATTTTAGGTGCAGGCAAATGTGGACGATAGAGCTACAGGATCGTCGTTGCAGATATCCAGACTTTCAGCATTCATCCGGTCCTAGTAGGTTCTCATACTTTCGAGGATACTACTGTTTTACATTCTAGTTTAGTTTTAGAGTTTAGCTAGTGGAGCATGTTCCACTAGCGTTTCTTTCCTCTTTTTATTCAGACTTTGTATTGGTGCCATTTTTTCAATTATACACTTAATACTTATTGAACTATTTCTTTTAGTTGCTTATCTCTTAATGTTAGACGATTGATGATAAACAATTATGTAATGTTAAGAATGTTTAGCAAGTATGTTAAAGAACAAAAAGTTTCAAACTTTTTGCTAAAATTATCCTAAGTGAAGTATAAATAACGCAAGAAGGCTTGTCTGCGACCTCTGACAGGTTAACGACGTCAGTCTCATCTGGGTCTAGATTCCAGTCATGACAAAAAAGGTCGAGCTACCGTAGTTCAAGAACACAATGATTTTCCATCATTTCCAGCTCCTATATCAAAATATTTCTCCGTAGAATTCATCCCATTGTAGGTGGGATTTCACTAGTGGGTTCCTTTCACCCATTAGGTCCCTAAATTTGAGTTAGTTTCCTGATTCTCTTGATATTATGTAGACCCAGGGATTCTTGAATTTTAGAATTTATTTGGTTTTAGCTTTTAGTATGATCCAAATTAGATTTACATTGTTTCTCAGCTTCTTGCATGAAATTCAAAACCCTAGATAAGTAGTACATTTAGTTCATTATATGTACATTCTAGGTCAGTTAATTTAGATACATAAGTACATGCTTCATTTTACATATATCCCAATATAAGTATAATTGTTCAATTTTTGGTTTTTATCTCTGTATTTTAAGCTATCCATTATTACATCATTTCAGTCACAATATTTCTTATTTACAAATCAATTGGGAGTAACATAGTACCGAGTTAGACTAAGGTCAATCACCCTCATAGTCACCGAAGTACGTGCCCTGATAGGTTGTAAGTCCCCTTTGTGGGCATCATTTTAGTGATCGATCACGCCATTCATACCTTTATAGCTCTGGAAATGTGCATTGGATCCTGAACTCCACATTTAAGTGATGTGGTTTTATGTCGTATATTAGTAGCTCCTACGGTTTAGTCAGATTTATTGCATTAATCATGTTATCAATATATTTCAGTAATTCAATCTTAGCATGTTATAAACTTGATCATTTCATTCAATTTGTTTATTTTCTGTATCCTTATCATATTCATATTATATTATTTCTTTATTGTTTTGTTCAATTATGTTGTTGTTCAGTTTTATTTTATCATGCATGCTCAATACCTTTCATGTAATGATGCATGCTTTTCAATATATCTTCTTGTTATATAGGTTCAAGTCCTCAATAGTAGTATAATTCATAGTTTGCTCTTTGACTTTTAGTTCTTCAGCATAACTGGTGAGTCCTCATTCTTCAAGGACTAGTGACATGATTATATTTCTTGATTTCAGCTTTGGGTTATGTTTTTTGTAAATCTAGTTGGGGCATGTCCTAGCATTTCTTGTGTGTAGAGGTTATATTGCAGATATAGTTTCAGCTTTAGTGTTAGAGTTTAATGTTTTATTTGTATTTGAACTCTTACTTTTCTTATATTGAGATTTAGTATATAGGTATTCCCCATAATCTTAAATAACCATATTATTTAGCTTCCTCACAGTGTTTATTGATTTAGTTTATTTTAGTATGCTTATGATATACCACAGGGCTATATTGTGGTCATTATTGATCCTACGTCCCGTGTCCGCAACTAGGGGTTAGACTTGGGGCGTGAGAAACTTTGTATCAAAGAATTGGATTTAAGTGTCGTAGGATGTTTTAAAGTCCATAATAAGTAGATTTCTTTTCTTGGGTGTGAAGTGAACCACATCACATGAAAGGGAGGCTACAAAGTGTTTTAGGAAAACTTCATCTTCTTACTACTCTTATCGTGCATGAGGTAACATCAAACTTCTCATGATAATTCTTCATTGTGCATTTCAAATGAGGCCTCCAAGTAGAGCTTATGAAAAAAATCCAAATGTCAGGAATTCAAATGGAGCTCCTCTAATCCCATATCAAGAAATTTCGACTGCTACCTAGTTGTTGGCTCATAGTGTGACCAACCAGAACAATCACTTTGTCCCAATTTAGGAAAATACTAATTTTGGGCAACTGCAACTACATTGGAGATTTTGTTAGGATGATTCCTGCTACTTAGGATCGCAAATTAGTGAGGATCCCCAAAAGTCCATAGATAAGGTCAAGAAAATTATTAAAGTGATGCAAGTAACTAGGAGTGATCGGGGAAAGTTGCATCTTACCAACTTAAAGATGCGGATCAGATATGTTACACTTAGTTGAAACTAAATAGGGGTACAAATGCATCTATTATGACTAATGATTGTTTTAGTGAAACTTTTCTGGGCATATTTGAGAAAATAGAGTGTAGGAATGTTGTGTTGAAGATAAAAACATCTCTAGGCTCATGAATCATGATCAGTAGGTTGAGGAAGATAAACTTAGGGAACAATCTTAGGAGAATAATATGGCTATAACATGCAACTATAACTATTCTCAACAAAAATTAGATTGTAGAAATTGCTCGCACTCTCAGAAGAACTTTTTAGCCCCAACACATTGATTAGCTAGTGTTCTATCCTCCAAGTTTAGACATTATCATGAAGGTAGGGAATTAGAAACTAAGTCTTAGGGAAATGTTTCAACCACCAGAACCAACCCAAGTTTTCCTAAGCGTGGTAAGAACTATTTGGGTGAGTGCATTGCATGAAAGGAAGGATGTCTTTGGTGTGGTCAGTTTGGTCACAGGTTGAGAGGTTGTACATCTAACAATTGTCAAGGTGGTAGTGGTAGTAGAGCTCATTCTACAACTTTAGCACCAGAGTTCGCCTGGCTCAACAATGTAACTCATCTGGTACAGAATGCGGACATCACCAAACATGTTGTATGCTCTTCAGGATCGCCAGGATTAGGAAGATTCTCCTGATGTAGTCACTGGTACATTACGAATCTTTAATCTCCATGTTTATGGTTTGTTAGATCCAGGGGCTACTTTTTTCCGTTAAAACTTCTTATATAGAAGTCAAGTTTGATATTAGTCCTAAAAATCTCTCAGAACACTTCTTAGTATATACTGTAAACAGTGACCAGCTAGACGAGTTTATAGAAATTTCCTTATCACGATCTCTCAGAAAGTCACCTCGACAAATTTCGTAGTGTAAAAATGGTAGAGTTTTATATCACTCTAGGCATGTATTGGTTACATTACTATTATGCCTCGATCTATTGTAGAACTAGACTTGTTCATTTTCAGTTTTCTAACAAACTAGTCTTAGAATGGAAGGGTAGTAGCCTAGAGCCTATGGGATGATTCATTTCTTACGTTAAGCCTAGAAGAATGATCTTTATGAGTTGTATCTATCATCTAGTTTTTGTTAAGGATTCAAGATCCAAAACCCAAACTCTTGAATTAGTTCTGGTAGTTAAATAGTTCCCAGAATTTTTTCTATAGTATCTTCCCAGAATTCCTCCCCAAAGGGAAACTGTCTTTGGAATTTATCTCCTTCCACATAGAATTTCCCCATCACAGCTTAAGGAATTGAAAAGCAGTTTAAATGCCATCTAGATAAAGGGTTCACTAAACCTAGTACCTTCTTTCGGGGTGAACCAGCATTGATTTTGAAGAAGAAAGATGATTCCCTCATAATGTGCATTGATTATAGGTATATGAAAAAGGTCATAATAAAAAATAAGTATCTTATCCAAAGACTGATGAATTGTATGGACAACTTGACGGTGCTAGTTGTTTATCTAAGATAGACCTTAGATTTGGTTATCATCAGCTTAGACTCAAATATAGTGGATTCCAATGACAACCTTTAGAGATCTATATAGTGATTATGATTTTTAATTATGTCACTTGTACTAACCAATGCTCATGGAGGTTTCATAGATTTGATAAATAGAGTGTTCAAGCAGTATTTGGACTTGGTTGTTATCGTTATTCTTTATTATATCCTCATTTACTCTAGGAATGATAAAGAACATGTTAATTATTTGAGGGTTGTTTCACGAACACCAAAAGATCGCCATTTATTCTCTAATCTTAGAAAGTGCATGTTTTAATTGTAATCTTTTGCTTTCCTTGGGCATGTTGTGTCCAGTGAAGGGATCCAAGTGGATTGCTTTATAATATATGTAGTAAAACAATAGCCCAGACCTACCTTTCCTGTAGATATCATAAGATTATAGGGTTTGGTGTCTATTACATAAGGTTCATGGAAGAATTTGCATCCATAGACTCTCCATTGACTAAGTTAATGCAAAAAAGGTTAAGTTTAAGAGGTCAGATGATTTTGAGAAAAACTTCACATAGCTGAAAACTAGGTTGATACAACGCCTATTTTGACTCTACGAGAGGGTTCAGACGGTTATGCTATATATATTGATGCATCCAGAGTCGGCCTAAGTTGTGTATTGATGCCATGAGGTATGGTTATATCCTATGCTTCTAGATATCTTAAGGTCCATGAGAAGAAGTATCCAACTTATCACCTCGATCTTGTCAGATTAGTGTATGCAATTAAGATTTAGAGACATTACTTATGTGGTGTTTATCTCAATTTGTTCACAAACCATAATAGCCTTCACTATATGTTTAGACTAAAAGAGTTTAATATTCGCTAGAGAGGATGACTTCAACTCTTCAAGAATTATTATATGAGTGTTTATTACCACCCTGGTAAGGCCAATGTATTAGAAGATGCTTGTAGCAGACCATATATGGGATGTGTAGTACATGTTGAAAAAGAAAGAAATGAACTAGTGAAGCATGCTAACAGGATTTCTTGCTTAGGAGTTAGTCTTATTAGCATAAATAATTGTGGCCGTTGTGACAGTTCGAAATGGGTCAAAATCTTCATTGGTAGTAGAGGTTAAGGAAAATCAAGAATGTGATCCTATATAGCTCCACCTAAAGGGTGTAGTTCATTAGTAGAGAGTTCAGGATTTCTCCCAAAGGAAAGATGGTGTTCTTCGGTATCAAGGTTTTCAATGTGTTCCTAAAATGGGTGAGTTTAGAAAACAGATTGTTGCAAAACCCCATAATTCTAGGTATTATATTCATCCATGTGCCATTAAGATGTAATAGACAAAGGAACCGCATGAAACGTGACTAACTCATTAGTAAACATCTTGGTGTAGTGGTCTGGTGAATTTGTGGTCTAAACAGCCGAAAAATGTGCAAAGTTAGTAACTCTGTCAACTATCACCCAAATGGAGTCATCAAGTCCATGTTGATCACTTTGCACTTCCTTGTAGGAATGTTAATCCCTTGAGTCCTACCTCATGGTTTCTTATGTTCTACCTTTACTTGGAGATAATTAGGGCACTTAGCCATAAAATCTTGCGATATCCATTTTCATGCCATTCCACCAAAAGTTTTCTTAATATGACAATACATCTTTGTGCCACTTGGATTAAAAGAGTACCTAGATTTATGGGCTTCTACAAGAATATGTTGTCTAAACTCACGTGCCTTAGTAAGACATAAACGACCCTGATAGTGAAACACAACATCTCCCCATTGGTAGAAAACCTCAATTTTGTGTTGTTGAACTGCACCCTTCCGTTAAAACAATATAGGGTCACTGTTTTGCATATGCATAACATGTTCTACCAATGAAGATTTTGACCCATTCTGATTGTCACGCCACAATCTGATATGCTTATAAGGCAAACACCTAAGTTAGGAAGCCAATGAACATCTTTTGCTAGTTCTTTTCTTTATTCTCAACATGTGCTACACTACCTATAGATACTCTTCTACTACATTGTCCTCACAACGATGGTAAAACGCGTTTATATCATAGTCTTTAAGGAACTTAAGTCGTCTCCTCTAGTGAATATTTAACTCTTTCTGTGTAAACACATATTAATGGCTTTTATGGTCTGTGTACACATCTACTGAGAACCATACAAATAATGTCTCCAAATCCTAAGGGAAAGTACTACAGCTAGAAGCTCGAGCTCATGAGTCACTTAGTTCTTCTCATGCATCTTAAGTTGACTAGAAGTATACATTACAACCTTACCTCGCTGCATCAACACACAACCTAGACTTACCCCAGATGCATCATAACAAATTACATAACCGTCTTAAACCTTAGGTAGAGTCAGAATACGAGTTGTAGTTAACTTTATTTTAAGTTCTCAGAAGCTCTATTCACACTCGTCTAAACATTGAAACTTAACCTTTTCTTAAACAACTTAGTCAATGGGGAAGCAATAGATGAAAATCCTTCCATGAACCTTTTATAATAACTAGACAAACCCAAGACACTTTTAATATATCAAGGAGAGGTAAGTCTGGGCCATCGTTTCACTACATATATTTTCTTAGAATCCACTAGGATCCCTTCACTAGATATTATATTCCCAGGAGAGAAAAAACATACAACCAAAACTCATATTTTCTAATCTAAGCAAATAACCATCGATCTTTGAGAGTTTGCAGGACAACACACAAATGAGTTGCTATTCTTCCTCATTTATAGGTTAAACAAGGATCAAATCTATAAAGACGATAAAGAACAAGTCCAAATACTACTTGAATACCGTGTTCATAAATTCCATGAACGTTGGAGGAGCATTGGTCAGTCCAAATGAAATCTACTAATTCATAATGACCATACTGAAACATGAAGGTTGTTTTGAATGTCACTATCTCTGAGTTAGAGATGATGATAATAGGGTCTGAGGTATATCTTCGAGAAATGACAAGAACGTTAAAGTTGGTCGAACATGTCATATATCATGGGAATAGGGAATAAGCTTGGAATATGGTACTTATTCTTGATTTGAATTTGTTCTACTATTTATAATTAATGCACCTCTTGAGACACCCGTCTTTTTTTCACTATAACACCTCAAAACCATACTTAGAAAATAATTGTAGAAAAATACATGAACCAGTGAACCACGACAGGGTTCACGAACTCTGATAGGATACATAGTCTGTTAACCTACATGTGGTTGAGAGTAAGACTCCACATGCCCAAACATGAGAAAATGACACATTTCACGAGTCGTAATCTTGACGGTGGACTCTGATGACATTTGAAGGAGCTTACCCAACAGTTTACGAAGCCCAGACCGTATACCCATACGCCTAGGTGAGGTCCAGGAGGACCTTCATGGGTGATGGTCCTTCACAGGTCTGTGGGAGGGTCCGTGAACTCGAGCAACCATAACCCCACCCAAGTGAGGACTATGATGACATTCACAGTATGTGGTCCTCGAAATTGGCCGTGTAAGGCTCAAGAACAAGACAACCAGAATAAGTCACCACTGGCCAAAGACCATGATCGGTCCGACTGTCCATGAAAGTGGTTGTGGTCAGCGTCGTCAAATTGTTAAATGAGGTTATTTTGGTATTTTTTTCCTTATGTGTTGGACACTTAAACTACGTCGTTTAACTCCAAAACCACGTGATTTTTGTAATTTTATCCTAGAAACATACGTGTAACTTAAATAAGTTATATCTTTCACCAAAATTTAGAAAATTAGAATTCAAAAGGATAAAGAGGTCGAGCATCCCTAGTTCAAGAATGCAGCAAGTTTCCATCAGTTTCAGCTCAAATATCAAAAGATTTCTCTATTGAATTCATCACTAAGTATGTGAGAGTTCACTAGTGAGTTCCTTTCACCCATTAGGTCCCTAGATTTCGGTCTGTTTATTAATTCCCTTAATAACATGTAGGCGTAGGCTTTCTTGAATGTTAGTAATTGTTGGGTTTTAGATGTTAGTATGATCGAAAAAAGATTACCATGTTGTTGCTCAACTTCTTATATGAAATGCAGAACCCTAGATAAGTATTTCTTTTAGTTTATGAATTGCACATGTTATCTCACTTAATTCAGATATATACATACATGCTTCTGTTTATGAATGTCCCAATATCAGTATAATTGGGGCATTTTAAGTTTATATGCCCATTTTTTAATTTATCCAACATTAGATCATTTAAGTAATAATATTGCTTATTTACATAATACATTAGGTGTAGCTTAAAAAAGAGTTAGACTACAGTTAGTCACCTTCATAGTCACAGCTTTACGTGCCCCTGTAGGTTGTATGTCCCCTCTATGGACATCATTTTAGTGATCACGCCAATCATGCCTCTATACATTTTGTAGGATGTATTGGGTCGTCTCAATTAGTCGTATACATTTGACTCCGCATTTAACTGATGTGCTTTTATGTTGTTTATTAGTAGCTCTTATGGTTCAGTCAGACTCTATTGCAATGACCATGTTATCAATATAGTTCAGTAATTCAGTCTTAGCATGTTATAAACTTGGTTATTGCATTCAATTAGTTCATGTTCAGAATATATCATTGTTTTATTGCTTTATTAAGTTATGTTATTGTTTAGTTTTATACTATCATGCATGTTTAATAGCTCTCAATTATTGACGCATACTTTGCACTACATCTTCTCATGATGTAGGTTCAATTCCTCACTAGTAATTTCACGCATATATCGGTCCCCGATATTTAGTTCATCAACATCAATGGTGAGTTCTCATTCTTTGAGGACTAGTGACATGATTGTGTTTCTTTATTTTAGCTTTAGCTTTAGTTTTACTAAATCTAGCTGGAGAATGTCCCATCATTTCTAGTCAGTAGAGGGTAAATTTCATATATAGTTAGTTTTAGATTTAGTGTTAAGAGTTTAAATTTTCATTTAATTCAAACTCTTGGTTCTCTTATGTTGATATTTAGTATATGGGTATTTCCCATTATTTTAGATTATCATATGATTTAGATCCCCTGCACTATTTATTGATTTAGTTTATTTTAGTATGCATATGATATGCAACCAAGGCTAGCTCTGGGTCACTAGTAATCCTAAGTCCTGTGTCCACTTCCAATGCGTAGAATAGGGGCATGAGAAAGTTCGTATTAAAGCATTAGATTTATGTTTCTTGGGATGTCTGAAAAGCCACACTAAATAGATTCGTTTACATGGGTGTGAAGTGCACCACATCTCATATGAGGGAGGCTACAAAGTTATTTAGGAAAACTTCATTTTCTACCTTTATTGTGTGTGAGGTATGATCCAAATCTCACTCTATCATTCATTATGCATTTCATATCATGCCTCATCGTAGATTTTATGTAAGAAATGCGAATGCAAGAAATGCAAATGCAGGTCAACTCCCCGATCAGGAAGTTTTGAATGATGAGTTTTAGAATGCTATATAGTTATTGGCTCGGAGTATGACCAACCAGAACAATCAGCGGGTGCAGGTTTTGGCAAATACTAATGTTGGGTAAACGACAACTAGAATAAAGATTTGTTTTGGATGAATCCTCTTGAGTTCTTAGGATCGCAGATTGATGAGGATCACCACAAGTTCATAGATAAGTTTAAGAAGATCTTTGAAGTGATGCAGGTAACTGGGAGGATCGGGTTGAGTTGCATCTTACAATGTTAAGGATGTGGCTTATATTCGGTATACTTGGTTGAAAAAGAACTAGGGTATAGATGAAACTCCAATCACATAAGATTGCTTTAATGAAGCTTTTCTAGACAGGTTCTTCCCAAGAGAGCTAAGGGAGGCAAAAACAGAGGAGTTCATGAACTTAAGGCAAAGTAACATGAGAGTTTAGGAGTATGGAATAAATTTCACCCAAATCTCCAAGTATGCTCCTCACATGGTCGCCGATTCTAGAGCTTAAATGAACAAGTTTATTTATTGAATATCTGAACTTGCAAAAAACAAAGTGTAAGAATGCTATGTTGCTAGAAGATATGAATATCTCTAGGATCATGACTCACGCTCAGTAGGTTGAGAGAGATAAGTTTTGGGAACAAGCTATGGAGAATAAGAAGGCTACAATGGGATATTATGAGTATTCTCAATAGAAATTGGGTTAGTGAAATTGCTCACTGTTTCATCAGAAATTTTGAGCTCGAGTGCCTTCATCAACTAGTCTTCCACTTCCAAGTTCAAATATGATCATAAGGGAAGGGCATTAGGCTCTTCGTCACAGGGAAGTGTTTCAGGCACCGAAACCTACCCAACTTGTCCTAAGTGTAGTAAGAACTATCTAGGTGAGTGTATTATATGACAAGAGCGATGCTTTGGGTGTGGTCAGTTTGGTCATAGGTTTAGAGATTGTCCTTCTAAAAGATTTCAAAGTAGTTGTAATAGTAGATCCAAGTATTCAACTTTAGCAGCACCAGTAGGTAACCCGACTCAACAGGGTAACTCATTTTGTATAGGTGGCAGACATCACCAAAATAGATTGTATGCTCTCTAGGATGGACAAGATCCGTAAGATTCTCCACATGTAGTCATTGGTACATTACGAGTCTTTTTTGTTGATGTTTATGGTTTATTAGGTTCATGGGCTACTCTTTCCTTTGAAACTCTTTATTTAGTAGTCAAGTTTGATGTTTTCCAGAAAAATCTCTTAGGATCCTTCTTAGTTTCAACTCTAGTTGGTGACCCAGCTATAGGATTGTACAAAAATCGCCTTGTCGCAATCTCTTAGAAATTCACCTCAACAGATTTTGTAGCGTAGAAATTGTAGATTTTGATATCATTCAAGGCATAGATTCGTTACCTTCATGTTATGCCTCAGTCGATTATAGAAGTAGGATTGTTCATTTTCAGTTTCCAAACTAACCATCGTAGAATGGAAGAGTAGCAGCCTAGCGCTTATGAGTCGATTTATTTCTTACATTAAGGATAGAAAAAAGATCTCTAAGGGTTGTCTATTTCATCTAGTTCGGGTGAAGGATTCAAATTCCAAAATCCTAACTCTTGAGTCAGTTTCACTAGTTAAAGGGTTCCATGTAAAATTTTCACAAATATCTTCTTGAAATTGATCTCCTTCCACATACCGAGCCTATCTCAATTCCTCCTTAGATAACGGCCCAAGAGGATATTATTAAATTGAAAGGGAAGTTGAACGACTTTCGAGATAAAGGCTTCATCAGACCTAGTATTTCCTCATGTGGTGCATCAGTGTTTTTTGTGAAGAAGAATCATGGTTCCCTCATAATGTACATTTACCCTAGGTAGTTAAACAAGGTCTCAATAAAGAATAAGTACCCATACCTAGGATTGATGAATTTTGTGACCCATTTTAGGGTGCTAGTCATTACTCAAAGATAGACGTCAGATCTAGTTATCATCAGCTTAGAGTTAGCTAACATTCTAAAGAAAGTCTTTAAAACTCGGTATAGTCATTATGATTTTGCAGTTATGTCATTTGTACTAACCAATTCTCCTACAACTTTCATGGATTTGATAAATAGAGTGTTCAAAAAGTATTTGGACTTGTTCATTATCGTCTTTATTGATGGTATCCTCATTTACTCTAGCAATGAGGAAGAACATATGAATCATTTGAGGGTTTTTCTACAAACTCTCAAAGATCGCAAGTTATTTGAAGTTAAGCAAGTGTGAGTTTTGGTTGTAAGTTGTTGCTTTCCTTTGGCATATTGCATGTAGCAAAGGGATGCGAGTGGATTCTCATAATATATAAATAGTGAAACAACAGCCCATACCTACCTCTGCTACAGATATTAGAAGTCTCTTGGGCTTGGCAAGCTATTATAGAAAGTTTGTGGGATGATTTTCATCCATAGCCTCTCCATTGACTAAGTTGACGTAGAAAAAATTTAAGTTTCAGTAGGCGGCTCATTGTGAGAAAAGCTTCACAGAACTGAAAACTAGGTTGACTACACTCCTGTTTCGACTCTACCATAGGGTTTAGATGGTTATGTTATCTATTGTGATGCATCTAGAATTGTACTAGGTTGTGTGTTGATGGGCAAGGTGATTTTATAGCTTATGCGTCTAGAAAACTTAAGGTGCATGAGAAGAACTATCCAACTCATGACCTCGTGCTAGCAACAGTAGTATTTGCACTATGATTTGGAGACATTACTTGTATGGTGTTCACGTGGATATATTCATAAACCATAATAGCCTTCGGTGTGTGCTCACGCAAAAATAGTTGAATCTTTTCCAGAGAAGATGGCTTGAATTCCTCAAAGATTATGATATGGGTGAGTATTACCACCCTAGTAAGGCCAATATAGTAGCAGATACTCTTAGCAAGACTATCTATGTGTAGTGTAACACATGTTGTGGAAGAATTAAATGAACTAGGGCAGGATGTTCACAGGATTGCTCGCTTAGGAGTCCATCTTATCAGCATAACCTATTGTTTCCGATATGATAGTTTGGAATGGGCCAGAATTATCATTGGTAGTAGAGGTCAAGGAAAATCAAGACAGTGATTCGATATTGCTCCAGCTAAAGGGTGCAATCAATCAACAAAGAGTTAATGTTTTTTTCCAAAGGGGAGATGGTGTGCTTTGCTATCACGACCGAATATATTATATATAAACCCTGTATCGAAACACACAAGAAATAAGCTTTTCAGAAAAATTTCAGGTGTAATATACGGTCACCATCTACAGACTGTAGTCTGATTTACTATCCGTGTTGTAGGTCCATAGTTGACATCTGCAACTCCTCCTAAAAATTCAGCTCAGAAAGTCGACTATGTCTCGACCCACAGAGAAAGTGACGGTCAGTAAGTCACACAATGGTCCATCAATGATGTCCGTGCATTGAGAATCTTGTTACCGAACCTCTGAAATGAATGAAGACGACCAGCACAGACCGTGGTTCAATCTGCGGTCCGTAGGTATGACCGTAGGTAAAGGTTGGCAGATAGTTAGTGGGGAAATGTTTTTGCATTAACTTTAAATAGTCATAACTTTTAGCACAAAATGAATTAAGTGTCATATGACCTATGATATGATAGAAAATTGAATTATCTTCAGAGGGCCACCGAGTTTGCTAAATCCGACCTGTGAGTAAAACTTTATACCCATTTTAGTGAAGGCCTATCAAGCAGACCCAAATGATAGATTGTCTTTTTAACGATGACTCGTATGTCTAGGTCATTAATCAAAACTTAAAAAAATCGAAGCAAGAAAGGAGAAAAAAGGCAAGAACCCTACTTCAAGAATGTAGGAAGGTTTCCCCAGTTCCATCCCCGAGATCTAAAAATTTCTTTGTAAATTTCATCACCGGGTATGTGGGATTCACTAGTGGTTTATTTTACACATTGGGTCCCTAGATATTAGTAAGATTCTTGATTCCTTTATCATGATTAGTCTTAGGGAAAGAATTCCAGGACAGAAACCCATTCCTTTTGATGTTGTTCAAGTTTGAAGCTGCTGCCCGGAAACTCGTCCAAACCACACCATATTCACTTCAACGCACACCCCACTCAATGAACTCCCTCTTAGCCTTGACGTTTTGATTACTTTGTCTTTTACTAAAAAATTGTTGTGAGTTCTTCAAGTGTGAAGAACTCTTGATGTATTTTCTGGTTTTTGTTCTGTTTGGCAGAATAACGTGAGAGAGACAGATTGAGAACGTGAGAGAGAGTGGAGAAACGTGAGGAAGAGAGAGTTATAAGGATTAGGAGACTAAATTCAAGACTTAGTCAAAGTAGGACTTAATTAACTTAATAAAAATCTGACTTATTTTAATTAATACGTTAAAGGACCATTTAACCCTTAATGAATAGATTTTAAATGATGATTAAATCATCAATTCCTTGCTCCTAGTGGGGCTCGAACACGAGTTGCAACCCATTTGCGAAATGGGTCCCTCTAAGTCGCCCCAAATTTTAAAAGCTCTTTTAATTAAATTAATTAATTAATTAAGTAATTAATTCCTCAAGGTAATTACAATATTACCCTTGGCCTGGAAATGACCATTTTACTCTTGGACCATCAAAACATAAAATTTCTTCATGTAAGTCCGGTAAAGACTCCTTCGATAATATATTCATTTTCGCGAGCCTTACTTGGTTGGTTCCAACCTTTCGAGCCCAACTAACTCCCAAAGTTAGTTGACTTGATTGTAGTAAAGGTTCTAAGGTCTGGTTCTACGCGTATTAATCCCTTTGAACCTTGGTTTAATCACATGCATTCTTGACACCCTAAGTCTTGATCCTATTCATTTTTAGGATTATTACATTATCCCCCCTTAGGAACATTCGTCCCCCAATGACACTACCACTTCACATCATAATGCCAGTCAGGTCATAATAAAATCACCATACACAGTCAATCAATAGCACTAAAATACGGAGAGATAAGGAAACATAGGCTTAAGAGTAGGAAGTCTAACTTCAAGAGCTGAAATGATGAGGATAGTGGGATCTTATGTCGACCTCAGACTCCCACGTAGCACCCTCAACAAAATGATGTCTCACCAATACCTTCATTGTGGTAATATGCTTGTTCCTTAGCTGCTTCACTTGTCTGCATAAGATCTCAACAATTACCTCCTCATAAGACAAGTCTTCACCAACCCCCAAACCTTCAACAGGTAGGATTGATGCTAGATCACCTAGGCACTTTTTCAACATAGAGACATGAAAGAATAGATTAAAAGAATCTACTTCCGCTGGCAATGCAAACTCATAGGCCACCTCACCCACATGCTGTAGAATCTCATATGGCCCAACATATCTCGGACTCAGCTTCTCTTTTCTACCAAATCTCATCACCTCTTTCATAGGCGATATTTTCAAGTAAACCTGGTCAAGAACATAAAACTCTAAGGGCCGTTTTCTGTTATCAGCATATGACTTCTGCCGACTGTAAGCAGCAGTAAACCTATCCAAAATCACTCTAACCCTCTATAAGGCCTCATGAATGTCCTCTGGACCAAAAATGCATGACTCTCCAACCTTGAACCACCTAATTGGAGATCTAAACCTCCTACCATATTGTGCCTCAAACGGTGCCATCCAAATGTTTGAGTGATAATTATTATTATATGAAAACTCTATCAAAGGAAGATGGTCATACCACTTACCTCTAAAGTCGATCACACACGCTCTCAACATTTCCTCCCATGTGTGAATGGTGTGCTTTGTCTGCCAATCTGCCTGAAGATGAAATGCAGTGCTAAGCTTAACATGCATGCCCAATCTCTTCTAGAAGATCTCCAGAAATGAGAAGTACACAAAGATCCTCTATATGAAACAATAGATAAGGGAATCCCATGCCATCTCACAACCTCATCGATATAAAGTCTTGCATAATCCTCGGCTCTGTAGGTAGACTTCACAGGGATAAAGTGAGGAGACTTAGTCAATCTCTCTATAGTAACCCATATGGAGTCATGTTGTCTCTTACTTCTCGGAAGACCAACCACAAAGTCCATATTAATTGCCTCCCATTTCCACGTCGGAACCTCAATAATCTGAGTCAGACCACCAGGCTTATGATGCTCTGCCTTTACTTGCTGACAATTAGGACACTTAGCCACATATCATGCAATGTCGTTTTTCATGCCATCCCACTAATAGATCTGCCTTAGATCATGATACATCTTGGTGGAACCTTGATGTATGGACTATCTAGAACCATGGGCCTCTTCCACGATCCTGGTCGGTAAATAATCCATATTTGGTACACACAGCCTGTGCTAGTATCTAAGTATGCCATCATCTCCCCAGGCGAAAGACTCATTCATTTTCAAGAACACTGAGTCCTTTAGCTCCATCAACACAGAATCAAAATGCTGACCCCTTCTTGACTTCAACTACCAAGGATGATTCAGAACTAGGGTGAACTGAAAAACCCCCAATCTCTGTACCTCTTTTTCCAACTCCTTCTTCTCTTCCTCAATGTGGGTTGTACTCCTCAAGCTAATCCTGCTCAAAGCATAAACCACAACATTAGCCTTACCAGGATGGTATTGCACATTCATGTCATAATCCTTCAACAGCTCCAACCACCTGCGCTGACGTAGATTCATATCCCTCTATGTGAACACGTACTAGAGACTCTTATGATCCGTGAATACATCCACATGCAATCCATACAGATAATGCCTCTACAGCTTCAATATAAACACCATAAATGCCAACTCCAAGTCATGAGCGCGATAATTCTTTTCATGAACCTTGAGCTATCTGGAAGCATAGGCTATCACCTAACCAGCCTGCATAAGAACACAAACCAAAACCACTCTAGATGAATCACAATAAATAGTGTAATTCTCACCACACTTAGGTAGAGTAAACACCGGGGATGAAGTGATTCTGTCCTGAGATCCTGGAATCTCTTCTCACAAGTCTCCATCTATTCAAACTTGGATTTCTCCTTCCTCAAAGCTGTAACTGGAGCAGCAATGGATGAAAATCCCTCCACAAACATGCGGTAGTAAACAACCAATCCTAGGAAGCTACGGATGTCAGTTGGAGTAAGGAGCTTTGGCCAGTTCTTAACAGCTTCAGTCTTCTTGGGGTCCACCTATGCACCTTGATCGGACACAACATGGCCCGTGAAGGTCACTGATCTCAGCCAGAATTCACAGTTGCTGAATTTGGCATACAATTGGTGTTATCTAAGTACCTGCAAGGTGAGTCTCAAATGTTGTTCATGATCTTTCTTGGTCTTAGAGTAGATGAGAATGTCATCAACGAATACTATATTGAGAGATTCAAGGTATTCACGGAACCCTGTTCATGAGATCCATAAGTTGCACAGTCGTATTCGTGAGACCAAATGATATGACTAGAAACTCATAGTGACCATAGCGGGTAAGTAAGGTTGTCTCTGGGGTATGTTTATCCCTAATTTTAAGTTGATGGTACCCTGAACGAAGATAAATATTAGAGAAGAAACTAGACCTTTGAAGTTGATCTAACAAATCATCTATTCTGGGGAGTGGATACTTATTCTTTATAGTGACTTTGTTGAGCTGCCGATAGTCGATACACAATCTAAGGGTCCCATCTTTCTTCTTTTCAAACAACACTGGAGCACCCCAAGGGTATATCCTCGACTAAATTAAACCCTTATAAGTGAGATCTTTCAACTGCAACTTAAATTCTTTTTCTGCTGGAGCCATTTGATAAGGAGGAATTGGGATTGGTTTAGTATCGGGTTCTAAGTCGATACCAAAGTCAATCTCTCAAAGCGGTTCACTAAAGGCACTGAGTCTATGGAAGGAATGCCATGATCTAAATCATTAACACTCACAAGATGACATAATAACCCATTGGACATCATTTTATTAGCCTTAAAATTTGAAATCAAGGGATTAGGACGACTCGAATTGTACCCCTCCCAGACTAACTCTTCTTCATCATGGAAGCAAAATCTCACCATTCTACTACGACAACCCAATCAAGCATAACAACTATGAAGCGAGTCCATGCCAATAATAACATCAAAATCATGCATGGGTAACTCAATCAAGTTTGCACACATAGTCTTACCACTTACAACTATTTCACAATTCTTATATACCCTATCAGTTCTTACACATTCTCCTAAAGGCGTACTAACTACAATAGGATCATACAGAACTTCAGGTAGTATATCAAAAGTAAGGGAAAACAGAGGAGTTACAAAGGAAAGCGTAGACCCTGGATCAAGTAAAGCATAAACAAAACTTGAGCATAGTTGCAGCATACCTATTACCACATAAGTGGACTTCTCTTGCTCCTCCCCGCCCTTCTTGGCATAGAATCTGTTCCTCTTAGGAGGCTCAGCTGTTGCTGCACCCTGTGGGTTAGGCCTTGGCTGAGCATTACCTCCGTCTTGACCTCTGTACTGTGGACAGTCTCTAACCATGTGTCCACTCATACCACAACTGAAGCAGGAATTTCTGCCTTGTCTTCACTCTCCACTCTGAGCTCGGCCACTCTTAGCACAATTATTCTTAAGAAGCTGCATATCACCTCCATTACCCTTCTTGGGCTCAGGTCTGCCTCCTTTAGGTGCAGCACCCCTCTGAGGATTTGAATTCCCAAAACTAAGTTGCCCCTTTTTGAACCTTGGCTGCTCATGGACGTCAAAATTATTTTTGTGGCCTCCATGACTTGAACCTGCGTAATCTTGAGGTCTAGGCCTCCTAACATCACGAATACCTCTCTTTCTGCGGGTGTCCTCTACTTGCTGGACATGTACCATCAACCTGGAAAGGTCTATGTTATGATGGAGCATCACAAATCAACACTCCTCCTCCAGATCTCCATTGATTCCTTTGACGAACTTGCTCATTTCATCCCTGCTATTAGAAACCAGGGAAGTAGCATACCTGGATTATATCAACAAAGCTTAGTATTCTCCGCGTTCTTGCTATTAAATACTAAAGGAAAGTAAAATACCTTGATATCTTAACAAACTTCATGGAATACTCCCTGACTTTAATAGAGCCTTTCTATAGGTTGATGAACTCCTCAACGTTGGCCTCGCTCAACTCTCTAGCGAAGAATCTTTCCAAAAATGTTTTCTTGAACAGCTCCCATGTAACTGCCACTCCACCTAAGACATGGCTATCTTGCAAAATCTTGCACCAAGGCTGTGCAACATCCTTGAGCTGATAGGAAGACAGCTCATCCTTCTCAATATTAGTGGCACCCATAGCAACCAGGATCTTATGCACCTCATCTATAAACTCTTGAGGATCCTCCGGTGTCGTAGCCCTTGTGAATATGAAAGGGTTCATCCTCGTGAAAACTCACAGTCTGTCAACCATGCTGCGAACCGATGGGTTCTCCCTCTGAACATCCTGGCAATTGACTTATGCAGCCTTATCCTGAGCGTGAATTGTGATGGTCTATGCCATCTGGGCCAAAGATTCCCTCACCTCAACATCGGTCAACCCAGCTGGGTTGACCGCTATGCCACTCCTTCAACTAGGGCCCGGGGTGGAACTTGATTGCCCCCAACAGCTTCCCCCCTCCTCCTCTGACCATAGCCATCCTAGAGTTCATACAATAGGGGTTGATGTTATACATTCTCATAACACCAAGAAATCAGACATTAGGAAAATCATGATAAGATTAGACGAAGGGAAATTTTCCTATGCATCATGTAGTCTCTAAGTAAGGAGAGTGGTGCACTTCCCTACAATGACTTAAAAACTACTTAATGTGGTTGATGTGAACTCATTATTCTCAAAATTTAACTTAGTACTCTGATACAAACTTTTTCACCACTGAAATCTAGACCCCAGACGAGACATGCGTCGTTGACCTCTCAAAGGTCGCAAACAAGCCTACTTACGTCATACTTGCTTTACATAGCTTAATTTTAGCAGAAAATTTGAAACTTTTTGCTCCTTAAACATGCTTGCTAAAAATTCTTAACATTTTATAATCGTCATCATCAACCATCTAATATAAAAGAAATAAACAACTGAAAGAAATAGTTCATTAAGTCTTAATTGTATAATTGCCAAAATAGCCCAATACAAAGTGTGAATCAAAACTGGAAAGAAACGCTAGTGGAACATGCTCCACTAGATCAACTCTAAAACTACACTAGAATATAAAACAGTAGCATCATCAAAAGTATGAGGACCTACCAAACTTCGGATGAATGCTGACGTCCGGATAGCTGCAACAATGATCCTGCAACTCTATCGACCACCTTTGTCTGCACCTAAAATAGTATAGATTTATAGGGTTAGTACACACTTGTACTAAATATGTGTATATGCAAGCACACACGAAGGACATGCACGAGAAAGAATAGCTTTTTCCTAACGACATGATTTTTGGATGTCAAGTCAGTAGACTAGGCCAATCGAGATTAGGAAAGTTAGTGAACTTTCCAAATTGGATTAGGAAGGTCATTCCATGAGATTAACATGCATCATTATAAATATCGAATTTCACACAACATATAACATCTTCATATAGCATATATCATAGGACATAACATGTATTACCTTACTTCTTTCATATCATAGATTCATATGCCATGAGACTTGGGAATCATGGACTTGACATTAAGGCTTTCAAAAATGAGGTCCCAACATATGGGACCTTAACTAGGGAGTCCTCATTAGCAAACATAGAGTCTGCATCATTCATTCATACGTACTTCATTTCATTTCATTTCATTCATATGCTAGTGTGAACACCAGCTATGCCTAGGATATAGTTTGAGACTTTCATCGGGTTTGCTGTGCAATGATAAGGAATAACCTTATGTCATTTCCCAAGTCTACCTCACCTCTTGATTATCCTATGCTAACACCTTTGGTATCATTCATTTCATTATGTGCTTCATTTAACGCTGGCCTCATTCATTCATTGGGAACTTTAACTTTAACCGACATAGATCACGTGAGCATCATGAAATCCAGTGTCTCCCCAACACCGAAAAGGGGTGGAATCAACGGCCAAAGTGACCCAATAAACATGCTAGCGTACATGGGAAATTTAATCCCGCCAGATCCCTATATTGGGAGTATTGGTTCAAAGACTAGGAGATGTATGGAGAACCATACCTGGAAAGCAAGACAGTCTCATCTTATGAGAGTTACGTGAGCCTTCGACTTTCGCAAAAGAAGGCATCACCGCTCATAGCTAGCCTACCCGTACTCAATATAAAGTTCCATTACGTTCAACTCATACATCTTGTAAGTTGACCTCTAATATGAGGACAGTATAGCTCATTACATGATATCTCATCTCATCATTATTATTAAGTGTGTTAAGCTCAATACCTTCATTAGAGTATTCATAGAGTTTTATCTCTTCATTATCTTACACTCTTCTTGGTGAGTATGTATTGGTAACATTTATTTAGGCTCACTTGAGATTGATCTCATCATATTCATTAGCCTCATATCATGTTGTCACCACATTATTCATTATTAGCACCTTTACTTTTCATAGTTACTCACCTCTTATTACGTGAATGGTTATTTCATTATTTCATAGTTTATCTCATCTTATGCCAATGCACTTGGAAACTTGGTGTATCTTACACTCATACTTAACCGTCCTAGGGTTCATTGTTTCATTACATAAATCTTAGGTCCACATATTTTTGAACGTATGTTTGACTTATGTGTCTATATATACAAGCCATGGGGCGTCATTAATACTTTGCTAAGTGATTATTACTTTCCTAAGATTATGTTGTACGGGATTAATGACTCTTGTATAGATATGCCAAGATCTTAATTTTTTATCTAAGTAGATGGAATTATTCTTGGATATTTTACTCAAGTATGACTTATGCATCAATACAAAAATTTGGGCAAGGGAACCCAAATCATGGATCACTTGGATATCATTTATATTTTCATTAATTTTATTTCTAATATTCATAACATTAGACTCTAAATTAAATCTCAATATTTAAAGTTAAGGATTAATTATCTATTATAATTTTACTCTTAGATAACCGAATTGTTAGGAGTTCGAGCCCCCAAAAACACTTTGATTTTTAGATGTAAATTCGCTACAATAGGGATGTTGTGGGTTCTACCCCCCCACACCCCCCCTTATTTTTTTTCATTTCACTGAGGAGGCAGTGAGGTTGTGGGTTCGACCCCGCAGCCCCTCTATCTTTATTCTAGTTAAATGGGCGAGTGGTAGTGAGTTGTGGGATCGAATCCCTACAGCCTCACTTTATTTCCTTGTTATTTCGCCTCTCCCTTCAGCGCTAAGGTCGTGGGTTTGATCCCCACAGCTCGCATTTTATTTTTTTCATTATTTCATCTCCCTTCGTGCATACTGGGAGGTCATGTGTTCGAATCCCACGCCTCCCATTTAGTTGTTTACTACATTTTTATCCTTCTCCCCTTAGGATGCGAGTTCGATCCCCCCCCAGCCATATTTCCCTTATTTTTTTTCGAAAACAGGAGGTAGGATTGAATTCCCCCAGACCCCATTTTCCTTTTTCTTTGCGTCACGAAACCAGTAGCTAAGAGGTTCGATTCCCCTTAGCACCTTCATGATTTTATCTTATTTTTCAGCCTTGTCAACATGTGAGGTCTTGGGTTCGATTCCCATTGACCTCACATTATTTATTTCCCTCTTTCAAAACCCAGAATTTAACCTTATGGGAGAGTATGCAATCTGGAAATTTTTTTCTTATCATTCTTCACTCATTTCTAGTCACCTCTTTCATGAGTTTACTTAGCTAAAAGAGTATTATTCAACCCAACATTTTTCATTATAATGAACACCACATTGCACACACATTACACACATTAAATACACCAAAAACACATGAATATTCGACACAAAATAGGGGCAAAACCCACTTCCCATGATGCACATACAACACACATTTTTTGTTATACTTCGAATATCGTTTTCATAATTTCCCTCACATAAAACATGTTCACACTTAATATAAATATGTCAATCATGCCTAAGTCTAGAAGTACAACATATTCATCCAACAAATTCGTGTGGGAGCTAAGGACAAGGACGTACAAATGGGAACAACCTTAGTTTTTTAGAGCTTGAGAAACGTTCGAAGTATACTCTTGGAGAAAGAATTCCAGGAGAGAAACCCATACCTTTTGTTGTTGTTCAAGTGTGAAGCTGCTACCCGGAAACTATTCCAAACCACACCCATTTCACTTCAGCATACACCCCACTCGACAAACCTCTTTGAGCTTTGACGTTTTGATTACTTTGTCTTTTACTTAAAAATTCTTGTGAGTTCTTCAAGTGTGAAGAACTCTTGATGTATTTTCTAGTTTTTGTTGTGTTTTGCAGAATAATTTGAGAGAGAGATTGAGAACGTGAGAGTGATTTGAGAAACATGAGGGAGAGAGAGTTATTAGAATTAGGAGACTAAATGCAAGACTTAATCAATATAGGATTTAATATACTTAATAAAATCTGATTTATTTTAATTTATACGTGAAAGGACCATTTTACCCTTAATGAATAGATTTTATTTGATGAATAAATCATCAATTCCTTGCTCCTAGTGGGGCTCGAACCCGAGTGGCAACCCATTTGCGAAATGGATCACTCTAAGTCACCCCAAATTTGAAAAGCTCTTTTAATTAAATTATTTTATTAATTTAATAATTCCTCAGGGTAATTAAATATTACCTTTTGCCTGGAAATTATCATTTTACCCCTAGACCTTCAAAACATAATTTTTTTCTTTTTAGTCCGGTAAAGACTCCTCAATTAAATCTTCGTTTTTGCAAGCCTTACCTGGTTTGTTCCAACCTTTACAAGCCCAACTAACTCCACAAGTTAGTTTTCTTGATCGTAGTAAGGGTTCTCAGGTCTGCTTCTACGCGTATCAATCCGTGTGAACCTTGGTTTAATCGCAACGATTATTGACACCCTAAGTCTTGATCATATTCATTTGTAGGGTTTTTAGTATTTGGTTGGTAAAATAACCCGAGTTGGTTGGTAAGTTGGTATTATTAGCCTTAATGATTTATTGTTGTTGATGAAGACAATGACGTTAAATGACAGGTTGACACTTTGTGCGCTATACGAATTGGAAATTGAGGCATGTAAGACTATTCAATTTCCTTTTTCTTTGGCATTAACCAAACACTTGCATTACAAAAAGTAAGATTTCTAAGTGTCCTTTGTAGTGATTGATCCATCCTTGCAGTTCCTACTCCGCAGAGCATAGAAATGAGTACTCTTATATGAGTTTGTTACTACATGTACATGTTTACTTTACCAACCATGTGTTTAATTTTTTTTCATCGTCAAAGTACCCGATACACATATTTCCCGTATACAAATGAAAATGATCCTATATTACACGTCATAAAATCTGCCAATATAATGCCAACTTTCTTTATTTGCTTATAGATATGTCATCTTGTCACATGTTCATATATTTATTTTCATGGTTATTACTCCCATTGTGTTAGACTATAATGTTACCTCACATGATTACTACTTGCTCTATTGTACATTTATCTATACTTGGAATATATATCCGTCCTTAAGTCGAATATGTCCACATTTTTCATTGGTTCAACTTTAATGTTTACCTTTTATTTCATATTAGTTAGTGAGAATTTCGTTAACATACAGAGTTCAAAACTCTTGGATAAATGTTAAATGTCTTCACTAGATATGTGCTTCAATATGAGATGTCAAAATGCTTACTGAGTCATATAATCTACTAAGTATTACATGTTCATGTCACATTTGGTTCCCATGTCATTGTTATTGTCGTAAGTCCATATTCATATGTCTTATACTACTAGTACATAGTTCCAAATCTAAATAAGGATTCTGACCAAAAAACATCAATCACAAACTATTTATGAAGATCAAAAAAACAATCACAAATGAGTTATGAACATTAAAAGAACAATCTCTAAAGAGTTATGAACGTCAAAAAAAACAATTTCAAATATTAAAAATCTAAGTGAAACAATCTGTATAATTATAAGTGGCTGCTCAGGGGAGAAAGCCTAGCATGGGCGGATCCCAATTTGAGGAAATATGAGGACATCAAAAATTCCTAGCATGAGTCATCCTCTTTTGCTGATGATCACCTAGTAATTCGTATTATATATCTTATACGGTTATATAGTACAAAAAACTAAAGAAAAGAATGTAACATGCACAATTCCACAAGTACAAGCAAAGGTGGTCTCTAGCTCTTATAAATTGGTATTTGGTTTAACTTAGCTCTCATTTTACATATGGTTGAAGTTGCATTTCATGCTCCAGGTACATGTATTCAACTAGTAGATCTCCCCAATAGAACAACCTTATACGCGATGGTTATTGGTGAGCTCCGGGTTCATTGTAGGCTTTGTCGAGTCTTTATAATGTGTATTTAATAGTGGTACAATCAAGAATCCCAATAGAGGCTTTGTAGACTATGTAGAGCAATCATTGGTGTTCATAGTTTCACTTGTCACATGTATCCATTCAGCTAGTCAACATGTGTTGTATATGAAGTTTTTCATTAGTAAATACATCTATATAGTAGTAGTTTACCTGCTCATCATAGGTCACTCATAAGAATGTATTCATATAGTACTTGTCTGTCTCACCTAGGGTTGGGGGTGACAAAAATTGTATTCGAGCAGTTCGTCCTAAAGAGCCTACAAAGTGGTGTCTATTACAACCTTACTTATGAATATGTTGCGCCACATTTATAATTAGGGGGCTACTTGTACATAAAAATGTTACATTCCTTTATTAAAGAAAATTGTGCGATAGAGCGAAGTTAAGAGAAAAAAATTCACTTGCACCTGATCATGCTATTGATATTATGCTTACGATGCTTAACATTAATAGTAGCTAAAATGTCAACATGCAAACTACAGAAAAGGATCTGATGTTTTCAAAATTTAGACTACATTGAGCTCTTTTTATTAGACCGTCCCACTCCACAAGGTATCAAAAGGTAATATGTTATATGAATTTTAAGTTGCATTTTAACCATTTGTATCATGTTTTTTCAATTGTGGAAAATATAATATGGTAATTCTTATGCTTAAAATTGATGGTCTACCTAGTTACATATATGAGTTGTAGCATTTTTAAGCACATATTCTTAGGATGATGTATCACTCTTGAGTTCGATATTTCCTCCATATCTGTAGGATCTGTTTTGTATAGAAAAGAATTGCTCTTAGTCCGTGATATACATAGAATTTTAAGCATTACACTTGTTCTCAAAATTGATGTTGTTGAACCACTTTTTGTTAGTTGGAAGAAGTCAGTGGAACAATCTGATAGGTTAATGTATTATTGCAAAAGTGTTAGACATACCCCTAATTAGATGACAAGTACAAAATTTTCACCATATACCATCCCAAATATTTTAATATTTGGCTTTTATATGGTATGTGCCAACAACCCCGAATAAGCATTAATAACATTTGTATTCTTTTCATGGATAAAAACTTAGGGACAAGTATGCCAATTTATGTAAATGATATGTTTGGTCATTCATATTATGACCTATGTTTTGGTTAAGAGGATTAGTATGTTTCTAAAGGGTAAGGTTAAAAAAATAAAAAAAAATGGGTTGGTTAGACCTAAATTGTGATTTTTTAGGTTTTACATACCCGTTCAAACTCATATGTATTTAGAGATAATGGTTGTTCAGTTAGCTGCTGAAATCTGTGTGCATAAAGGCTTCACAAATGTGGTGATTGAGACTTATTCAACAATTGCTAGACTGATGATGATACAAGAGGTGTATGCACCCTGGGCGGGATCTGGTACATGAAACTACTATTTTTTATTAAAAGGTACTTGTTAGATAGGAAGCATGTGACAATGAAGCTTGAATTACAAGGCCGAATATGTACATAGAGCATCTCATTAGAAATGGGATCTTTCAAATTCCTTAAACATAGGAGTAGGGGCATGTGAGGATGCTATAGAGGAGTGAGATACGCGATTATGAAAGAGAGGTTGTTAAGTGATGAGACCATAAAAATGTATCAACTCTTGAGTCCTAACGAATTATAATGGCGCACCCTGGAACAACTTTGTGAACCTTTGTTTGATAGAGAAGTCATTTTAGTATTGATTCAAGTCTTGATATTTGGTCTTGATAACAACAAGTAAAAATAGGGGGATAAAAAGGTTACTTAGATAAAAGTTACACGGACCTAGTTCATCTATATCATTAGTACAAAAGAAAAGTAGGGAATTATTCACATGTATAGAGCTCTTACGGGATTCATCTAATACTTTCTTGTAGTAATTGATCAGTCATAGTCCTGTTGAGGGAGATGAAAAAATTGATCATATGTTATTTATTAATATACTTGCTATCTTGCATGGGAACAGTGTGAGACCACCCTCACTTGTTTTTAAAAAAATATGTTAGCTAAACCTATCTAGTTAAGACTAAAGGTGATAACTCTAAGATTTTATGAATTATGATATAACTTTATAGGTACCTGAAATTTAAATGTTACTAGATTCATGTTTCATGGTACGTTAAAGCTTCACTATTTTCTATTATGACCTTTGAAAGACACTAGACATTGAGTGTGATATGACAAAAGACTGTAATAAAGGCAAAGTTGACCTCGGCCTCCTAATCCAAAGGATAAACTATTGAGGATTATATTCTATCTTAACTATAGTATATATAATAACCTAGATGGAAGCAAAGTCCCAATAGCAGAACACCCATAAGGATTCTTAGGATATTGAATAGAGAATATGGGGAAATCAATTGTATGTGTTTTGAGGTGAGTAAGGAATATGAGCAAAAGTATCCCACCCATGACATAAATCTTAAGAGAGAGTGTTTACACTTATTATGGTAGCGTAGTTCTATAGAATATCTCCTAGTTTCTAAAGATGGTTTGTTATAGACTTATACATTATGCATTCTCTAATATTTAATTGTATGACGTTTTACCTTTGTGTATTACCTTCTTATAGGTTACCTAATGTCATATAATACTTCCATGTAACTTATTTACACCTTAGAGTACCCTTGTTTAGTGTTATATGTTTTCATAGGACCTTTTCGCTACATTTTATTTATTGCACTAGCTACTTTCCGCATGTCAGTTTTTCATATTGTGCTGGTACTGCAAGATAATTGATAATACAACCACCTCTATATGTTTTAAATGCCTCATAGCCTACTTCCTTGAGCATTACATGCCTTATAGCTTTTCTTCCCATGTGTAATGTGCTCACTTGCTCATATTTCATATGTGTACTCATTTCATATTACTCCACCCATCCATGCAATATAACACACTTTGTCAATGTGATTTGTGTTTTATAGTTCATTTACTTTTCTGTAGACACATGTATTATAGTCTACTTGCTTACATATTGTATTTCATAGCTTTAGTACTGATGCATCACATGTGTCGTGTGTACACCACATATTTCTATAACTTAATGTCAGTGTATTATGTGCTCCGTTTTTGCTAGTCTGCTAGAGTGTCATACTCAATGTGACTTATTTATCCTTATACTAAGCCCTAATGTGATTATTGACTTGAGTTTTCAAAATTTTGGAAAAATGTTTCCTCGTATCATGATGTAGTGATGCCTTTGACAAGGAAAGGTTGGGCATATATGTAAATTTATCACAATCATAGATAAATAACTTAGCATAATGCCTTAATAGAAGTTGAAACATAACACTTTAGAGTTTATATTAAAAACTATGTGTTCTTATAAGACTTGCTTCTGAAGAGCATCAGGAGATAAAAGAGAAGGGAAAGTAGTGCCCCGATTAGTTAGGCTTATGATTTTTTTGTCCATTCCATATAAAATGATTTTGGGATATACTATGTTTATTCTTTATTGTTACGGCCCGGAAGCTAAGTTAAAAATGTGTAACCTCCATTGAAGTATTGTGGGAGGAATACAATGTAGGTGGAATCCATAGGTATCCCCTTAAAGTTTGCAACAAATTTCATTTACACACCACCTTAAGTAGGGTTAGTTCACTTTAGACCCCCCATGTCATGGTCCATTGTGTCATTTTGACACTTTTTGAATTATCCATAAAATATATATAGTGTTTGTAATACACTCGTTGATGATGTGTCAAAATAACGAATTACATGAAGACACGTGGAATATATGTAAGAAAATAATTATCAAATAATGATTTTTTAGTACAAAAAATAAGTGACCAATGAGTGAATAAAATGTGGTATTGACTTCCCTATGAGGTATACTTATCCATTCGTATTCCCATGAGAAAAGGTCCCAATTGCCAAATTTTATGTTGAGGGATTATACCTATCTCTTAGTTCTTGAACTATGTTTTCCCCATAGGAATACTAGCTAGTGGATCCACCTAGAAATCTATGTTTATGTTTTGTTCTCCTTTGGATGGCAAAACACCTTCCTTCGGTGTAAGGTTTTACAACACCAGATTCCACACTTAGCTCTTGTGGTCTATGTCGGTTAAGGCAAGTGTTCCCTAAAATGAAATGAAGTAATGAAGTATAAACTAGCTAAGGTTACTTGAGAATTTGACTTATCATAGGTATAGGTGTGGGACTGTGCCTATGCCTTGCACTAGTTTGCTTTGAAGGGAACTTAAGGAGGTTTTTACTATGTATGATTATGCTTACATTGATACGTGATATGTATATGATGAACTTGCACATTGTTGATGCTATATGTGATTGTTGTCACTTAGGAATATGTGTTGGTCTACATTATTTAAGTATGAGGATAAGTACTCCTAAATGTTATTCCATGAGAAGTAACAAGTTAGTCATGATTCTTGTTGGGTTACTTGATTAAGTAAGGTTATGGGGCTTTGCTTGGTCATTTCACTTGTTGACTTGATAGGTGTTCATGGTTAATTTTGTTGCTTTGGTTATGTTGAAATGTACTCGTATACATGCTTACTGCTAATATGACTTGATGATATAGTTACTTTAATAGGTATCCAACAATATGATATGCATGTTGACTTGACTAGACTTGATGTTGTTGGTTTTGTAATGTACATGCCTATGACTTAATGAACATTTAATATTGGTTGGTATGGTTTTGTCGATTGTGCATAAAGGTTTTAAATAAAAAGTGCATACTTTATGAAATGTCCCTTTTCTTAACATGTTGTAATAGTATGTGTGCATTTGGTCCCATACATAGTACAAATGGTGTACCAATTCCATTTCTCCTTTTTCCCCAACATTTTAGGTTTCTGTAGTTGAAGTGCTTTAAAGATGAAATCGGAGAAGGCTTTGGATCTCTTATTCATCTAAGTATGTTAGGTCCTCACTTTCCGAGGGCGATGCCACTATCGAACTATAATATTGTTCTAGTATTAAAGACTATTATGTTCTTTCCTTTTCATTTAGTATGAAACATTGTATAGTCCATGTGAGGCATTCTTACTTTGATGTATGGGCTATGCCTAAGTTCTTACACTCTTATTAGATGGTTATGAGATGAGATGACTATTATGACTATATTATCTTTTATATATAAATATCTATGTTCAATCAAAGTAGATCACTGAGTAATCTTCCTATACGAAGGTATGTATATACTATGTCTATGTAGAGTTCTATGTAAACCTCCAAGTAGATGACATGAAAAAAAATTTAAATTTCCACTAAATTTGACTTATGAATGTAATGATGTAAGCTAAGAGTCTAGTTTTAGTCCTCAAAGAGGACGACGACGCCAGTGACGTATAGGGGGCATTTCGAATTTGACAAATTTGGTATCAGAGAATACGGTTGAAATTATGTTTTAGTCTATGTCTCCCTCAACCACATCTATGTATGTTCGTATTCATAATTGTGAAGTGTGCCACACTTATGGATAGGAACCTACATGATGCTTAGGAAACTCTCACTTTCTTGGAAGTCCATTATCATGCCTATGGAGTGATTATCTCTATGTACTTTTGAATTTAATCCTATTATTGTCATTATAGTGAAATGAGTACTCGAAGGAATGCGACACTAAGAGTTGAAGAAGAGATTGCCAACGCAGGAGTTCCTCCCCGGGGTGATCAAGTTCCTCTTCTTGAGAAAGATGTGAATGATTACCAAGCTCCGGCGAATCCTCCTCCTTTGATGAATGATAACATAAGGGATTCTCTTCTCCAAATCGCTCAAGACATGATGTCCCAATCTAATCTGGAGGTTGTACCAAAGGAAAATGAACAAGTTGCTACTATGGCCTCTCGTCTAAGGGACTTAACTTGGATGAATCCTCCTACTTTCTATGGGTCCAAGGTACAATAATACCCCTATGAGTTAAGTAGTGATATATAAAATATTCTCTATTCTATGTGGTTGTCTACTAGTGAAAAGGCCGAGTTATACACTTACCAACTCAAAGATGTGAACCAAATTTGATGCGTCAAATAGAGGGACAATAGGTCGTTAAGAGGTGGACGGTGACTTGGAAAGTGTTAAAGAAGACATTTATTGATAGGTTCTTTCCTAGTGAGAAGAGGGAATATAAGGTGGTGGAGTTCATCAACCTTCGCTAAGGAAATATAAGTGTTCTTGAATACTCTTTTAAATTAGTTAAATAGTTAAATATGATCCTTCTTTGGTTAGTCACCCCATAGTTAAAATAAACCATTTATGATGGGAGAGTCGGATGACTTGCAAGAAGAGTTTCATTCAGCTATGATACATGACAATATGACTATTTATAATATAATGGTTCATGCTCAACAAGTGAAAGAGATAAGGTCTAAAAGGAGGAGTAGAGATCCCAAGAGGGAAAGATCATTTGATGGTGTTTCTTCAAAAATTAGGCTTAAGATGACATGTCTAGGTTCAAAAATAGGGTGTCAAATCAAGATCCTCCCAAGTCAAATAAGTGGTCTTTCCTAATGATCTTCCCGGTATTCCTCCCGATCGAGAAATTGATTTTGGTATCGACATGTTACCAAATACGAATCCCATTTCAATTCCTCCGTATTGGATGGCACTGTATGAATTGAACTAGTAGAAGGCTCAACTCAAGTATTTACTAGACGAGGGCTTTATAAGACCTATTATTTCTTCATAGGGTGCTTTGGTTTTTGTTGTGAAGAAGAAGGATGGGTCCCTTCAAATGTGCATTGATTATCGCCAACTCAATAAAGTCACTATAAAGAATAAGTATCCTCTCCTTAGAATTAATGGATTGTTTTATCCACTCCAATGGGAAAGCTAATTTTCTAAGATTGGCTTTCGATCGTAGTATCACAAACATATAGTTAGAGGTGAGGATATACCAAAGACAACATTTCGGACTAGATATGGTCACTATGAGTTCTTAGTACTGTCCTTTGGTCTCATAAATGCCTCGACGACGTTTATGGATCTAATGAATAGAGTGTTTCAAAGTTACCTAGATTCATTTGTCATTATCTTCATTGACGATGTCTGGGTATATTCAAAAAATGAGAGTGATCATATGAACCATTTGAGAATGATGTTACAAGTTCTTAGGGAGAACCAATTATTTTCCAAGTATAGCAAATGTGAGTTTTTGTTGAGGTCGGTGGTATTTCTTGGTCATATCATCTCTAGTGAGGGATTTGATGTTATTCCAACAAAAACTGTGGTGGTCAAGAATTGGCCTAGACCATTGAATCCAACCGACATTAAGAGTTTCTTGGGTCTACCGGGTTATTACCGGAGGTTTGTCGATGGTTTTACGTCCATTGCATGTCCATGAATACTTTGACCCAAAAGAGTAAGAAGTTTGATTGGTCAGAGGAATGTGAAAAGACCTTCCAAATGTTGTATAGCCCATGTCAGGCATTCTTACTTCGATGTATGGGTTATGCCCAAATTATTACACTAGATAGTTATGAGATGAGACGACTATTATGATAATATTATCTTTTATGTATAAATGTCTACGTGTAATAAAATTAGAATACTAAGTAATCTTCCTATAAGATGGGTCTATGTAAACTCGATATATATACTATGTGTATGTAGAGGTCTATGTAAACCTCCGAGTAGATGTAATGAAAAAGTTTTTAAATTTCCGCTAAATTTGACCTATTAATGTAATGATGTATGCTAAGAGGCTAATCTTATTCCTCAACGAAGACGATTACACTGGTCACCTCTAGGGGCTATTCCCGGATGTTACAGGAGCTCAATCTATTTTAAAGAAGTTTCTCCATGTCTAAAGTGCATTTCATATAATAGTTTATTTTTCGATTCTTCGAATACTTAAGTGATATATATTGAACATTTGTACAGATTGTCCTCTACCCCAAAACCTCAAAAAATTAATAGAAATCTTGTAGTCGTAGTAGTTAGAAAGAGGTTTTATCAACTCTATTGAATATTATAAGATAATTAATAAAACAAATATTTACATAATTGCCTTTGATGCGTTAGGATGGAAATTAAAGTTTGGGTTCAATTGGAGTTTTTTCAGGAATTTGTTAACATATAACCCACTACTGATAAAATAAGTACGGGGACTTGAAGTCACATTGCCTTTGACCATTAGTTCCTTGTAATTTTTGAGTTAGACTTCCATTCATCAATAAAGAGTAGTTTATAGTGGTAACACACTCCATTTATAACTAATTTTATCGGGAAACCAAACTCGAGCATTGAAATTTTAAATAAATTCCACTTGAGTGATTCATAGGATTCTTAGATATCAATCTTAATAAGGCATCTACGGGAGAATCCTTCTTAGTAATAACCTTTAACCAATTCATGTGCTACTATGACATTGTCGAGTATACTCCTACCAGAAATGAATCATGCATGAGATTCTCCAACCAATTTTTCAACCACTTTCTTGAATCTAGTTGTTATTAATTTATAAATAGTTTATACAAGGTTGTTCAGGAACCAATAGGTCTATATTCCTTGACATAAATTAGATTTTTAAACTTTGGAATCAAGGTTATTGTGGTATAGTTAATCATCAATAGACCACTCTAAACATTTTACCAAATCCCTTGATACCTCTTTTACTAAGGTAAGTTGTTGATATATATTCAAGTAGTAAACATCCTTTGACACTTCTATATTTATATACGAAATATCTACAAAGTTGAATAACGATAGAGACCCAAAAGAAATAGGGATAAAAGAATCGTGATCTCTTTTATTAATTATAAAATAGTAGGATTTACAAGGTATTTATAAAAGTTATTGGAATCCTAATTATCTATTGCTTTCAAGATAATGACTGTTATCCATATCAGGAAATTCCTAATTTGGTTTTGATAAATAAGGTTATATTTAACAGCCTCCATCAAACTAACGTTGTCTCTCAAGAAACATGAGTTTGGCCAACAAATAATTTTGTCTACTTCTGCACATGGCATTTGTGAATAGATCAGCCAGTTGATTTTTAGAGGATATATAATTTAGGCTAATACTCCAATCTTCAACAAGTTCTCTTATATAACATCTATGTTCATGGTTTTTTCATGATGGACGGGGTTTGTTACTATTCTGATTACACTAGTGTTTTCGCCATACAATGTGGTTGATCCTTTCATTTCGATCCAGAGTTCTAATAGCAAATTCAACAACCAATTAATTTTAGAGTTGTAATGCCCTGATCATACACACTGGGCGGTATTGTCAATCGAGAACCATTACTGACCCCAAGGAAACGCTTCTCCTAACTTACTTTCTCAATGAAAGACTTAAACTTATCAAACATAGTTCATATAGAACTTAGAATGTGATAAAGAAAAAATTTAACTAGCCAATTAACCAACCTCAAGTCTCCACATACGATAATGAAAATTAAAAGACTAAAGAACTATAACTAATGGTCTATCAAGCCTATAAACAAAAGGATTGTCGTGACAAGACCTCCAATCGTCCTAACAAATGAAATACTAAAAGAAATGATAACAGGATCCCTCAAGAAAGCAAGGAACCAACCGACTCAGAGTGCTTAACTGGTTCAACGCGACCATGGATGTTGATCCTGATTATCTTTGTCTGCATCAATAAACGATGCATACCAAATGACATCAGTTCATTCAATGTACGATTCTGTGAGGGGACTTCTAAAAATAAAATAAACTTGAATGGAATCTGAAAGAAACACTTACCTTGACTCAATAAGAAGCAATAAATCATATGTAATGTATAGAAAGCCTTAATAATAGTACAAAGACACTCAGTTTATTAACAAATTCAATAACATACACAACTTAACTCATGTAATATATTGATATAGTTTTTATGGGAGTTTCTCCAACCGATAATAACCATTATGAGCCTAAGTGCTGATACAACGTCTTGCCCACATTTTCAAAATTGTCGTATACTTTTGTTTCATATTGGACACCTTAACTAATTAGATCCACTAGTTTATGTTAAAAAGTACAAAGGAATCATTTAAATAATATGATTATTTACTACCGATGAGGGTTACATGGTTTATGGAGTCTTTATTCATTATCAACTCGCGTCCCCATATCCTATCTCAATACTACTCCTAAAGTGTACTTAGCTCATATGTTTTTAAAATAATCTTCTTTCTTTGTTATGACATCATTACTTAAATCATAGCTTAAAATATCTCTTGGAATCGTTGTTTCCTTTCTTGGTCAAATGTGAAAACATTTCTACCTTCTGGGAATATCTTTTGAAAAAATTATGAACTTCACTTGACTTACTTCTTAACTTGTAGACATGACTCTTAACTTTACATAAAAAGAATTATGGATTAAAGGTTCATGATATCATATTTATGGATCATTTAAACATGTAAACATGTACCTTAGAACGTTGGAATCAACTAGAAAACATAGGCATGATACTATGGAACTAGCATAAAAAGATGGAACAAGAAAAGTAAGAATTGTCGTCCCTTGCACTTTGAGAGGTGCAAGAGGCAAAACCTTAAAATTCAAAGAAAGGATTGGGGTGCTATGGCTTGTGCGTATCCCAGAACCCATAATTCAGAGACCCCTTTTTGGGGATCTAAGAGAGATGACTCCCTTGGTTTGCCCCAACTTTGCGTTGCTATTTTTCAACTCCAAATTCTCTAATTTCACATGGTTCCTTCCCCAAAAGCTTGGATTGAGCTATACCCGCAATATATACTAGATTCAACTCAAAGTTTCACCCAAAAGATGAATAAAATATCAAGAAAAAATCAACAATACAACCCACAATAATTCAACAGAATTTTAATCAACAACTCCAAAAAAATTAATTTCAAATCTTATAATTCACAGAATTGAATCATGATTTGTGAATGGGTGAACCAAGACAATGCTATATGGTCTCACATACCTCTTAGAATTGAGTCCTTTGAGAATCCACTATACAAACTCGAATGTTCTTGTCTTATGGTTTTCCTTATTGTTTCTCCTATTTAGTCTTTTCTCCAAGCCCTATCATGGACATAAACTTTTCTAAACCGTCTAAAATGTTATTTGACCCCAATTAAATTCATAAAAATGAATTAAAATAATTGGGTAAGGAATATACTTAAATAACCTTTAAAAATCCCGATTAGACTTTAATTATTTGAATAGTCAAACTTCAAATAGGCATATCTCACTCATACAAACTCGAAATTGCACAAACTCGGTGGTGTTGGAAAAATTATTTCATGATCTTTCCTTCGATTTTTTGAAAATCATCTGAATAATCCTAAGCTAGGAATTATAGTCGTTTGAAGGTAACCAAAAACACAATTTAACATACTTAACAAAATTTTCAGATTTCTATACACTTTGCAAAAATGTTTATTTGTATTTCATAACTTCTTCATAGTTATTTCAATTTGCAAGATATTATAGTACTACCCCTTTAGATTTTACATCGTTGAATGAGAATACTGTTATTAGGCTAAGTGTATAACATAAATAATTCTGTTCAAACACCCAACAATAAAATCTAACACATCAAGTATATAAACTATAGAGTACTAAAAAAAGAATTAATACCTTGAACTGGAACTTCTCTGGTTTCAAAGAGATATGGATATCTCTTTTTTATATCTTCCTCTGCTTCCTAATTGGCTTCCTTAACAAAATCGTTTCTCCAAAGAACATTGACTGAAGCTACTTCCTTAGTCCTCAACTTGAAAACATCGATCTAGAATCTGGACAAGAATCTCCTCATAAGATAAATTATCACTGGTCCCAATATCTTCAGTTGGTTTGATTAATGAACGATCGCCAATGAACTTCTTCAACATGGAGATGTGAAATACCATATGAACTGCGGCTAACTCTTGTGGTAGCTCCAACTCATAAGATATATTACCTACAATTTTTATATTATGTAAGGGACGATATACTGTGGACTAAGCTTCTCCTTAAAAAATCTTACAACACCTTTCTTGGGCAAAAATATCAAGTATATCCAATCATTTGCTTAGAATTCTAAGTCCATTTTTCTAACATAGTTGTAGGATTTCTTACGACTTTGTGCAATTTTCAACCTCTCTTGAATCACTTTAACCATATCCATATCTTGATGATCTAAATGTTACACTATCAACCATTCTTACAACTTCAAAAAATCTAATATGAGATCTATATCTTCTCCCATAAAGAGTTTCATAAGTATTCATTTGTATGCTAGAGTTGTAACTATTGTTGTAAGCAAATTCAATATGATGTAGGTGATCATCCCAATTACCTTTGAAATAAATCACACAAGACATCAACATATCCTATAAGGTCTTAATAGTGTGCGCTTCTTGACAATTTGTATGAGGATGAAAGGAAATACTTAAGTTAACTTTTGAACCGAAACGTTTTAGGAATGATTTCCAAAATTTTGTAGTAAATTTCTAATCTTTGTCTGAAATAATGGTGACAAAAACTTCAAAAAGTGAGTTAATTTTGTCAATCTATCAAGAATCACCCAAATAGAATCACATTGCCTACTAGACATTGGTAAACCCAAAAAAATTCCCCAAAAGTTCATACTCTCAAAATACTTCTGTCTCTGGAATATTGAAGATAGAGAAGAAGAAGATGAAGATTCAATATAGGGTTCAAAAAAGAAGTTTCCATACTTCAATTTATTTGGGCTTTGCTAGTAAGCTATGATAGTTTTCATCCATGGAGTTCTCAAATTCTCCAATCTCAACAGGTAAAAATTCCCAATTTGTTAGGGTTTTCTTCAATTATCATGGGTTTTCTGCACAATTTATTTAAATGATTGAATATGTTAAATTTAAGTATGAATTAATGAATTACTCTAATTTTATGATTATATCCCCATAAAACAATTTAAACACCCATATTTTCGAGTTATGAATCATGTGATGTTAGATTTTTAATGTAAAAGAAGAGTTCTATTAAATTAAGCATATATTTCTAGATCTACATGATGTTATGATGAAATTCATACCTAAACTATGCTTTGTAAGTAATTATGATTGAAACTGGCTTTGATCTCCAGAGACAGGTAAGGTAAGGATCTACTCCATAATAAGGTAAGTCCAGACTTAATAAATATTATGTGGGTTTTATAATTAGTATCGAGTGTATATTGATGTAAGATGGAAGCTCCCATGTAATAAAGTTTGGGTTTCTCAAAGTAATCTCTTGATATGAAAGATCTTTCGAGTAGAGGACATGTTTCTATTAGAAATATCCTTATCCCTTAGTTATGTGCCCCCATATATCTATTATCTGCTAAATTCACTTAAGCTAGAAGTCCATGATTCTACTTGGGCAAGTAGGACAACCCTTTTGGGTATGGGATACACCATAGTATCATTTTATATCTCTAATTGTCTTTATGTCAGTCACGACTCAAATCCAGTCGTGAGTGACACCCACACTTAACCTCCTAGGTGAGCAAACCAAAGATTCAACCCAAACATATGTTAATCATTCACCTTATAAAGTTCTAATCATAATGTAGATGCTTAAATCTCATTAGTGTAAGAAACACAAATCCATTATAATCTACTATATCTCATTCCCAAACATGAAAGTCATCACATTAAGAAAATCTAATTTTTCAATACTACGTCTAAGAGTATAAAAAACACCAAAATAATTATATAAAACACAGCGAAAACTAATGGCATTATGTCATGACAGAAGAATCCAACACGAGCTTGAATGAGTAACTCAACCTGGAACCTGATATACTTGAGACTGGCTATAGATGAAGGCGAGTCGAGGTTGCCGGTACACTCATTGTACTCCATTAAAATAAAATAAAGAAAAAAACAAGTAGGACTTAGTATGGGGCAATATGTAATGAGTAGGTATCATCGACCAACCCAAAAGAGAAACAATATAAAATAATAGTATCAAATCAACTATGAAGCTTAACCAGTAACTAGAAACAAAAAACATGAACAAGTGGCAACAGAAGCCAGGACTCATGCCTACACAACACGTTCATTTGGGAATTGGGTTCTTTGATATTAAGCATGTTAAGTTAATTCAATAGGTTTTTTCTATAAAGTTATAGTGTCGAAACGTGACACTCCGCTCTAGTTATACTATGTTGGAACGTGACACTCTAATCTAAGAATACCGTATTAGAACGTGAAACTACGATCCAATAATGCAGTGTCAGAACGTGACACTTCTATCCAATACTACAATGTCGGAACGTGTTACTCTGATCCAATAATATCATTAATTTATTTATTATTATCACCACTTTCAATTCATTAACAATATTTCATCAAACCTTCTTTATTCACGGCATAACATCGATAGAGATGGTTCAAGATCATAAATTCAATGGTCTTAGAATTTTAGACCAACCCCAAACCACACAACTAAGCTATCAACCACAGGATCAAGTACATAGGAAACTTCCAATATCACTCAATACATATAAATCGATATTGAGAGTCTATCTAATAAATAGAAATAAACATAAAATACCTCCACCGAAGAACCGAAGTCAAGCAAGTTACTTATTCAATTATATTCCTTTTCTCAATGCCTTCGAACACCTCCAATTTATGCAATTTCTGTAATTTGTAATTCAAAGAGTCTATAGATATTCAAATTACTGTATGTATAGACTAGACTAATAAAATATCAAACAAAAATCTATACTCAAGTTCCTAATCTTGAGGTCCAGGAACATGTCAAGTCTCTTGTTTCTTATATTCAAGCCTAAGGTTAAGTCTTCATTTCTCTTAATAATATACTACACTCAATATTTAATTTAACTGTCTCAATTTTTTTAATCTTAGATTAAGTTTTGATGATAAAAAGAATAAAATATAATATAGAGTATAGTTTTCAAACTAATGCATACTGAAATATCAATTTGTTGGCCAACCATTAACTATTCTAGCACATCACAATTCTGTACTAATCATTACACTATCATTATATAATCATTGTACCTTAATTATATCCAGACAAGAAACCCGCAACCAATTTTTATCTTTTTTAAAAAAATTAAACAATCATCTACTGATATAAAAGACGTTAGTGACACAACCATAAACCAACATTCCCTTTTAAATTTATTTATTTTTAAAACTATCCCTCCTTTTTCACGATAATTTTCAACTTTTATGAAAATGACATTTTAGAAAGTTGTGACTTATATAAAAAGGTGTGACTTTTATGAGGAGTTGTGACTTTTATGAAAAACTGTGACTTTTAAGATATGTTCTGATGTTTATGAAGGATTCTAACTTTTCCAAAGAGTTGTAACCTTTTTCATCAGGCAAAATAAACATTTGTTCACACTATCTTATGTTGTGTATAAATAGAGAAATTTTGTACAACTATAATTTGTAGGATTTTTTCTTGCTATAAGGTAGTCAAATTCAAATACATTAATTAAATTTTTCTGAAGTTACCTACCTTCATTCTTGAATGTTTTCATGGAGCATAATCTTAGCTATAAGTCAAGTGATTCATGGAACTGTCGCAAATTTTTCCATTATTTTTGTGACATTTTTAAGACTCTATAAAGTTCAGCAAGGATGATTGGAAATTGATCTTCTCCTTTTTCCCTTTCTAAAGGTTTCTTCATATAAGCAAAGAAAATTGATTTCAATTGTAATGTGATACGCTGCTGATATGGTTTATGGCTGAATTCATTACATTTGATTCTTTAGTAAAAAATCCATATTTCTTCCATTATTGTTTGTATGTTTTTTTTTATTCATATACATTAATTCAGCTTCTTTTAAAGTATGTTTCTTTCTCAAAGTTTTCATCCTCCTATTTCATTAAGCTTAATTTTTTTTACTATAAATCATTGTAATTGATGTACCTATTTCAATTTCTTTTTGCAATTTTATTAACTTTTTTTAAAATTATGTTTAAAAGACCAGTGAGGATGATTGAAAAATTATAATTTGCGAGAAAATTTCTTGTGGGTTGTGCTATATTTGATAGCACAAAACAACAAATATTTTATAACTAATGTGGAACAAATGTTGTAGTTTGTTAAAAGAACTAAAATGATTTCTCTCTTGCTTGTCACAGTTAGTATTTTATTCTAATTGTTTTTTAATAGGTACAAACATTTTGTATGCCATTGCACTATTCCTAGAATATTTGTATAGAGACAATTAGTCCACATCTTTTATTGCAAATTAACCAATTTGTCATATTTCTTGTTCTCTTCTTCTTGGGCATAGAAGAGATCAAGTTTTTGTGAAACTAACAAATGTCCAAAATACACTACAAAAATGTTTTTCATCGTCAATAAATATGCACATCCACCGAGAGTACTATAGCCTTTACCGACATTAATAACCTGTCATTTTTTTCAATGTAGCTATAGACTTCAAGGATATTTATACATAGTACCAATTGCCTCAGAAAATACATTTTATTGATAATTAAGCTATTAATTATCAATAAATATCACTTTTTTGTAGTGACAACTCATTCCCCTTTGATAAAGTTTTTATTTTTTTTTAATAAAGAAGTAACAACTCTTTCTTTTTGCTTCCTTCAATTAAATTTGTGAACCATAAATTTGAAAACAACATGAAAGACTATATTTTTTTGAAAAATATATTAAGTTACATGTATTTTTCGTCTTTATTGTTAGGAAAATAAGGCCGTCTTTATTATTATTTTTTAATATTTGTGAGTTCAAGAGCTCACAAAATTATGTTGTGAGATTTTATATGTTATATGTCAAAATTGTGTTTAGTACATCCCCTTGTGAACAATCAGATGTCACCTGTTGCTTGGTTGATAATTGCATTAATTTTTTGTAACTCCATATTATAATCATAATCATAACTATGGTTCAATCCAAATAAAGTTAGGGCCAGTGATATGAAACCTTAAAATTAGTAATGACTATTTTGTAGGCAATGGCCAAAAGACATTTATGATAATAACAATTTTAGGCCTATTTTTCGCACATACATAATATGTCATACAATAATGAAAAATAGATTGATGCAGGTTCACAAGAAATGAGTCAAAGGTCGTCCATTTTAATTTAGTTAATTATGATCTTGTATGGACGTGATGTTCTACTTTACTTAGGAGTATTGTTGTTCCACGTTTTCTAGTAACTTTTTTTAATAACTTCTGATGTTGTTCTTTATAACTTCTTGATATTTAAAAAAAATCATTACATCTAACCAACTATTTTCACGGAAATTTTTCTTACTCTTCTTTTGTACTCATAAATTGTTAAAAAAAAAAATATGGCATAGAATAATAAAAAAGAGATTGATTGAGGCTCATAAGAATGGAGTCCAACGTCATCCATTTGAATTTAGTTATTTATGATCTTATATGGACGTGGTGTTCCACTTTACTTAGGATTCTTATTGTTCCACGTTTTTTGTCTCTTTAGGAACCTCTGATGTTGTTCTTTATAACTTCTTTTTGAATTTAAAGTTTTTTATTGCATCTGACCAACTATTTACAAGAAGATATTCTTACACTTCTTATGCATACGTAAAATCTATCTACATCTTATGCATACTTAAAATCTCTCGATCATTTTCTAAAGACAAATCCAAAGCCGAGTCGAGCGAGCGACGACGACTATGGCGCGAGGGGGTCCCTCTTTCAAAACCTTTTAACAATTAATATGAGTGTTTCAATATTTAAACTCTCATTTTCTTCTTTCCACCACGATGAGGAATAAATGTCTTTCACTGAATCATAAGAGAATTTTTCAAGGTCCCAATATTTCAAGTTCCTCTCTTTTCATCTTTACTCCATTTCCCTTTTACTCTTTCTACATACCCAACATTTGGAAGAGCTAGATGTTTTGTCATGACTGAAAAATCTAGCTCTGTAAGATGAGCTAGGTTTTGAATGATAGATGACGGTATTTCCCTTTTGACAATGACTTTCAACTTTATCTCTAACTCCGACTTCATTCATCCAAGGTTTTGTGGGAATTTCTCAAAACTTTGGGAACCCTCAAAATTCAGATGTTCAAGAGACTTCACATTAATACATGGAAAACTCTCAACGATACAAAATTAACATAATGAGTTTTTTTTGACAATCTACCAAGGAAGAATAAACTATTTTAAGACTAATACATTTCTCTAGATTTAAGCCCTGCATCCCCGTGAAATTTTTTGTGTTTGCATCAGTCGTATGGAGAAACTCAAATATAGCCATCATAGACACAACAAAAGCTCATATTCACAACAAACAAACTTTAATCTTTTGGAGAAAATAAAGATTACACATACCTAAAGATACACCAGTACTATCCCTAATGATCAACTATTCTGTCTCTACAAATCTTCAATTGAATTCCTCTAAATATGTCGTGCTATCCCTCCAAATAAATTATTCTATCACAATATTTATTCCTTTTATTCTACAACAAATACATATGACCATGCTAATAAATGTCATTATATAATTACTTTAATATATCCAATCATTTAGTTGTCAATCATGCTAACATCCCTCATAAATTAACGTTTGTGGATTAAGAAGCATAAATTTGCCTACTAGAAACTAATGGTGTTGTCGTTCCATGGATTTTATTAATGAATCAGCTACTTGAAGATCACTGGTCAACTGTGGAAGAATAATGACTCCTTTATCTACAGTTTCTTGTTTATAATGACAATCCACTTTGATGTGTTCGGTCCTCTCATAAAAAGCTATATTCATAGCAATCTGAACAACACTTGTATTGTCATGGTTGACATGACTAGAATCAGATCGAGGAAATCCAATCTCATTAAGTAATCCACGAAACCTACAACCTGGGAGCAAGGAATAGACATGGATAAATATTCGATGTCTGTTGAAGATTTTGACACACGATCTTTATTTTTACTCTTTCAAGATATCAATGACTTTCCAAGAAACATGAACCAACCTGAGACTGAATAACGAGTATCATGATATGTCGCACAATCAGAATAACTAAAAATATTAAGACAGATATGAGAACCACTTCGAAAGAAAAATCCACGAGTAAATGTTCCTAGAATGCACTGAATAATGTGATGAACAACTACCAAGTTGTCAGGGGAGCTTCATAAATTGACTAACTTGTTGAACTGCAAAAGAGATATCAAGTCGAGTAATAGTAAGGTAATTTAAACTCCCAGCTAATTGTCGAAATATTGTTGGATCAGGAGGATGATCACCTTCCTCATGAAGATACTTAAAATTCAATTCTAGTATAAGATAATATTAATATATGTATCCCTTTGTTATCAAAATTCAGGCAGACTTATGACAATAATATAACCTTATATATCCATGAGTAACAATGTTCAAGAGAGGTTAAAGGTTTTACCCAATGCAAATTGGGTAATCCTCATATTGTCACTTAAAAGTATTTTATGAAATACAAAGATCTTATATTTAAAACTATTTATTTAGAATCTATCGGAAAATATTTTATGAAATACAAAGATCTGATACTAAAAATGAAAAAATGGGTCGTTACAGTAGATACCAATTTACCAATCGTTCGTCCTCGAACGATCAAAAGAAGGTGAGGGTCAGACAGGTTCCTCATGTCTCAGTGATTCCTTTAAAATAATTGTACTCAATGTCTCATCTCAAACTTATCAAATTAACCAACTGGATATCTATAACTCCTCCTATAAAATGTCTAAAATAGAGACATCTCAATACTCTGATGAGAACTATTGTTCTATGCAAGCTCAACTATCAACAAAACTATTCTCAAGTGATCTCTTCAACTAACAAATTCTACCACTAGACCATGACACAACCATAAGGACAATTTTTTTCTAACCTAAGAATGCTAAAATCCTGAATCAATATTTGTTACAATCAGGAGTGAACCTGAACAAACCATCTGAGATATGTTCGAAATTACATCTTCACAACATAGTATCTCATCGATATTAAGCTATAAAAATATGATATTTAGACATCAATTAATCATCAGATAAAATCGAATTCGTCAGATACAAAGGGAAAATGATCAAGTACCCACCATCAAGTGATACACCCAAGCATACAGAACCTCTAACAACATTGTCGATATGTTAGATTAGTAAATTTTATAGACTAATCATAAGAATGACAAAACTAGACACAATTGTTCTAAATTCAATCACATATAGCAAAAACATGATACCGATGATGAGATAAATCTTAAGCCTATCGTACAACTGTAAATATTCAGAGTTGCTCTCCTATAAATTCTCATAAGCAAAGTATTGTGTGTAGAATCACTAGTATGCTTCAACTATCCCAAACAACACTAAATCTTCCATAACTGAAATGAACAAGTCTAACCAAGGATGTGACCCTACTAGGAGGACAATCACAGAATTGGTACACTCGATCCTCTAATAGGGGCTCATCCATAGAATAAAAAACACACACGGACGGAGAAAGTGAATCAAAGTCTAAATAATGCCCAAAATGAAGTAGTTGGTCACATATAAATGTACATAACCAAGGTCTAATAACTCTAGATACTCCTTCCATAGTTACTATATCAAACATTTTCATAAATCTTACTCTATCTCTTAGATTTTCTAGCTATCCACAATCACCAATTTAGTCCCTATTATAATTGCACACATACTTGATTTATCAAACCCCATATCCACTGAAGTCAGCAATCATAATACTTATAAAACATCATAACCACATCGATCATCTACCTTGCACTCAAAACATTATTAGTATCAATATTCTTAGCAAATATATGTACAAACTATGGCTATCTCCCTTTCCATTTAATCATTTCATGACAAATACGAGTCCCAAACATGACTTATAATAATATTTACCTTTCCATCGAGATGAAACTATTAAATCACACACAAAGTCAACTTCACACTACTTCCACATACAATGATTTAGCTACCATTCTAAACCATCACATACCTCATTATTTGTTACTTAAACCAAAACTAAATCTTTATAAAATTTGATGATAAACTCTTTGTAATTCTGTTCCGGACTGGTTCACATCTTATAGACATATCTAAAATAATAGGAAAAAATCAGTAAAACCTTCGACAACACCCGAAGGGTTTATACAAAAGGTTTTATTCCTTCAATTTTCTCAAATTCTTCCCATGATGCAAAATTCTAATTTTTTGGGACCCTTCAATATATTAGACTCTTGTTTCTCAAGCACGCTTACCTATCCTTAACATTTGTACCTACAATCCATGACGTTTTACTGCACACTCAAAATCAAATCTCTGAGGATGCCCTTCCTTATATTCTTTAACAATAAAAAGAAACAAAATTACGAGTCCAATCATGTGCAATTCCTTCCAAATGATCGATACCTGATGCAATTAATCATTTATACCTTACAAATTCATACCTTGACAAAACATATCACCATGAACACAGGCTTATAATGAAAATTTTGAATTATAAATCAAACATTGTGATCCAACACCCTTATCTATCTACATTTTCTTATACTTTGAAGATTTTTATAATTTTTTGTACCTTAACTTATCATTGATCACCTCTCCATAAACCATACCATATCCTTCAACAAAAATCCAACCATACTCATTACTAAATTCAATACTACAACAGAACTTATCATCCCGCTCAAGTTGAACGTATGTATACTCATTTCTTAAGTTTTATCCAATAGCTTTTAACCAATCTAATGATCCTATTATAATATAACCGTACCAAAAACAAAATAGATAAAACCAGGCGTCCCTAAACCCAATTCTCAACCCCTTCTAAGATATTTTTGAAGTCCTTGCAATCAAATAAGATATTCCTGCTCTCACTTATTTTTGAAAGGTACACATTCCACAAATTTTATCTTCTTTTAATTATGACTCTATCTCCTTTAAATTCTATTCGGAGGTACCCCAACATCTCTCAAAACTTTTCATACAACCACGTTACTCACTGAATAATAGGAAAAACAACCACGGTACTTACAAGTCATTCTTATCGTACAAAATTTGTTTAGCCAACAATTTGTATTATGTAGTTACATCTCAATAACAATCTATCACTAACTCGTATACCGTCATTCTCAACAAGCCCTTATCATCACCACGAAGTGAATCTTTTCGTCGACATGACACCTTAAACTTAAGTATACCAAACAAATTCAAGGTACAAACCCAATTTTATACGCACTTTCTTAGTGAAATCTTCAATTTCCTTCACCCAAGTATACTTAATGGGACTTTCTTTATTCATAAGCTTGTCCTTCCAGTAACAATCCACTCCTTTGAAGCTTAAGATAAAATCATCAGGCCTCATTTAAAATCCTCAAGAAACAATTTTCAACCTATATGCGCTACGATCCTACCAAATATCGACAACTAAAATCATTATTAAACATAATGCTTAATCCAAGCATCCGTAGTAAAAAATTAGTTGATTTTTCAAATTCGAATGCAAAACTAAATCCCATTAACTGAACATGTGATATAACTGACCACTCCTTAAGTAGTCAGTACTCAAAATTGACAATCCACGTATTCATTTCCACATAACACTAGTACCAAACGATAAAGTTAGTTGTATTTGTCCCTAGAACACATTATACCTATCGATAAGATTATACAGAAATAGCCCACACATTTCTACCTTTTGAATAACTGTAAAAACATTAACAAATTTGTTCTCTTTAGCCCAAGCAAATTTGCATTCTTTCTTAGATCGGGTCGATAACAAAAGTAACACATTTCATAAATCTAACGACGTAAGTATTGGTACTAATATAGTAGTCGTATCATGATGCTATTTTATATGCAATCGGTCCATCGAATCGTAGTAAAGATTCTAACTCTAATTGGCGCAACATAATTTCATCATAGCTAAACAAACCATAAATGTGATAAAAATTCTAACCAATTGTAATTTCTAACGTAATTATGTTCATTTTCTAGTTGTTCCTTACGAAAATTTTTGTATGTTGTCAGATATCTCTATGTAAAATATGAATTTTGGCCTCATAGGATGCAACAAATACCTTCCTTTTCTCTATATTCAGAAAACCATTTCTCATACTATCGCTCAAAGTTTGGGATGTATAATAGGATGCGGAAGTTAGAAAATGAGCCTTAAGTCTTATGTAGTCCCTTTAATAATCGACACTCAACATGAGACTATCACCATATTTTGCGTCTTGCTGAAACTAGTGAATCGTAAACTCAATGCTAAGTCTCTTGACTATATTCATTTTATGAAGAAACTCAAAACAAGAAACAGTGAAAGCATAAACATCGGCATAATCATTACCCATGAAGAACAAGGGTTTCCTCTTTATGAACTAAATATAAAGATCACGTCCATCATAAGTCATTATATGCCTTGTAGTCAATCGGAATATATACATATTTCTAAGGACATATTTTTTTTCTTTTTGGTGATGCTATTTCAACATCTAATACTCTATGATTAACCATATGTGAAATAAACTGAAGAAGTTTAGATACCAATTTGTATCACCTAGATAACAATTTGATTCAAGTAGTAGCACGAAAGAAAGAGAGAGTAAAGTTTTTATGAAGTCCAATAGCATCTCCAAGAAAAGTAAAGGTGTCCCTATACCATTTCACAAGACTCTACTAGGCTTGTCCTTAAGTGATGAGATCACCAAACCTAATGCTCTGATACCAAGTTTGTCAATATCCAAATCTAGTCGTGAGTGGCACCAACACTTGACCTCCTAGGTGGTGGAACAAATGAATTCATCCCCAACATATATTAATCATTCACCTTACAAATTACTAATCATAATGAGGAAAAATAAATGTCATTAGTTCAAGTAACACAAATCAATTACAATTTACTATATGTCATTCCCAAAACATGAAAGTCATCATAATAATGACATCTAATTATCAAATATTAAGTCTAAGAGTATTAAAGACACCAAAATAATTAAATAAAATAGTGTATTTTCAAAAACAAATGATATCATGTCATGAACGAGATAATCCTACACAAGCTTGAATGAGTAGCTCAAATTGGAACATGATATACTTGAGACTAGCTAGAACTGAAGGCGAGTCGAAGTTGCTGGTACATTTACTGCACTCCACAAAAGAATAACAAAGGAAAATACAAGTAGGGCTTAGTACGGGGCAATATGTAATGAGTAGGTATCATTGGCAAACCCAAAATAAAAACTAACATACAATAAATAATAGTACAAAATCAACTATGACACTTAACCGGTAGCTAGCAACGAACAACATGAACAAGTGAGAACGGAAGCCAGTACACCATCATTCACAATATCCAGTACACATAAGGGGACCCATTTTAATTTATAGTGGGTCACTTTCACTCTTTTATAACTACTCATATATAACAATTAGGGTAACAATAAACTGTAGAAGAAAGAAGATAAATAGTATCCTCTTGACCTTAAATTATTCTGTGATAATAAGAGGACAACCCAATATGCATTAGGTTAAACCTTAACCTTGCTTGAACATTGATACTCATGGATATATAAGGTTACATTATTATCATAAGGCTTCCTGAATCATGAAAACAAATGGATATATATATTAATATTATATTATATTGTTAATTTGAAAAAAGGATAAAAATTGGTTGCAGGTTGCTTGTCTTGAGATAATTAAGGTATAGTTATTAATAAATGATAGTATAATGATGAGTAGAGAATTATGATGTTCTAGAATAGTGTATGTCTGGCCATCGAATTGATATTTCGGTATACAGTAGTTCGAAACCTATTCTTTGTTTTAAGTTTTATTCTTTTGAACATCACAACTTAATCTAAGGTCAAACAAATTGACGTAGGTAGTTTAATATTAAGTATAGCATTTTATTAAGAGAAATAAAGGCTTAACTCTTGGCTTCAATATAAGAAACAAAAGACTTGACATGTCTATAGACCTCAAGATTAGCAACTTGAGTATAGCTTTGTGAATGATAATTTTTGTGTCTAGTCTACACATAGAGTAATATGAGCGAGAACACAATCATTCACAATATCCATTTAGAATCTATGAGAAAGTATTTTATGAGATACAAATCTCTAATACTCAAAACGACAAAATAGGTCGTTGCAGTGTCGGTTAAGGCTAATTCCCCACATTAATGATGAACTAATGTTACTTCAAGATGTATCACACATGTGTTTAATGATTTTAAAGATTATGTGACATTTTAGTGGCCATGTTTAATGAAACGTGTATTCGAACACTCTTATATTATGTTTAAGTTTGCTCGATTGCATGTCATTACATGAAATGTCACTTTTAGCATTTTTAAATGTTTTTATGCACGAATATCATAGTTGGTAAAAATGTTAGTACTAACACATACTTTTTCCTTCATATTCCCCGAATCTCCCCGACCATCATAATCATCTATATCGTAGCTAATTGTTGAATTTTTGATATTTCTAAGATTTTCTGAGTTCTAATGCTTCAAGCACAAAGTTTTATTATATTAAATTTATTTTATGAATTTTTCTTTGGGACCTGATGTATGGGATAGGCCCAATTTTTGTCTATTTAATTAGATGGTTGTGATGAGACAAGATTTATAGGCTTGCGTTTTTCATAAATAAAATGTTTGGACTTTGAAATCTTGTTTAACTCTTACGTTCTATTTCTCATGAAATGAGAGCTAAATGTTTTGTATGGAATTCTTTGGGTTCTATGTGTCATGTTACATCTACGGGGTACCTCTAGGTCTTTATAATTATGCTTGTATAGATTTTCTAAATTATTGGGGCCAAATGTGAAATGCACATCCCCAAAAACTTGAATTTGATATGCACCAACCTGTTAGTAGACCCATAGTCTTTTTTGAAAATTTATATCTTTTGAATTTTAGTTAAACAAGAAAATATCTTTTTCGATATGATAAATATTTCAAAAAGAGTTACGTGTGGAACAAATTTCTTTAAATAACAAAGGGAGAACAACAAAATGAGAAAAATTAAACCAATGAACATACGTCCTGATACAACTAATAATTGTTGGATCACAAAAATTATAAATAATTAAATTAAAAAAGAAGACATGAAATTTTTTAACTTAATAAATCCAAAAAAAAATGATTAATATTTTACTTCACCTTCTTATTTCAAAATGTAGATTTTATAGGTCTTCTTGATAATTTTCTTTAATGTTAAAATTCATATTCAATTTAAGATGTATAGGTTTTTAACCGTAAAAAGCTGTGAGTGAAATTTTATAAATATATCAATAAATTTAGTTTTACTTTTAAACTGCAAGAGGTTTTCTTGGAAAACTGTGCAAACAAAAACATTTTATTAACAACAACAATAAAAACACAAAGAATAATTAAATAAATCAAAAGCTGGTAAACATGTAAAGTTTCGTATATTTAATAAGTGAGTGAAATAACATATTTTGAAAAATAATTCATTGAACATGACATAGATACGACACTCAATATAAGGACAAAATAAAATTGTTGTGGAGAATCCTATGACACACTTAAACATGCAAAACCTAAAAGACAATTTTTTTGGGGGACAACATGAGCACATAAAACAATACTAATAAGAAGAGACATATAATAATCCAAAGACTTTATTTATTATTGGAGGGATTTAAATATTGATCATTAATATTGTTTAGTTAAACGTCATCCAAAAAATTCATGAAATCATCAACATTCAAGTTTAGTAATTCAATAAGTGATGGACTTTGTGGAATGGCAAAAGAGTAGTTCTGACAGTTATTCATTTGTATTTATGGACCTATTGAGGGGATATGATCTGAAGGATGCATTTGTGGTGTCACATGAGTAAATAGAGGATATATAATTGGGGAAGGCATCATAGATGTCATTGTTATTGAAGGAGCGGATTGAGGGATATTAGATATAGACTGCTCGTCACCATCATTCTTTTTTTATTGTTTCACGTACTAATTGAAGGTTTTTATTAAATAAAGTCACTTAGATCTTTGAGATATAAAAGATTGATCTCAACAGAAATACTTTTTCCATTAAACACTTCATGCATCTCATTAATAACTTCCTTGATCCTATTTTACTTTCTTACCCTTGGTAGTTTTTTCTACAACTTCTTGATTCTTTTCTTGGTGAATTCTTCCTTTATAACCATAATTTTTTATCTCTCCAATATTTCCAATGCTTTAATCTTTTGAAAGGCGTTGATTGCTGCAGCAAGATTCCGAAACACCGTAGGTTCATCACTATAAGGACTTTATATGATGAGAGTCATTTCAAGTTCTTCTGCCTTTTTCAACAACCCTATGCTTATTTTCTTGTATGAGACTTTTCTTTCAGCTTCATTTTCAATCAAAGCAAATATTAGTTTTTTTTGTAGGCATTGCTAAAGAAGAGGTATATGAGGGGTTATGTGATTGTTCAAGAATGCCTTTGTTATTGTTCTTGTAGTTTTATATGAAAATTTTGAAATCTTTTATGTGTGAATATTTTGAATTATAGAATTTTTTAATATAAAGAATAATTATTTTGGAATGAAGTTAAATAATAGTATACTATCTTGAATTTTATGTTTGTTTTGGATCTAATCTAATACTAGCCAAATATTTTGAGTTAATCCTTTACAATAAGGAAAAGAATTAATATTATTTAACTTTGAATAAGTAGTATCCACAATACATGTTCATAGACTTATTATAAATATGATTCTTATGAATTACATTAATATTTTCTCCAATTATAGAAGAAATTATATTTAGTAGAAATTTATACTACTTACAAATTTTTTTAAAACTAAATCCAACCTAATTATGTTTTTATTAATACATGATATGCATCAACATGTAACATCTTGTAACTCTACATAGGTAAGAATAATCTAAGAAATTAAAAACAATCACTTTTCGAAATAAAGGGGAAGCAAGTTTAAGAACTATGATTGAGAAGTGAATTTTGGTCATTTTCAAACTACCATAACTTGTTGCTCAGGAAGAGTTAGAGGTGGTTGTTGATATGGTTGGAAATCCATTGCAGATATATTTACAACTCCCTCGAGTTTCTGTATTTTTGATATCGTATGAGGGAGATATGTCTATCAGAAGTTGGGTTGTCAAAGTTAGGAAAGTCAAATTGCGGATTTAAGTAAGGGAAACTAGTCTTTTAATCCAATTATTTTCTAATTCATTTTATGGGTTTAATTGGGACAAAAATAAGTCTTAATTAAGTTTTGAAAATAAATTCACGCTTAGGGCTTGTGAGAAAAGAGAGGAGAAGAAGGAGAACGGATGAAGATCAAGGTTTCGTCAAGAACGCCAAAATATTTTAAGTGGAATTCGCCAGGGATGATCCATATAAAGGTATGTGAGGCATTTTCATGTTGGATTAGTCCACACATAGGATTAGTCCACACATACACCAATTTATTTCAATTCAGCAATTTATGAGTTGTTTACATGTTAAAAGTTCAAGTTCGAGAAGAAAAGTGTAAAATTGTCATTGATTGAATTGTTGATTTATTCTTGTTTCTCCGGGTTGTTTCAAAGGTTAATCAAGTTTGTATTGAGGTTAGCAATAGTCCCGTATGTTTGAAAGAACTAAGGAGGTCTAGAGATGAAAATGATTTGAAAAATCCGCTAGATGCACCTGGGCAAGGCAAGGCGTGTCACACCTACAGTGCACCCAAACTCGACCTCTGACACTAAGGTCTAGTGTGGCATGTCACAGTGCGCTACAAATTTGCCTCAGTCATTAGAGGGGGGCACGAGTCGCCCTAAACACACCTGGATTGGCGATTTTGGCCAAATTTTCATACTTTATCCCTTTTAATCCTTCTAAGGTATATTAACACCTTCAATGATTCTAATTACTTCAAATAATTTCTAAGAACCTATAAGTCATCAAAGAACACAAATCATAACCTTGAATCCATAATCCAATTCAAGGAAAGTAAAGATCGAAGTCTAAAAATTTAAGAGTCAAGTCTAAAGTTAAGAAGTAACTCAAAGAAAAGTTCTTAATGGCTTTCAAGAGTTTTTATTAAATATTTTAAATTCATCTTAAGACACAAGTTTCAAGTTAAAGTGAAAAGTAAAAGTTGAAGTATTTTCTTCACAGATATATAAGGGAACTAAGTATTCCCTAAGAATTGATTAAGACTAAAGTTGTCAAGTTAAGTAAAGAATAGAGAGATGAGTTCATTTCTCAAAAGTTATAAGGGGAGTAAGTACTCCCAAAAAGTCTACAAATGTTTTCACATTTATGTTAAAGAGGAAACCTAGATTTCCAAACGAGTTTTGAACAAGAAAAGGGACATTGATCCCAAGAGATATTTTTAAAGCTAAAGTGTTGAGCAAATTATCTCAACCCAAAGAAAGGAAGTTATTTTAAAATCATGTGCTAAAGTGTATTTTGGGTGTAGTATTGAGCACCTATTATGGGATGAGAGTTCAGATTAACTCAAGTCTCCATATAATCTTGTAGCCATCATGAGAATTAACGGGTCATAATTTTTTGATGATTAGGTAAGTTATGATAGTGGACCACTACGTTGAGGATTTATATGCGACGGCAAAGTATAGAACACTTCTGCAGAATAAGAGAGATGTTGTATCACTACTTAGTCTCATACAAAAATTATATTACATTAATATATAAATAAAGTTGAGTTCGTTATTGCATTTTTTCAATGAACTGAGTTATTTTTACGAATAAACAAGAATTATATATATATATATATATATAATATATATATACAAACACACACACACACACATACACACATTGCATGCGTCTTTTTTTCTTTATATTAAATTCAATATTTCATAAGTTTGTAAGTGTTTCTTCTTATTATTGTTGAGCTTTATCTATTGTTTATCATTCCAACTCACATACTCGTACATTCAATGTACTGATGTCTGTTGGCCTGCCTCATCTTATGATGAAGATGCAAGTAACCACGATCAGCATCCAGTGCTTCATTGATTATGTTTGAGGATTCAGAGTTAGTGGCGATCCTCCATGCATTACCTAGAATTATTTTATTGATTTTTAGTTTTTTTGTTTATAGAATGTTGTGGGTTTTGTTCCAATATTCATTCTAGTATTATATATTCTTAATAGACTGATAGTTAGTCAGATAACTCAGTTTTAAGTCTCTCATTATCTAGAATTTCAGATATTCTATGTTGAGACTTAAGTGTCATTTTGGACGAGACAATTATTTAAGTTATTTTATGTGAATTTTTCTCGCTTTACATTGAGCTAAGTCTTCCGCTGAGTTAAGTAATTCAGGAAAAGGGTATGCTCAAGAACAACAATTTATATTAGGTGTTGGCTACATCCAGGGTGTAGGCTCGGGTCGTGATAAACTTGGTATCAGAGCAAAAAGTTGAAGAGTCCTAGAGAGTCTATGAAGGTGTGTCATAGAGTCTTAGTAATCGGTGTGAAGCGCGTCACATATATGATTAGAAGGGTACAACATTTAGGAATTTCTCACTTCTATCATATCCCTTTTCATGCATTAGAGTTTATCTCAAAAAGTTTCTCTTTACTTCGTTCTTGCGCGTATTTCAGATCATCATGCCTCCACTAAGAGTAGCAAGAGGTTGTCTTGCCAAAAGGAATGTTGAGGAACCATAGGTACCTAATGCACCAAACGTGCACCTCAAGGAGAAGTCTCTAATGTTAATTTCCTTGAAGCTATAAAGATGTTAAGCCAAGAGGTGACTAAAGATGTTGGGCAACAGAGAGGGGTTCGACAAGAAGAGGCTGACACCTTAAGGATTCGTGAGTTCTTGAGAATGAATCCTCCCAGCTTCACTGGTTTAGGCACTACAGCGGATCCAAAAAACATTGTGAAAGAGTTAAAGAAGGTTTTTGATATGATGCATGTCATTGATGTTGAAAGAGTCGAGTTAGATGTATACCAACTGAAAAATGTGTATCAAGGTAAGTGGAGAAGCTACGAGATAGAGAAGAGTATAGGAACAATAAAGATAAGTCTTGGAATAAGCTTGGGAAGCAGAAGTTGGGTTCTAATAGGCCACAATTTCATAAGAAAAAGTGGCATGCATCATCATCTGCTAGTGCTCATGAACCAAGAAACAATGGTGAGCATCATTGTCAGAACTTGCAGAATTTCATAGCTGGACCAGCATAGTCTCAAGGTAGTGTAGCACAAGGAGGTAGTTTGGTTAGTGTATGCGCTAAGTGTGGTAGAAACTACCTAGTTAAATGTTCTGAGGGATAGACAGGTTGGTTTAAGTCTGGTCAAGAGGGTCACTTAATGATAGAGTGCCCAAAGAATAGGGAAGGTAGTGGAAATCCAGACAACAAATTCCAATCTTCATTAATTGCTGCACCAAACAAGGCTTCACCTAGAAAAGCCACTTCTGTTACTAGCGGGGAAAACTACCTATATGCAATCACTAGTCGCCAAGAGCAAGATAACTCTCAAGATTTTGTCACGAGTATGATCAAAGTCATTACATTTAGTGTTTATTATTTGCTATACCAATGAACAAGTTTATCTTTTGTAACTCCTTATGTTGCAAATAAGTTTAGGATTCTTTCTATGAAACTTTGTGAACCTTTCTGTGTTTCTACCCCTCTTGGAGACTCTATTCTAGCGAAAAGATTCTATTGTAGTTGTCCTATTTCTATTTTTCATAGCAACACCATGGATTTCCTAATAGACTTTGACATGGTAGATTTTTATGTCATTCTAGTTTGGACTAGCTTCGTTCCTATTATACACCAATAGATTATAGAACTTGAGTTGTCAATTTTTAGATTCTTAACAATCCAGTCATAGAGTGGAGTAGTCGTTTAGTGAAGCCTAAGGATCATTTCATTTCGTACATCAAGGTGAGATATTTAGTATCAAAGGGGTGTATCTATCACTTTGGCCGAGTTAATACTCAAGTTCTGAGGTACCTTCCGTTAAGCCAGTTTCTATAGTAAAGGAGTTCTGAGAAGTATTTCCTGATGATCTACCTGGAGTCCCTCTTGAGAGATAAATGACTTCGGCAAAGAAATCATTCCACATAATCGTCCTATATTTATTTAACCATATGGAATTGCACCAACAGAGTTAAAAGAGTTGAAAGAATAGATGAAAGATCTGTTAATAAAGGTTTTATTAGATCAAGTATCTCAACATGGGGTCCTCCAGTCCTATTTGTTAGAAAAAAAGATGGTTCCCTTTGGATGTGTATAGACATTCGCCAATTGAATAAGGTTACAATCAGGAATAAGTATCCCCTCCCAAGGATAGATGATTTTTTCTATTAGCTTTAGGGTACCACCTTTTTCACGAAAATTGATCTCACATCTGCTAACATTAGTTAAGGGTTAGGGAATGTGACATTGTAAATAAATCATTTAGAACCAGATAAATGCATTATTAGTTTTCGATTATGTCATTTGGTTTGACTAATGCACCAGCAACTTTCATAGATCTTATTAACATAGTCTTCAAGCCTTATTTAGATATATTTGTTATATTTCAATGATGAAATACTAATCTATTTAAAGGATGAAGAAGATCAAGCTAGTTATCTCAGGATAGTCCTTCAAAGATTGAATGATAAAGAGTTGTATGCCATGTTTCCAAGTGTGAGTTTTGGATTAAGTCTTTGGTCCACATAATTTCGGGTGATGGGATTAGAGTTTACACCTAAATGATACAAGCAGTTCAGAGTTACCTAGATCCATGTCTCCAACTAATATAAGGAGTTTCTTGTGTTTGGCTAGCTAATATAAAGGTTTGTTGAGGGTTTTTCGTCTATTTTTTCTCTTTTGACCAAGTTGAATCAGAAGACAGTTAAGTTTCAATGGTCTGAAGCTTGTGATAAAATATTTCACGAGTTGAAAAAAGAGATTGGCTACTACCCCTGTTTTGACCTTACCAAAAGGTACTGAAGATTTTGTAGTGCACTGTGAATATTTCAGGATTTGAAAAAAAGGTTGACTACTACCCCAATGTTGACCTTACCAGAAGGTACTGAAGATTTTGTAGTGCACTGTGATTTATATAGAGTCGGTTTAGGTTGCGTGTTAATGCAGAATGACAAGGATATAAGGTTCATGAGAAGACTAATCCAACCCTTGACATAGAGTTGGTTGTTGTAGTTTTCTCCTTGAATATATGGCGTCAATATTTGTATGGTTTTCATGTTGACATATTCACTTATCATAAGATCCTATGATATGTGTTTACCTAGAAGGAGCTAAATCTCAAACATAGGAGGTAGTTAGAGTTACTCAAGGATTATGGCATGAGTATTCTTTACAACCTAGTTAAGGCTAATGTGGTTGTTGATGTTTTAAACGAGTTAGATATAGGAAGTACCACCCATGTAAAGCTAATGTGGTTCCTTATGTTTCGAGCAGGTTATAAATAGGAAGTATCGCCCATGTTGAGGAAGAAAAGAGGGAGTCCGCCAAAGAGGTACACATACTTGCATGCAGTGAGTCAGACTTATGGATTCCACAGATGGAGGGATAGTAGTGACCAATGGGGTTGAGTCATCATTCGTGTCAGAAGGGAAATAGAAGAAAGACAAACACCCAATGTTCATAAGCAAAGAGTATTGGTTTTTTAACAAGGGGAAGATGGTGTGTAAAAGTATCTGGGTAGATTATTTGTACCTAGGATGGATGGACTCCAAGAGAGGATCATGGAGGAGGCTCATAACTGTAGATAATCCATTCATCCGAATTCCACCAAGATATACCGATATTTAATAGAGGTTTATTGGTGTGAAGGTATGAAGAAAGACATTGCTGAGTTTGTTGCCAAGTGCCTGAATTACAAACAAGTGAAAGTAAAACACCAAGGCATGTAGTGTTGGCTCAAGATATGGAAATTCTATAATGGAAGTGGTATATGAATACTAGGACTTCATCACAGGCTTGCCAAGGTTGCGCAATCAGAATGATTCAATTTGGATGATTATCGATTGAATGACGAAAATCCACCCACTTCTTGCCTGTAAAAGTCACTCATTTGGCAGAGGATTATGTGAAATTATACAATCAGGAGGTTGTGAGAATTCATGGAGTCCTAGTGTCGATAATTTTAGATAGAGGTGCACAATTACATATATGTTTTGGAAGTCTTTGAAAAAGGTATGGGTTCAAAGGTAAACTTAAGAACTACTTTCCATCCTCAGATATATGCGCAAGAAGAGCATACTATCCATACCTTAGAAGATATTTTTGGGATTGTGGATTTTTCAAGGGGAATTGGGATGATCACTTATCTCTCATTGAGTTCGCTGATAATAACAGCTACCATTCGAGCATCCAAATGGCTTTATTTGAAGATCTTTTTGGGAGAAGATGCAGATCTCTTATTAGGTTGTTCGAAAATGGTAAACCAGGGTGATAGGACCAAATCTAGTTCACAAAGCCATGGGGAAGGTAAAGGTGATTCAAGAGAGATTGAAAGCGGTACAGAGTCGCCAAAAGTTCTGCAAAGATGCTAGGAGAAGACCGTAGGAGTTTGAAGTGGATGATTGGGTATATCTGAATGTTCACCGATGAAGGTTATTATGAGGTTTGGTAAGAAGGGTAAAGTTGGTCCCCCATACAGTGGTCTTATAAATATCAAAGAGAGTTAGCGATGTAGCTTACAAATTAGAGCTACCACAAGTTTTTGCACTGGTTCGTCCAGTATTTTATGTCTCCTTGTTGAAGAAGTGCATGGGTGATCCTTCATTGATTGTAACAACTGAAAATGATGGGAATAAGGATAGATTATCCTATGAGAAAAAATCCAGTTCATATTTTAGATGACCAAGTTTGCAAGATGAGAACAAAGGAGGTGGCATCAGATAAGGTCCTTGTAAGGATGGAAGTAGCATACTTAGGGTTCATCCGAACCCTCTTCAACGGAAAATATTATTAATTATACATGATAGCATACTTTCACATATCCTCATATGAAAATGCTTTTATAATGGATGATCCTTAAAATCATAATTTTTTGATATTACCCTTATATATAAGCGAGTAAGAGAGGACGAACATGGCATCATATAATAGTACAAAAAGCAGTCTAAAGTGTACCGTGAATGCTTTAATTTTTTGCTCCAACTAGCCTAATTCTATTTGACATAATCCTTTTATATCCATGTGTAAGAAACTCAAACCATCTCTTTCCTTTGATAGTTTGATTTTGGAATTGGTGAAATGATCTAATGGACCTTTGTGCTTGTATCGATTTGTATTTTGAACCCTTCTACTTATCTATATGTCATCTGGATCCTTAGACTCAATAAAACACAATTTATCGAACCCTTCTTACCATTGACCACACTTATGTGGCTTTAAGATGGATGGGTTGGCAAAAGTGTGTGATTTCACACTCCTTAAGGCGAGTGAGTACTATATTTTAATTTTAAAACTGTTAATAAAAATATAAAATAATAAAAAAATTAAAAAATAATTAAGAAGACCACATCTTCTTCACCATATTCCACCTTCAACAACTACCATCTCCGTGCCTAATTCTTTGTTTATCATTCTATACTCTTGTCATCAGATCATGACATTGAAACTTTCTTGACTTTGTTGATTCGACTCTAAAGGGAGAGGTCGATACTAGTGGTGCTCGTCGGAGAAAGTGCGGCGGCGATGGCTAGGTTGGAGGATCTAGTAACAACATTGGAGAGATCTTGTCCAGATATAGTGGTATGGCGTCGACGGCGGTAGTTTCTTGATTGTGTGGAGGCGACGGCCAGATCGGGTGGTGTGGCGGCGGCACCCTCAAAATAATTTTTTTTCTTTAGTTTCTAATATGGTGTCATTCGCTTAGTTTTTTATTTTCATTTCTACAAATTTGTGAGGTAATAAATTTGAAAATTTTGATGGGTAAAAATAATTGTTAAATCAATATTTGGATATATTGAGATATTTTAATGGTGACAAAGTTTGCATTAATGGAGAAAAGAGGTTTATGAAGTTTCAAGTGATGAACAAAGTTTTACTAATATTATAACTGAAATTTATGAATGATGAAAACGTAAAAATTAATGGTGATTTTTGTGATATAAGAAAGTGGTGCTAATGGTGAAGATGATGATTGTGATTGTGACATCTAATGTAAAAAATGGAGACATGGTTAAAGAAGAATGAAAGAGGAAAGAAGAGAAAAAAAATTTCTTTAAAATAAATAATTAATGATGTGTCATTTGAAATCTGATGTGGATGACGATGTGTCACTTTTGTTTAGCGTTTGAAGCTCAGACAACGCCAAGGGGGTTGAAAATGTTGACATTCGTTGAGTCTAAGGGCTCAGTTGATAAATAGTTAATTAGAATGGTTAAGAATACAAATTTATACAAGTATAAGGGTGCACCAGAACATTCCGCCATGGAATCTTCTATTACTTTATCTTCTGAGCCCTGAAATTTTTAAGTATAAAATTGTATGTTATAATCAAATAAATATGCAGAATACATTATACCGATTCAAATAGGAAACTCAAAATATTTGTAGGTACTATATGATAGAGATGACAAAGTGATGATATATGAAAAGAATTTTATAGGATTCTTAAGATTCATGAAATCAAATGATGCAATGTCGGAACATGTTGATGCTGGTGAGGTATAGACAAGATTTGCTAGAGGAACTTGACAATCTTTTACTCATGGAACAAATGAAAACAAAATTTGTTGTGTTCCAATCTTAGCCCAAGTCTGAAACTCGAACCATTAATACCATCAAAAACAACAAAAAGTGAGTCTTCTTAACTACCTACAGTTAAGATTTGGTTCTGTGCCCTGACTTTTGAATTAATATTGATTGAAATATAATGTGACTTAGATTTTTCTGTTTCCTCATTGCCTTCAATGTGCTTGTGTTGTCCAGTATAGTAATATATCTTACTCATTTGAAAATTTTAGTACTGAAAAAGACAAATAAGTTTGGATTCTTAGATAATGACATAGTCTCACTTGCCTAAGTTGTGCGACTCTTCACTTACCTTAACACATCCGTGTCGAATTATTAAAAAAGACATTACTTTTTGAGAATTCAGTACGTACCCTTTGACATTTTTGAAGAGATCAAGAAACAGTCACTCGGTAAAGAGAACCATAATAGGATAAATGGAATGAACTGGCAAAGATGGTATGTGGTTATTCAAATTTTGTTGTTTCCTCAACCTTCCTGATAAATAATGTGTTTTCTATTAAATAACTTTAAACAACTTTAGCTTTAACCTCTTGATATAAGTTGATTATATTCGAATTTGATATTTCATCTTTTTGTATTATTGTCGAGAAATATAAGAGGCTACGAGGACTCTATTTAGTGTTGTTAGCTATTGTTTCTCTCTCACTTTCACACACAGATTTTTTGTGTTTAGTAATTGGGGATGTGATGAGATCTCGATAAAGCCATGCGCCACTCTGATATTAGTGATGTCAAATTTCTCATACCAATACACCTTTCTGAGTTGTTAAAAAAGTTCATTTGCATGTGAGAACTAAAACAAGTGAGCATATATATATTTATCTTACCCGAGGACACGTTTTCCCAAGAGGGAGATAATGAAACACCTCAGAATCTAGAAGGATAAACTAGGGCTAATTGAGAGGGCAACATCTAAAAAAAGTTTGGGAAGACTTCATCAATCACTACCTCACCTCTCATGACCACCATAAAGATTCGTGGTGAGGACCATGATTCATGGAGAGGTTCGTGTAGGACTAGGCAGTATCTAGGATACTCTGCACCGAACAAGAACCCTTCCTAAAGACGGCTCGTGAAGGCAACAACTACCATGGGAAGGGTCATGATCCTAAGCTACTCACAAGGCAAGAAAGTGGTTGAACCGTAGCCACTCGTCCAAGAACCAAAGGGAGAACCCCGGCTCGTGGTAGGGACTACGATTCTTGCAACCTCACATGGTCATGTGGTAGTGTACTATAAGTTGAGGTTTAATTGACCTTTTCTTGTTTTAAGTCATTGTCATCAGTTTCATAGATAATTGTTTAATTTTTGGATTTCTAATCATTGCTGAGTTCTAATCCTCCGAGGACAAAGTTTCATTGTATCAAGTTTGTTTCATGTAATTTTTTTTGGGAAATGACGTATGGGCTAGGCTCAATTTTATTCTATTAGATTAGATGGTTACGATGTGACAAGATCTCTAGAATTCTGTTTTTCATTAATAAAATGTTTGGACTTTGAAATCTTGTTTCACTCTTATTGTTCTATTTCTCATGTAATGAGAGTTACATGCCTTGTATGGAATTATTTGGGGTTCTATGTGTCATGTTACATCTAGGGTGTACCCCTAGGTCTTGACAATTATGCATGCAGAAATTTTGTGAATTATAAGCGTAAAATGTGAAACGAACATCCCCAAAAACTAGTATTTGATATGCACCAACATGTTACAAGACCCTTCGTCCTTTTTGAATACTTAATGTTTCAAATGTTTAGTAAACAAGAACATTTATTTCTGAATACGTTAATAATTTCCAATCGAGTTACGTGTGGAAAAAACTTCTGGACATAACAAAGGCAGAACAACAAAATGAGAAAAATTTAACCAATGAACATGTGTGGTGATACTATTTGAAATTGTTGGAATACAAAAATTAACTGTAAACAATCAAATTAACCCAAAAGATATGAAATTTTTAAACTTACTAAATAAAATAATAATAATGTATCTTTTACTTCACCTTACTAACTCAAAATATTTATTTTGTAGGACTTCTTGATAAATTTCTTTAATGTTAAAATTCATACTCAATTTTAGATATATGGTTTATTCATCTTGAAAAGCTGAGAGTGAAAATTTATTCAAAACATAAATCAATTTATTTAAATTTTAAAGTACAAAAGGTTTTCTTGGAAAATCGTGCAAACAAAAAACATTTTTGTAACAACACCAATAAAATGATTAATAATTAAATTAATCACAATCTAGTAAATATGTAAAATTTCAGAATTTTAATAAGTGACTGAAATAAAAAAAATTTGAATAATAATTCATCGAACACGACATACATACGACTATTATTATAATTACAAAATAAAATTGATGTATGGAATCGTATGACACACTTGAACATACAAAACCTAAAAGACACAAATTTTGTAGGGGACAACTTGAACACATATAACAATACTAAAAAGAAGAGATATACTAGTCCAAGAACTTTACTTGTTATTCGAGGGGTTTGAATCTTGATCATTAGCATTGTTTAGTGAAAGGTCATCCAACAAAGTGACAAAATCATCATCATTCAAGTTGAGTAAATCAATGAAGGATGGACTTTGTGGAATGTCAGTTGAGTTCTCGTAGTTATTCATTTGAATTGATGCACCCATTGAGGGGATCTCAGCTAAAGGATCAATTTGTGGTGTCATAGCAGTAAATGGAGGATCTATAATTGGGGAAGACATCATAGATGTCATTGTTATTGAAGGATTTGATTCATGGACATTTGATGTAGACCCCATGTCACCATCATTCTTCTTCATTATTTTACGTATTAATAGAAGGTTCTTCTTAATAACGTAACTAAGATCGTTGAGATAGAAAAGATTCATGTCAATGGAAATAATTTTTCCATTCAACACTTCATGCATCTCATTTGTAATTTCCTTGATCCTATTTTCCTTTCTTATCTTTAGTAGTTTTTTTTTCAACTTCTTGATTCTTTTCTTGGTGAATTCTTCCTTTGTGACCATATTTTTTGATCTCTCCAATGCTTCAAATTCTTTAAACTTCTGAAAAGTATTGATTGCTGCAACAAGATTGGGAAACACCTTAGGTTCATCACTATAAGGACTATATACGATGAGAGCCATTTCAATGTCACAAAGAGTGCTGAGTTCTTCGGCCTTTTTCAACAACCCTATGAGCCTTTTCTTGTATGAGACTTTTCTTTCCATTTCATTTTCAATCAAAGCTAATATTACTTTTTTTCTAGGCATGGCTAAAGAAGAGGTATATGAGGATATATGTGTTTGTTAAATAATGTCTTTGTTGTTGTTCTTGTATTTGTAGTTGTCTTTGCCTAAGATTGACCCTCGTATATATAAATAAAAATTTTTGAATTCTTTAACGTTTGGGTAGTTTGAATTATAGAATTTCTTAATATAAACACTAATTGTTTTGGAATAAATTTAAATGAGAGTATCTTATCTTGAACTTGATGTTGTTTTTTAATCTGGTCTAATACCAGCCAAATATTTTGAGTCGATCTTTTCATATATGGAAAAGAATTAGTGTTGTTGAAGTTTGAAAAAGTAGTATCCATAATATATGGGCATAAGTTTATAGAAAATAGGTTTCTTATAGAATTCCATTACTGTTTTATCCAATTTAAGAAATTACATTTATTATAAATTTTAAACTACTTTCAAATATATCAAAAACTAAATCCTACCTAATTTTGTTTTTATTAATATATGATATACAACAACCTATTACTTGAAGCTAATTGAAATATTTTCCTAAATTAGTTTGAAGGTAAATCAATATTCAATTATTGTACTAATACTAATCAAAATAATGTATTTTCTTACAATTGAAATAAAAAGATAAATTTTATTATTTTAAAGAAATGATTTGTCATTACCCGAGTTATCAAATAATGATGCCCAAATTATAATAATCCACTAGTAGTGAAGCTAACAATACCATGGAATGATAAATAATGATTTTAAGTGTAACAACCCGTTAAGTTTACTTGTTATTATGAGACACTTATAAATTTCCTTGAGGTATAATTATGAACTCGGTTTCCTATGCGACTAGTGACAATATAATAGGTTTAAAGTGAACAGCCCACATATTTTTATGGGACACAATTAAGTTGACGTCAATGGAAGTATTTAAACTTGAAATCATAAGGTGGTAGTTGAGTCTAGAGTTAAAATTGACATAGTGTATATAAGTTTTAACTTAAGTTAATGGAATTCTTGCATATAAATGCAATAAAATATTGAGGTGCTTGCTTGACTTCACTAAGCTAGTAGGTGACAAGTAGGTGCATCACATAGATAGCCAAGGTAATGTCGTTGCCAAAACCATTAATTATTTGTTTACTTAAGAATTCGTGACTTACTTTTTTATTACAACTCAAGGGATGGTAATTTAAAACCACAAATTCATGTCTTTTGAATTTTTTTTAGTGTTGAAGACTGTTATTGCATTGATTTTTTTATGGGAGGTCATAGAGGTATTTAGAGAATGATTGCAGAAAGTTTAAAGGTCAGATTTATAAGCTATGGTGATGAACCATTAAATTAATGTTTTGGTAAAGTAACTGCATATTTCATGAAAAGGTTGTTCCTAAATAACTATAACAGACAGAATTTGTGTCACGACTGGAATCTAGACCCCAGACGAGACTGGCATCGTTGACCTCTCAGAGGTCGCAAACAAGCCTACTTACGTCATACCTGCTTTACATAGGTTAATTTTAGCGGAAAATTTGTAAATTTTTGTTATTTAAACATTCTTGCTAAACATTCTTAATATTTTATAATCGTTCATCATCAACCATCTAATATTAAAGAAAAAAAACTGAAAGAAATAGTTCATTAAGTCTTAATTGTATAATTGCAAAAATGACCCAATACAAAGTCTGTATCAAAACAGGAAAGAAATGCTAGTGGAACATGCTCCACTAGCTCAACTCTAAAACTAGGTTAGAATTTAAAACAGTAGCATCCTCGAAAGCAAGAGGACCTACCAAACTCCGGATGAATGCTGACGTCCGGATAGCTGCACCAAAGATCCTGCAACTCTATCAACCACCCGTGTCTGCACCTAAAATAGTATAGATTCATAGGTGATACGCTCAAACTTACTTCTTAAATAAGAAGTAAAGCGGTCATGTCAAGTAAATAACCCAACTAGTGAGGTTGGGATCATTCCCACGAGTAAATTAGTCTAGACTTAACTTCAACCTATTATTACTATTGTTTGGTTAATGAATTCCTTGGAAAGTAAAAAAAAAAAAACAATAAAGGGGGGTTTCTATTTCTAGATGAGTGAAAATAACTAACGAACTTGAAAGAGACACTTAACAACTTTGAATGTTGGGTTTTAATCAATTAATCAAAGTAACTAGGGTTTACGTGTTCCCCACAGGTTCATAACTTTATAATTCTAACTATAACAATTCTTTCCTAGTATCTTGCATGCAAAGTGATAAGTTATGTATTTCGAAATCCTTGGTCCGGAATCAAGAAAATCTCACTCCGCACCTTGGTCCGTCTACGTGTGTTGCTATCCTAACCCTTATCCTTACCTCATATTAAGCATCGTATTTGATATTTGACTAAGTTATTACCTCGTACCAATCAATACTAGCCTATTAGATAGTATACACTAAATTTATGTTAATAATTCTTTTCCTAATATCTACCTCCCTTGTCCGGCAAGTAGCATTAAGGCGAGTTCTAACGTTGGTCATCCGTTAAAAAGACTTTTAAGCGAAAGAATTATTAATATATGCAAGATACTAATCTAGAATCGTTATTTTAGTTAGGGTTTATCTCATTATTTGCCTATGGTTCCCACAAACCTAGTTATGGAGTTTAGTTACTCATAGCCATAAACACAATATTCAAATATATTAAATACGAATTCATGTACTTACTTCAATGAGAAAGAATAAAATCCAAAGTTTGCTTGATTAATCTCCAAAAATCAATTGCAAGAATATCAAAATCTAACACTAATACACAAAGTCTAATAATATGGAGTCTAACTATCTGGTGTCTAACTATCTTGTGTCTAACCTCAAAAACGAGGTTTTTCGAACTATTTATAAAAAAAAACAAAAACGTAATTAAACAAGGATTGTAGTTGCTGGAATTCTGCCAAAACGCGGCTGGGTCGACGGACCTCGCGACGGACCGTCGTGGACTCCGTCGTCCCATACTTGTGCAATTTATTCTGCTGCTCTCTTCATTCCCCTCGACGGCAAGTATGACGGACCGTCATAGGCACAACGGTCCGTAGAGGGTCTTCGTTCTAAAACACTTCAACTCTTGGAATCTAGGTACTGGGATCACTTCTTTGAACTTCACGACGAACCTGTAGGACGGACCGTCACAAGCTTCGTAATCCCACACTTGGTCAGACTTCCCCATCTTCCTTCAGCAGCTGCACTAAGCTGCCACCTACAGACCGTCACAAGCACGACGGACCGTCACAAGCTCCGTAGGTGGTCTCTTCTGCATTTCTTCGCTCAAAATCTCCGCATTAAGCTTTGGACAGATTTCCTGCAAAACAAAGAGAAACTTATATAAAAATTAGCACAAAAAGGCTTTTGGACACACTAAACTTAAGGAAAAAGTATTAATAAGAACGTGAAACCACGGTATATCAACACCCTCAACTTAAATTCGTTGTTTGTCCTCAAGCGACGCACTATGACTCACTACACAATCTTTGTAAATAGTATCCATGTTTTATCCTTTGCAATCATTTGGCTATCAATCCCCATTAATCTCATCAAATCTAAGCATGCTTTCACCATTAGACTTGAATTTTGTGGGATCAGAACATGATACAGACTCACCAAGCACTAACACCTATCCTCTTCAATTTTTCACCGAGGTACTAACAATTCTGGTATTGCAACTAGTGTCATCACTTTAAAACAAAATCCTCCTTTTTCACACAATGATTTCAGTTTGAGTATAAGGATTAATTTCAACACTCACTCTCAGAACAAAGTCACACTCATTCATACGTTTTTTCCATAAGCTTGCCCTTATTTTCACTGCCTTAAGTTTGCTATACGACCCTTAGGATCACGATAGGACTTTTTTTAGCTAGTAACATAGGCTTGTGGTCAGGTAAGGTATATTTTGGTATACCTTAGTGACTTTGTGCCCTCCTTGACATATGGGCTAAACCTTCCACTGTCTCTCATTTTATCTCGCCCAGTTTCTCATATTCTTTCACCTTGCTATTTTCTCTTCTTTCTTCATTTGTGTATGTGACTCTCTTCTTTTCTTGCTTGTATTTCTTGTGGATGTTTATTTTTCTTTACTTTTCTTTTCATCTAATTCTTTAGTCACTTTACTTTTGTTCTTTCTCTCCCTTTGTTCTTTCAACCCCACTTTCCAGAGCATTCCTCATAGTAGCCACCGTCAACTCATGGCTTTGCCATGAGTCAAGGTACACAATACCCAAAGTTGGGTCAGGGCCATAACGAAGGTTGTTTATGCATTAGCCACCCTCAACTTATGCTTTTGGCATAAGCTGATGTGCACATGTCCAAGGAGGAACCAGGGCCAACACATTCTTCCCAGAAAAGATTAGTTGGGGTGAAAAAGAAAGGTTTAATTTTAAGCCCAGATTATTTGGATCAAAGAAGGATAGATATCATTTGGTTTCTTTTTTTTAGGCTAGAAGTGGGCTATATTGAATAAGGGTCTATGATCATTTCCTAATTGTCAATTACAACTTACTTTTAGCAAGACTAACCAGGCAAGTTTTAGCTCAGTACCAATAGTGGACTATTCAAATTTCCTCACACTCACTTGACATCTCATCACTATACCAGATTATCAGATACCTAGTTCGAATTTAAGACTTAGGGTAATGCAATGGTGTAACTCTTTTTCATTCTTAGAGCCACACAATTATCAGTTACTATGCCTAGTCATGCATTATTTTCCAGTTTATCAGGATATCATTTTAGCCATCATGCTTAAGACTTAAACTATGTACAAAAGATATAAACTTGCCTGTTCAACAGAAAAAGTAATCAGTCTTTTGGGGCAAAAGAACACCGGCAAGAAAACCCCAAAAGAGGATAGTGAATTGGGCTACTGAGACTTCACCCTAACACTCGCCATCCATTTACCCCACCCCCAACAAAAAAGCATGCAATTGTCCCTAATGCATAAAAATCTAAATACAAGAGTGGTAGGTGAAGCAAACCTGTGGCGCAAAGCACCGTCGATCAGCAAGATGGTAGGTCCGGTTCCCCGGAACCCACGTCCTCTGTAATCTGGACACCCTCAATAGTCTCCTCAGCAACATCCGCACCATCAGTAGTGCCTCCTGCTATCTCCACAGTGCGGGATCTAGACGCCCCAACAGCTAACTCAGATGCTCTCATTCGGTGCGCCTCCTCCTCAGCAAGAGAGGCTCTCCTCGCGGCCTCTATATCTCGGCTCTCATTCTTCCGTGCTCATGCCTCGTCCTCTGCTCGACCCCTACGCCTCTTGGCACTCTCTCGAGGGGGAGCTGGTGGAATGTCAGAAGTAGCAAAAAGGGCCGCCAAAACGGTGTCCTCAGCAGGGTCGACATTAGGGGCCTCAGACTCCGGCACCCTAGCCTCTAAGATCGTGTCGATGTCTGCACGAAGACTGTCGACTGTAGCTTGAAGAGTCGACACATCCACCGAAGGGGCTGGTCGGGCTAGCACTCTCAACTCAAAGGCGTCCAATCGCTGGTTAACCTCAGCAATCTTTCGCTCTGTAAACTGCATCATTTTCCTTTCTAGACGCTCTTTGGACTCAGTGATCGACTTCTGCATCCACGGCTGGATATGATGCAGAAAAGTGGCCATTTGTGCCTCTAGTTTTTGGACCCTTGCAAGAAGGACCAGTTCCGGTAGAGGGGCTGTGCGAGAGGAGCTCGGGGCTGTGCTACTACCCGGGATTGACTCGACCGGGGTAGTGTCAGTGGACGCCTGTGTAGCTGTGCGGGCTTGGGCTACCGTATCAGCAAGATCATCAACAAGTGGGGGCTGCTCTTTACGGGGCCTTCTGCGTGGAGCCAACCCATTGGCCTCGTCTTTGATGCGGCCGACGTCTACAGTCCCCTGCGGGGTCTTAAGCTGATCTACGTGCCATATGGGCACACCTGCGGACCTGCAAAGGCAAAGATCATGCACGGGAAAGGGTAGGTAGTAGTGACCTTGAATGCCCTCTCGTGCATGACTGCCTGGAGAAGCCATGCGAAGTCCACCTCGAATATGACTATCATCGCCGCCATCAACACTGCTCAATCCCAGTTAACAATGTTATCAGCAGCTGTGGGGGAAAGGCAGTGACGGACAAGCAGCCACAAGAACTTTGCTGTGAACGTGAGGTTAGCCTTCTTGATGGCCCCTCTTCGTCTCAGCCACCCAATCGGCACCCTCTCCTTCTACTGACAGGTGCAGGGCCATCCACCTCTTGGTGGTCTCTCTCAGTGCTAGCTCGCGCAAGAACTGTCCATCCTTGACTATATGCCAGCGGTAGTCAAACTCAGCAGTGAGGGTCCGACTAGCATCAATACTCTCGCCGTATAGAAACCGGCGGATGGCTGGCAGGGAAATGTCAACCTGCACACCCCGGACTCAGACCTGCTCCAATGGGGCCTGTTTAGCGGGGGCATCCCGCCTATCGATCTGTGATCGGAGAGTCGCTACGTAGGATGCGTAGAACTCTCGGACCATTTCCTCGCTGTATCATCCCAACGGACGTGCTGTCCACTCCAAGCGATGCCTAGTGAAGAGGTTGTGGATCTCCGGCATCATTGGGAGACTCCCTGTAAGTACCCGCCGCTCCAAAGTGAGTGTTCGAGTCATCACTCCTTTATCAGTCAGGAACTTGGCGTCGGAGTAGACTTGAAACTGCCCGTCAACACACCACCGGTTGGGCTGGTCAGTGGATGGAGTGGGGACCTGAGCTGGTGAGCCGGATGTAGAGTCTGAACTGTCAGCCTCATCAGACGAGGCCGACGCTGCAGCAGTGGCGGGTGCCGGAACCTCATCAGAGCTAGAGGCTTCCTCGAACCAGGATACTCCTATGGAGACAAACGCTCCTTCCTCATTTGTGGCTGACCCCGATGGCGTGTCGTTCAGTGTGCGCTCCTCATCAGACTGGGAGGCAGTGACTACATCGGACGCCAGCTTTTTAGGTGTGGCTCTGGGAGCACGTGCAGCACGGGAAGGTGTGGATGTGCCTGGGGGCACATACTCAGGGTCCCGCTCATCATCAGAGCCGATGATCATGCGTGCAGACGGGGCGACAGACTTTGATCGCCCGTGTGCGTAGATTCGGTCTTGTTTGGGTGCCATAGTAGATAGTACCTGCAAAGGATCAATATTAGTACGAGTAGTGACAAACAAGACAAGCGAAACCATATGAAATAAAACATTAAAAATAGTATGGCATTGCTGTAGAAACAGTGACACACGACGGTCCTGGTGACGGCTCATCCTGACTATGGCGGACCGTTGTTAGGTCCGTCGTGTTTTACTTAGACTATGTATATATAGAGAACCCTGAAGGAGGGTCTCTGACTAGCATGACGGTATGTGCAGGACTGACCGTCACAGGTACGATGGTCCGTCGTAGATGTCCGTCGTAGGACACTTGAGAAAAAAAATGGAGACCCTTAGGAGAGGGGTCTCTGACCGTCATGATGGTCATGCAGGACGGACCATCGTGGGTACGATGGTCCGTCATCGGGGTCTCGTTCTGAAGGACAGTGACAGAACTAAGGGTACACTAAGCATCCCCGATAAACCCACATCAACCTTGTAGTGTTTTAGACCTACATGTGTCTAACCCAACTACCTAGGAAACTAGCAATGCAAAAGCACCTATGTCTAGGGTGGTAAACATGGCAATTTCGAACATTTGTAACCTAGGTTAGAGAGAACCATCTAATGTAAACAACATACGAAGAGGAACTAAGCATAATACTAACTAGTAAACAAAAAGGCAAGATAAATGAGTGTAAATTTAGAGACAAATACCTTAGAAATGGAGAAAAAACATATGCACAAGTACTTGGTGGCAAGGTAGACACTCACAACAGCAGTTTCCACTAGTAGATAACCCTTTAGAGCTTTGGGGAATTGTGAGAGGGCAATGATCGGTGGTTGAGAGAGAAAATAATTATGGAAGTTGAGAAGGAAAGAGTAATGGGAGAAATAATGAAGTAATGGGGGTGAAATGAGGGGTTGGGGAGTTTAAACGGTCTGATTTTGAAAAAGGGTACAGCCGGGTCGGGTCGGGTATAACTTATTAATCACGCGACGGTTCCCCGACGACGGTCCGTCACAGTTATGACGACCCATCGTTGGTTCCATCGTGTGTGCCCTAGTTTCAAAATAACATAAAAACGTACCTCGTACGACGGATGCATACGACGGTCCGTCGCAGGCGCAACGGTCCGTCGATGTGTCCGTCAGTGACTGTTGCAGAGTAGTTTTCTGCATAATTTCCTGGTGATGTGCCTGCAAATTTAAAAACTCATTAGTAGAAAAATGCTACCATTACTAAAAAGACTATAAGTATAGGGTTTCCTCCCAACAAGCGCCTGATTTAATGTCGCGGCACGACTGGGGACCCTTGACTACTCAGACTTCATCAAGATGGTATGCCTCTATCACTTTATTCCCCGATGCTTTATGCCCAAAATAGAGTTCTATTCTATCTCTATTCCTCTGAAACCACATTCCCTCCTTGGCTTTCAACTAAACTGCTCCATGAGGGAATACTTGGGTAATCAGGTAAGGGCCAGTCCATTTGGGCTTGAGCTTGCCTGGAAGACAAGGCACCCCAGAACTGTCTACAAGAACCAAATCCCCAACCATAAACTCTTGTTTTGCATTTTTCTGTTCAGTATCCTTCTTCATCTTTTCTTTGTGGGATTTGGCAGATACCGATTAAAGCTCACCACTCTGCCTCATGGTCCTAAAAATGTTGAAGGTCGCTTCTTTATTATTCAACTGAAATGTCATCTGTCCCTTCTCCATATTAACTAATGCTCAACCTGTAGCAAGGAATGGCCTCCCAAGAATAATGGGCACTTCAAAACCCACTTCGCAATCAAGAATAACAAAATCTGTTGGAAAGATGAATGACTCCACTTTTACTAGCACATCATGGAGTATCCCTATGGGCCTTTTCACTGTCCGATCGGCCATCAGTAGCCGCATCGCAGTGGGTTTTGGATCCCCCAAAACCAACTTCTTGTAAATTGAGAGGGGCATTAGATTTATGCTTGCCCCGAGATCACATAATGCTTTCGCAAAATGTAATGACCCAACTGTATAAGGAATAGTGAACGCACCCAGATCTTCTTTCTTTTGTACGAGGGATCTTGTAGCAATAGCACTACAATGCTGCAGCCTATCATCATCCTCGAAAGTGACCGATCTTTTCTTGGTGACCAGATCTTTCATAAATTTGGCATAACCGGGCATTTTGTTCTAGAGCTTCTACCAAAGGTACATTGATAGAAAGTTGCTTCAACAATGTTATGAAACGCCGGTATTTACCATCCTCGGTCTTTTTCACTAATCTCTGAGGGAAGGGTGGTGGTGGCCTAGGCATGGGAATTACTTTGATAGGTACTTCTGCATCTTTTCCATTACTTCCCTCTGCTTCACCACTACCCTTTACCACATTATCATTATCCTTTCTCACATTTTCCTCAGTAGATGGCATAGGTGGGTCAATGGTTTGCCTACCACCCCTAGTTATTTCCATACAGTGCGCATCATTCTTTGGATTTTGGACAGTGTTTCTAGGAAGAGTTCCCGGTTGCGGTGTTTTCACTGTCGCAGATAATTGGGCCACTTGCAATTCGATGTGTTTAATCGAAATTGCATGTGTATCAACTTTTTGGGCAATACTAGCTAAATCACACCTCAACTCTTTAATGTGTTCATCACTAGTGTCGAACCTCCTCATCATTTTGTGCAACATATCCTCAACTCGTGCCATACTATCTCCACCATCCCTAGGAGTAACTTCACGATTTTCAGGAGGGACATTAGGCCCATTCCTATTGTTTCTATTAGCATAGTTACCCCTATAAAGTTGTTGTCGCGGTTGTAGTTTCCATATCAGACATAATGACCCTCACGGTTGTAGTTACCATAGTTCCGACCTTGGCGCCAATTATGCTGATTTGATCCTTGGGCGCTTGATCGGAAACCCCCGTCTGCTCATTTACTGCATAAGTGTCCTTCGCACAATAGCACTCATCATTAGGAGGTGGTGGTTTAGCCAAGTAGTTGACTGCATTTATCTTTTCTGCACCCCCTGTGACATGTTTAAGTACCAACCCAAGCTCAGTTCTCATCTGAGCCATTTCTACAGGAATCTCATTTGTGGCTGGGTTGTGAGTGGACTGCACTGGAAGGTGTTTCTCCCTGTATCAGAATTCCTAGTACTCCAAGCTTTGTTATTCCGGGAGATTTTCTCTAATTTTTCAGCGATTTCACCATAAGGGCATTCTCCATAAGATCCACCTGCTATAGTGTTTAACACCGCTTTGTTGTTATCATCCTGTCCCCGATAAAAGTATTCCTTCAGTGACTCATCATCTATACGGTGATTTAGAACACTTCTCAAGAATGAGGTGAATCTATCCCAAGAACTACTAACTGACTCTCCTGGTAGTGCCACAAAGTTATTCACTCTGTCTTTGTGGTTTAGTTTCTTGGAGACTGGATAGTAGCGTTCCAAGAAAACATCCCTTAATTGGTTCCAAGTTGAAGATTGAGTTGTATGGTAGCTCAGTGAACCATATAGCAGCCTCTCCCGTCAGTGAGAGAGGGAATACTCTGAGCCCTATTACATTTAGATCCATATCAGGCCTCCCCACATAACTTTTACACACTGCCCTTACCTCAGCTATATGGGCATGTGGATCCTCAGAAGGTAGTCCTGAAAACAAACCTCTGGCAGTGACAATTTGCATCAGGCTACTAGTTACCACAAAAGTGTGGCCTATGGGTAGAGGGGGAAAGACAAGTTGCCCATCTGCGTCTGCTATGTTATCATACCCTCTGTAGTATGCTTGGGGCCGTGGAGCGGGGTGTTGTCTCCTCTGTTGATGTTCACCCGGAGCATCAGGTAACATCTGACCATGAACATCAACCGGAGCTGGGATGTTCTGGTTCTGATCCTCATCATTTATTCCCAAGTTTCGATTCATATTGCGCAGTGTATGCTCTAGCTCTTGATCGTAGAGAAACAAGGGTTCTCTTCTTCTCCGTCTATTTGGCATACAAGGAGGATAGTTCTAAAAATAAATAAAAAACAATAAAACAAAGTAAAATAAAGAAAATATCAAAAAAACTATAGTAATAAGTTTAAGTTAATCTAAAAGCTAAAATCCCCGACAGTGGCGCCAAAATTTTATACGCTCAAACTTACTTCTTAAATAAGATGTAAAGCGGTCGTGTTAAGTAAATAACCAAACTAGTGAGGTTGGGATCGTTCCAACGAGGAAATTAGTCTAGACTTAACTTCAACCTATTATTACTATTGTTTGGTTAATGAATTCCTTGGAAAGTAAAAAAAAATAAAGGGGGTTTCTATTTCTAAATGAGTGAAAATAACTAACGAACTTGAAACAGACACTTAACAGCTTTGAATGTTGGGTTTTAAACAATTAATCAAAGTAACTAGGGTTTACGTGTTCCCCACTTGTTCATAACTTGATAATTCTAACTATAACAATTCTTTCCTAGTATATTTTATGCAAAGTGATAAGTTATGTATTTCTAAATACTTGGTCCGGCATCTAGAAAATCTCACTCCGCACCTTGGTCCGGCTACGTGTGTTGCTATCCTTACCCTTATCCTTACCTCATATTAAGCATCATATTCGATATTTGACTAAGTTATTACCTCGTACCAATAAATACTAGCCTATAAGATAGTACACACTAAATCTATGTTAATAATTCTTTTCCTATTATCTACCTCCTTGGTCCGGCAAGTATCATTAAGGCGAGTTCTAACATTGGTCATCCGTTAAAAAGACTTTTAAGCGAAAGAATTATTAATACATGCAAGATACTAATCTAGAATTGTTATTTTAGTTAGGGTTTATCTCATTATTTTCCTATGGTTCCCACAACCCAACTTATGGAGTTTAGTTACTCATAGCTATAAACACAATATTCAAATATATTAAATACGAATTCATGTACCTACTTCAATGAGAAAGAATAAAATCCAAAGTTTGCTTGATTAATCTCCAAAAATCAATTGCAAGAATCTCAAAATCTAACACTAATACACAAAGTCTAATAATACGGAGTCTAACTATCTGGTGTCTAACCTCAAAAGCGAGGTTTCAAACTATTTATAAAAAAAACAAAAACCTAATTAAACAAGAATTCTAATTGCTGGAATTCTGCCAAAACGCCGTTGGGTCGACGGATCTCGCGACGGACCCTCATGGTCACGACGGACCATTGTGGACTCCGTCGTCCCATACATGTGCAATTGATTCTGCTGCTCTCTTCATTCCCCTCGACGGCAAGTATGACGGACCGTCATAGGCACAACGGTCCGTCGAGGGTCTTCGTTCTAAAACACTTCAACTCTTGGAATCTGGGTATTGGGATCACTTCTATGAACTTCAAGGCGAACCTGCAGGATGGACCGTCAGAGACACGACGGACCGTCACAAGCTTCGTAATCCCACACTTGGTCAGACTTCCCCATCATCCTTTAGCAGCTGCACTAAGCTTCCACCTATGGACCGTCACAAGCACGACGGACAGTCACAAGCTCCGTAGGTGGTCTCTTCTACATTTCTTTCTCAAAATCTCCGTATTCACCTTTGGACAGATTTCCTGCAAAACAAAGAGAAACTTATATAAAAATTAGCACAAAAAGGCTTTTGGACACACTAAACTTAAGGAAAAAGTATTAATAATACAGTGAAACCACGGTATATCAATAGGGTTAGTACACACTTGTACTAAGTATGGGTATATGCAAGAACACATCAAGGACATGCATGAGAAAGAACAGCTCTTTCCTAACGACATGATTTTTTGAAGTCAAGTCAGTAGATTTGCCAAATTGAGATAAGGAAAGTTAGTGAACTTTCCAAATTGGGTTAGGAACGTCATGCCATGAGATTAACATGCATCATTATAAATATAGTATTGCACACATCATATAACATCTTCATATAGCACATATCATATCTCATAACATATAGCACCTTCCTTCTTTCATATCATTCGTTCATATGCCATGAGACTTGGGAATCATGGACTTGACATTAACCTTTCCAAAATGAGGGCCCAACATATGGGACCTCAACTAGGGAGTCTTCATTAGCAAACACAGAGTCCGCTTCATTCATTCATACGTACTTCATTTCATTTCATTCATAGGCCAGTGTGAAACCAGCTATACCTAGGATGTAGTTTAAGACTTTCAGCGGGTTTGTTGTGCAATGATTAGGAATGACCTAATGTCATTTCCCAAGTATAGCTCACATATTGATTATCCTATGCTAACATCTTTGGTATCATTCATTTCATTATGTTATTCATTAAAGGTTGGCATCATTCATTCATTGGGAACTTTAACTTTAACCGACATAGATCATGTGAGAAGCATGAAATCCAGTGTCTCCCCCACACCGAAAAGAGATGGAATCACTGGCCAAAGTGACCCAATAAACAAGCTAGCGTACATGGGAAATTTAACGCCGCTAGATCCCTATATTGGCAGTATAGGTTCAAAGACTAGGTTATGTATGGAGACCCATACTGGGCAAGCGCGACAGTCTCATCTCATCAGAGTTACGTGAACCTTCTCCCTCCCCAAAAAAAGGCATCACTGCTCATAGCTAGCCTATTGGTGCTCAATATAAAGTTCCATTACGTTCAACTCATACGTCTTGGAAGTTGACTTCTAATATGAGGATAATATAACTCATTAGATGATATCGCATCTCATCATTAGTGTTAGGTGTGTTAAGCTCAATACCTTCATTAGAGTGCTCATAGAGACTGGTCTTCATTATCATACACTCTCCTTGGTGAGTACGTATTGGTAACATTAGGCTCACTTGAGATTGCTCTCATTATATTCATTAGCCTCATCTCATGTTGTCACCACATTCTTCATTATTAGAACCTTTGATTTTCATAGTTACTCACCTCTTATTACGTGAATGCTTATTTAATCACTTCATAATTTATCTCATCATATACCAATCCACTTGGCCACTTAGTGTATCTTACTCTAACACTTAACCCTCCTAGGGTTCATCATTTCATTACATACATCTTAGGTCCACTTATTTTTGAACGTATGTTAGGCTTATGTGTCTATACATACAAGCAATGGGGCTTCATTCGTAGTTTCCGAAGTGATTATTACATTCCTAAGATTATGTAATACAAGACTTATGCATCTTGTATATATATGCCGAGATCTTATTTTTTCATCTAAGTAAATGGCATTATTCTTGGATATTTTACTCACGTATGACTTATGCATCAATGTGGAAATTTGGGCAAGGTAACTTAAATCTTGGATCACTTGGATATCATTTATATTTTTAATTAATTTTATTTCTATTATTCATAACATTAGACTCTAAATTAAATCTCAACATTTACATTGAAGGATTAATTTTCTATTTTAATTTCACTCTTAGATAGCCGAATGTTTGGGGGTTCGAGCCCCCACAATCCCTTTGAATTTAAGATTTAAATTTGGTACAGTTAAGAGGTTGTGGGTTCGAACCCCCACATCCCCCCCCCCTTATTTTTTAAATTTCGCTGAAGAGACTGTGAGGTGGTGGGTTCGAGGCCCCACATCCCCTCTATCTTTATTTTATTTAAATTGGTGAGTGGCAGTGAGGTTGTGGGATCGAATCCCGACAGCCTCACTTTGTTTCCTTGTTATTTCGACTCTCCTTTCAACGCTGAGGTATTGGTTTCTATCCCCACACCTTGCATTTTTGTTTTTCATTATTTCCTCTCCTTTCGTGCGTACTGAGAGGTCGTGGGTTCGAATCCCACGCCTCTCATTTACTTGTTTACTAAATTTTTCTCCTTCTCCTCCCCATAGGTCGCATGTTCAATTCCCCCCAGCCCTATTTCCCTTATTTTTTCGCGAAAACAGGATCTAGGATCGAATTCCCCCCAGCCCCCATTTTCCTTTTTCTTTGCCTCACAAAATCAGTAGCTAAGGGGTTCGATTCCCCTTAGCTCCTTCACGTTTTTCTCTTATCTTTCAGCCTTCTCAACATTTGAGGTCTTGGGTTCAGTTCCGATTGACCTCATTTATTTGTTTCCCTTTTTTAAAACCCAGAATTTAACTTTATGGGAGAGTATGCAATCTGGAAATTTTATTCTTATCATTCTTCACTCATTTTTAGTCACCTCTTTCATGAGTTTATTTAGCTAAAAGAGTGTTATTCAACCCAATATTCTTCTTTATAATGAAAACCACATTGCACACACATTATACACATAAAATACACCAAAACACATGAATATTTGACCCCAAAATAGTGGCTAAAGCCTCTGCCCACGATACACACACAACACCAAGTTTTGGTTACACTTCGAATATCATTTTCGTAATTTCCCTCACATAATCATGTTCACACTTAATATAAATTCGTCAATCATGCCTAAGTCTAGCAGAACAACATACCCATCCTACGAATTCGTTTGGGAGCTAAGGACAAGGACATACAAAGGGGAACAACCTTAGTTTTCAAGAGCTTCAGAAATGTTCGAAGAAAAGTACTCTTGGAGAAAGAATTCCAGGAGAGAAACCCATTCCTTTTGATGTTGTTCAAGTGTGAAGCTGCTGCCCGGAAACACCTCCAAATCATGCCATATTCACTTCAACGCACACCCCACTCGACGAACTCTCTCTTAGCCTTGACGTTTTGATTACTTTGTCTTTTACTTAAAAATTCTTGTGAGTTCTTCAAGTGTGAAGAACTCTTGATGTATTTTTTGGTTTTTGTTGTGTTTGGCAGAATAACATGAGAGAGAGGGATTGAGAACGTGAGAGAGAGTTGAGAAACGTGAGGGAGAGAGAGTTATAAGGATTAGGAGACTAAATTCAAGACTTAGTCAAAGTAGGATTTAATTAACTTAATAAAAATCTGATTTATTTTAATTAATACGTTAAATGACCATTTAACCCTTAATGAATAGATATTAATTAATGATTAAATCATCAATTCATTTCTCCTAGTGGGGCTCGAACACGAGTTGCAACCCATTTGCGAAATGCGTCACACTAAGTCGCCCCAAATTTCAAAATCTCTTTTAGTTAAATTAATTAATTAATTTATTAATTCCTCAGGGTAATTACAATATTACCCTTGTCATATAAATGACCATTTTACCCTTGGACCCTCAAAACATAAACTTTCTTCTTGTAAGTCCAGTAAAGACTCCTTCGATTAAATCTTCATTTTCGCGAGCCTTACTTGGTTGGTTCCAACCTTTCCAAGCCCAACTAACTCCCCAAGTTAGTTGACTTGATTGTAGTAAAGGTTCTAAGGTCTGGTTCTATGCGTATCAATCCGTGTGAACCTTGGTTTCATCACAAGCATTCTTGACACCCTAAGTCTTGATCCTATTCATTTTTAGGGTTATTATATTATCCCCCCTTAGGAAGATTCATCTCAGAATGACACTACCACTTACATGGTAATGCTAGTCACGTCATAATAAAATCACCATACACAGTCAATCAATAGCAACAAAATACAGAGAGATAAGTAAACATAGGCTTAAGAGTAGGAAGTCTAACTTCAAGAGCTGAAAAGATGAGGGTAGCGGGATGTCATGTCTCCCTCAGCCTCCCACGTAGCACCCTCAACAAGATGATTTCTCCCTAATACCTTCACTGTGGCAATATCCTTTTTCCTCAGCCGCTTGACCAGTCTGTATAACATCTCAACACGTACCTCCTCATAAGACAAGTCTTCACCAATCCCCAAGCCTTCAACAGGTAGGATTGATGCTGGATCACCTAGGCATTTTTTCAACATAGAGATATCAAAGACTAGATGAACAGAATCTAGTTCTGTAGGCAATGCTAACTCATAGGCCACCTCACCCACACGCTGTAGAATCTCATATGGCCCAACATATCTCGGACTCAGCTTTCCTTTTCTACCAAATCTCATCGCCCCTTTCATTGGTGATATTTTCAAGTAAACCTGGTCAAGAACTTCGAACTCTAAGGGTCGTTTTCTGTTATAAGCATATGACTTCTGCCGCTTGTAAGTAGTAGTCAACCTATCCATAATCACTCTAACCTTCTCTAAGGCCTCTTGAATGATCTCCGGACCCAAAATGCATGACTCTCCAACCTCGAACCACCCAAATGGAGATCTAAACCTCCTACCATACTGTGCCTCAAATGGTGCAATCCAAATGCTGGAGTGATAACTATTATTATATGAAAACTCTATCAAAGGAAGATGGTCATCCCACTTACCTCTAAAGTCGATCACACACGCTCTCAACATGTCCTCCAATGTCTGAATGGTGTGCTCTGCCTGCCAATATGTCTGAGGATGAAATGCAGTGGTAAGCTTTACCTGCGTGCCCAAGCTCTTCTTGAAGATCTCCAGAAATGAGAAGTACACTAAGATCCTCTATCTGAAACAATAGACAAGGGAATCCCATGCCATCTCACAATCTCATCGATATAAAGTCTCGCATAATCCTCGGCTCTGTAGGTAGACTTCACAGGGTAAAGTGAGCAGACTTAGTCAATATGTCTATAATAACCCATATGGAGTCATGTTGTCTCTTACTTCTCGGAAGACCAACCATAAAGTCCATATTAATGGCCTCCCATTTCCACGTCAGAACCTCAATAATCTGAGTAAGACCACCAGGCTTAACATGCTCTTCCTTAACTTGCTGACAATTAGGACACTTGGCCACATATCATGCAATGTCCTTTTTCATGCGATCCCACCAATAGATCTGCCTAAGATCATGATACATCTTGGTGGAACCTGGATGTATGGAATATCTAGAACCATGGGACTCTGCCACAATCCTGGTCAGTAAATCATCCACATTTGGTACACACAGCCTGACCTGGTATCTAAGTATGCTAAAATCTCCCAAAGTGAAAGACTCGTTCAATTTTAACAACACTGAGTCCTTCAACTCCATCTACACAGAATCAAAATGCTGACCCTTCTTGACTTCAACTATCAGGGATGATTTAGAACTAAGGTGAACTAAAACACCCCCAATCTGTGTACCTCTTTTGCCAACTCCTTCTTCTCGTCCTCAATGTGGGTTGTACTCCCCAAGCTAATCCTGCTCAAAGCATCAGCCACAACAATAGCCTTATCTGGATGGTATTGCACATTCATGTCACAATCCTTCAACAGCTCCAACGACCTGCGATGACGTAGATTCAACTACCTTTGTGTGAACACGTACTAGAGACTCTTATGATCTGTGAATACATCCACGTGCAATCCATACAGATAATGCCTCCACTATTTCAATGTAAACACCATAGCAGCCAACTCCAAGTCATGAGTGGGATAATTCTTTTCATGAACCTTGAGCTGTCTGGAAGCATAGCCAATCACCTAACCAGCCATCATAAGAACACAACCCAAAGCAAATCTAGATGAATCACAATAAACCGTGTAATTCTCACCACTCTTAGGTAGAGTAAGCACCGGGGCTGAAGTGATTTTGTCCTTGAGATCCTGGAAACTCTTCTCACAAGTCTCCGTCCATTCAAACTTGGCTTTCTTCTTCCTCAAAGTTGTAAGTGGGGCAGCAATGGAAGAAAAGCCCTCCACAAACCTGCGGTAGTAACCAGCCAATCCTAGAAAGCTACGGATGTTAGTAGGAGTAAGGAGCTTTGGCCAGTTCATAACAACTTCAGTCTTCTTGGGGTCCACCTCTACACCTTGATCAGAAACAACATGGACCAAGAAGGTCACTGATCTCAGCCAAAATTCACACTTGCTGAATTTGGCATACAATTGATGTTGTCTAAGTACCTGAAAGGTGAGTCTCAAATGTTGTTCATGCTCTTCCTTGGTCTTAGAGTAGATGAGAATGTCATCAATGAATACAATGAAGAAAGAGTCAAGGTATTCACGGATGACCCTGTTCATGATATCCATAAATGTCGCAGGTGTATTCGTGAGACCAAATTAGACTCTAATTTTATTTCTAATATTGACAACATTAGACTCTAAATTAAATCTCAACATTTAAAGTGAAGGATTAATTTTCTATTTTAATTTACTCTTAGATAACTAAATGGTTAGGAGTTCGAGCCCCCACAAACCCTTTGATTTTTAGAGTTAAATTTGCTACAATAGGGTTCGAACCCCCAAACCCCCCCCCCACCCTTATTTATTAAAAAAGTTCATTGAGGAGGCAGTGAGGTGGTGTCTTCGAACCCCCACAGCCCCTCTATCTTTATTTTATTTAAATGGGCGAATGGCAGTGAGGTTGTGGGATCGAATCCCCACAGGCTCACTTTATTTCCTTGTTATTTCGCCTCTCCCTTCAGCGCTAAGGTCGTGGATTTGATCCCTACGCCGCGCATTTTATTATTTTCATTATTTCATCTCCCTTCACACATACTGGTAGGTCATGGGTTCGAATCCCACGCCTCCCATTTACTTGTTTACTACATTTTTCTCCTTCTTCACACAGGTTGCGAGTTCGATCCCCCCCCCCCAGCCGCATTTCCCTTTTTTTTTTTGCGAAAACAGAAGCTAGGATATATTTGCCCCCACCCCCCATTTTCTTTTTTCTTTGCCTCACGACACCAGTAGCTAAGGGGTTCGATTCCCCTTAGCTCCTTCATGTTTTTCTCTTACTTTTCAGCCTTGTCAACATGTCAGGTCTTGGGTTCAATTCCCATTGACCTCACATATTTATTTCCCTCTTTCAAAACCCAGAATTTAACCTTATGGGAGAGTATGCAATATGGAAATTTTTTTCTTATCATTCTTCACTCATTTTTAGTCACCTCTTTCATGAGTTTACTTAGCTAAAAGAGTGTTATTCAACTCAACATTATTCATTATAATGAACACCACATTGCACACACAATACACACATAAAATACACCAAAAACGCATGAATATTCGACCCAAAACAGTGTCTAAAGCCACTCCCCATGAAGCACAGACAACACACAGTTTTTGTTACACTTCGAATATCGTATTTGTAATTTCCCTCACATAAAACATGTTCACACTTAATGTGAATACGTCAATCATTCCTAAGTCTAGAAGTACAACATACCCTTCTTACAAATTCGTTTGGGAGCCAAGGACAAGGACATACAAATGGGAACAACCTTAGTTTTCAGGAGCTTGAGAAACGTTCGAAGGATACTCTTGGAGAAAGAATTCCAGGAGAGAAACCCATACCTTTTGTTGTTGTTCAAGTGTGAATTTGCTGCCCGGAAACTCCTCCAAACCACGCCCAATTCACTTCGAAATACACCCCACTCGACAAACCTCTCTTAGCCTTGACGTTTTGATTACTTTGTCTTTTACTTAATAATTCTTGTGATCTTCAAGTGTGAAGAACTCTTGATGTATTTTCTAGTTTATTTGTGTTTTTTCAGAATAACGTGAGAGAGAGATTGAGAACGTGAGAAAGAGTTGAGAAATAGGATTTAATTAACTTATAAAAATCTGATTTATTTTAATTAATATGTGAAAGGACCATTTTACCCTTAATGAATAGATTTTAACTGATGATAAAATCATCAATTCCTTGCTCCTAGTAGGGCTCGAACCCGAGTTGCAACCCATTTGCGAAACGGGTCACTCTGAGTCACCCCAAAATTGAAAAGCTTTTTTTAATTAAATTAATTTATTAATTCCTCAGAGAAATTAAATATTACCTTTGGCCTGGAAATGACCATTTTACCCCTGGACCGTCAAAAATTTTATTTTAAGTCCGGTAAAGACTCCTTCGGTTAAATTTTCGGTTTTTCGGGCCTTACTTGGTTGGTTCAACCTTTACAAGCCCAACTAACTCCACAAGAGTAAGGGTTGTAAGGTCTGGTTTCACACGTATCAATCCGTGTGAACCTTGGTTTAATCGCAAGCATTATTGACACCCTAAGTCTTGATCATATTCATTTTTAGGGTTTTTACAATTTGTGCAAGGAAACAATCAATTAGATAGATTAAGGGATGGCTACTGTTTTGATGAGATATAATATCCCGAGTTGGTTGTTAAGTTGATATTATTAGCCTTAATGATTTGTTGTTGTTGATGATGAGAATGACGTTAAATGACATGTTGACACTTTGTACGCTATACGAATTGGAAATTGAGGCATGTAAAACTATTCAATTTCCTTTTTCTTTGGCATTAACCCAACACTTGCATTACAAAAAGTAAGCTTTCTAAGTGTCCTTTGTAGTGATTGATCCATACTTGCAGTTCCTACTCCGTAGAGCATAGATTTGAGTACTCTTATATGAGTTTGTTACTACATGTACATGCTTACTTTAGCAAGCATGTGTTTCATCTTTTTTCATCGTCAAAGTACCTGATACATGGATTTTTCTTATATAAATGAAAATGATCCTATATTACACGTCATACAATCTGCCAATATAATGCCAACTTCCTTTAATTGTTTATAGATATGTCATCTTGTCCCATGTTCATATATTTCTTTTCATGGTTATTAATCCCATTGTATTAGACTATAATGTTACCTCACATGATTACCACTTTCTGTATTGTACATTTATCTGTACTTGGAATATGTATCCTTAAGTCGGATATGTCCACGTTCTTCATTGGTTCAACTTTAATGTTTACCTTGTATTTCATATTAGTTAGTGATTATTTCGTTACCATACAGAGTTCAAAACTCTTGGATAAATGTTAAATGTCTTCACTAGATATGTGCTTCAATATGAGATGTCAAAATGCTTACTGAGTCATATAAGCTACTGAGTATTACATGTTCATGTCAAATTTGGTTACCATGTCATTGTTATTGTCGTAAGTCCATATTCATATGTCTACTATTACTAGTACATAGTTCCAAATCTAAACAAGGATAATGACCGAAAAACATCAATCACAAACTACTTATGAAGATCAAAAGAACAATCACAAATGAGTTATGAACATCAAAAGAACAATCTCTAAAGAGCTATAAACATCAAAAAAAACAATTTCAAATATTAAAAATCTAAGTGAAACAATCTGTATAATTATAAGTGGCTGCTCAGGGGAGAAAGCCTAGCATGGGCGGATCCCAATTTGAGGAAATATGAGGACATCAAGAATTTCTAGCATGGGTCATCCTCTTTTGCTGCTGATCAGCTAGTCATTTGTATTATATATCTTATACGATTATAAAGTACAAAAAAGTAAAGAAAAGAATGTAACATGCACGATTCCACAAGAACAAGCAAAGGTGGTCTCTAGCTCTTATATATTGGTATTTGGTTTAACTTAGCTCTCATTTTACATATGGTTGAAGTTGCGTTTTATGTGTATTTCATAGTGGTACAATCATGAATTCCAATAGAGGCTTTGTAGACATTGTAGAGCAATCATTGGTGTTCATAGTTTCACTTGTCACATGTATCCATTCATCTAGTCAAAATGTGTTGTATATGATGTTTTTCATTAGTAAATACATCTATATAGTAGTAGTTTACCTCCTCATCATAGGTCACTCGTAAGAATGTATTCATACAGTACTTGTATGTCTCACCTAGGGTTGGGGGTGACAAAAGTTGTATTATAGCAGTTCTTCCTAAAGACCCTACAACGTCGTGTCTATTACAGCCTTACTTATGAATATGTTGCTCCACATTTATAATCAGGGGGCTACTTGTACATATGAAAATGTTACATTCCTGGATTAAAAAAAAATTGTGCGATAGAGCGAAGTTAAGAAATAAATTTTCACTTGCACCTGATCATGCTATTGATATTATGCTTACGATGCTTAACGTTAATAGTAGCAAAAATGTCAACATGCAACCTGCAGAAAAGGATATGAAGTTATAAAAATTTAGACTACATTGAGTTCTTTTTATTAGACCGTCCCACTCCACAAGGTAGCTAAAGGTAATATGTTATATGAATTTTAAGTTGCATTTTTAACATTTGTATCATATTTGTTCAATTCTGAAAGATATAATATGGTAATCCTTATGCTTAAAATTGATGGTCTACCTAGTTACATATATGAGTTGTAGCATTTTGAAACACATATTCTTAGGAGGATGTATCCAACTCTTGTGTTCTATATTTCCTCCATATCTATAGGATCTATTTTTATAGAAAAGAATTTCTCTTAGTCTATGATATAAATATAATTGTAAGCATTACACATGTTCTCGAAATTGGTGTTGTTGAACCACTTTTTTTAGTCGGAAGAAGTCAGTGGAACCATCTGATAGGTTAATGTATCATTGCAAAAGTGTTAGACATACCCCTAATTAGATGACAAGTACAAAATTCTCACCATATACCATCCCAAATATGTTAATATTTGGCTTTTATATGGTATGTGCCAACAACCCGGAATAAGCATTAATAACATTTGTATTCTTTTCATGGTTAAAAACTTAGAGAAAAGTATGCCAATTTATGTAAATTATATGGTTGGTAGTTCATATTAAGACCTATGTTTTGGTTAGGAGGATTAGTATGTTTCTAAAAGGAAAGGTTAAAAAAAGAAAAAATGGGTTGGTTAAACCTAAATTGTGATTAGTTAGGTTGTACATACCCATTGAAACTAATATGTATTCAGAGATAATGGTTGTTCAATTAGCTGCTGAAATCTATGTGCATAAAGGCTTCACGAATGTGGTGATTGAGACTGATTCAACCATTGCTAGATTGATCATGATACAAGAGGTGTCTGCACCCTGGGCGGGATCTGGTACATGAAACTACTAGTTTTGATTAAAAGGTACTTGTTAGATAAGAAGCATTTGACAATGAAGCTTCAATTACAAGGCCGAATATGTACGTAGAGCTTCTCATTAGATATGGTATCTGTCAAATTCCTTAAACATAGGAGTAGGGGCATGTGAGGATACTATAGAGGAGTGAGATAGGCGATTATGAAAGAGAGGTTGCTAAGGGATGAGACAATAAAAAGGTATTAACTCTTGAATCCTAACGAATAATAATGGCGCACCCTGGAACAACTTTGTGAACCTTTGTTTGACAGAGAAGTCATTTTAGTATTGATTGAAGTCTTGATATTTGTTCTTGATAACAACAAGAAAAATAGGAAAATAAAAAGGTTACTAAGATAGAAGATACATGGACCTAGTTCATCTATATCATTAGTACAAAAGAAAAGTAGAGCATTATTCACATGTATAGAGCTCTTACGGGATTCATCTAATATTTTCTAGTAGTAATTCATCAGTCATAGTCCTGTTAAGGGAGATGAAAAAATTGATCATATGTTATTTATTATTATACTTGATATCTCGCATGGGAACAAAGTGAGACCACCCTCACTTGTTTTAAAAAGAAATATGTTAGCTAAACCTATCTAGTTTAGACTAAAGGTGCTAAATCTAAGATTTTATGAATAATGACATAACTTTATAGGTATTTGACATATAAATGTTACTAGATTTCATGTTTCATGGTACGTTAAAGCTTTCACTATTTTCTATTATGACCTTCAAAAGACACTAGACATTTAGTGTGATATGACAAAAGATTGTAATGAAGGCAAAGTTGACCTCGGCCTCCTAATCCAAAGGATGAACTATTGAGGATTATATTCTATCTTAACTATAGTATTTATAATAACCTAGATGGAAGCAAAGTCCCAATAGAAGAATACTCATAAGGATTCTTAGGATATTGAATAGAGAATATGGGGAAATCAATTGTATGTGTTTTGAGGTGAGTAAGGAATATGAGCAAAAGTATCCCACCCATGACTTAACTCTTAAGAGAGAGTGTTTACGCTTATTATGGTAGCGTAGTTCTATAGAATATCTCCTAGTTTCTAAAGATGGTTTGTTATAGATTTATACATTATGCATTTTCTATAATTTAATAGTATGACGTTTAACCTTTGTGTATTACCTTCTTACAGGTTACCTAATGTCATAGAATATTTCCATGTAACTGTTTTATACTTTAGAGTACCCTTGTTTAGTGTTATATGTTTTCGTAGGACTTTTTTGCTACGTTTTATTTATTGCACTAGCTACTTTCCGCATGTCAGTTTTTCATATTGTGTTGGTACTGCAAGATAATTGATCATACAACCACCTCTATATGTTTTAAATGCCCCATAGCCTACTTGCTTGAGCATTACATGCCTTATAGCTTTTCTTCCCATGTGTAATGTGCTCACTTGCTCATATTTAATATGTGTACTCATTACATGTTAGTCCACCTATCCATGCAATATAATTCACTTGCTCAATGTGATTTGTGTTTTGTAGTTCATTTTGTTTTATGTAGACACATGTATTATAGTCTACTTGCTTACATATTGTATTTCGTAGCTTTAGTACTCATGCATCACACGCATCGTGTGCACACCACATATTTCTATAACTTAATGTTAGTGTATTATGTGCTCCCTTTTTGCTAGTCTGCTAGTGTGTTATACTTAATGTGACTTATTTATCCTTATCCTATGACCTAATGTTCTTATTGACTTGATTTGTTAAAATTATGGAAAAATGTTTCCTCGTATCATGATGTAATGATGCCTTTGACCAGAAAAGGTTGGGCATATATGTAAATTTTATCACAATCATAGATAAATAACTTAGCTTTATGCGTTATTAGAAGTTGCAACATAACACTTTAGAGTTTATATTAAGAACTATGCATTCTTATAAGACTTGCCTCTGAAAAGCATCAGGAGATAAAAGAGAAGGGAAAGTAGTGCCACAATTAGTTAGGCTTATGATTTTTTTTGTCCATTCCATATAAAATGATTTTGGGATATACCATGGTTATTCTTTATTGTTAAGGCCTGGAAGCTAAGTTAAAAATGTGTAACCTCCATTGAAGTATTGTGTGAGGAATATATTGTTGGTGGAATCCATAGGTAACCCCTTAAAGTTTGCACCAAATTTCACTTATACACCACCTTAAGTGGGGTTTGTTCACTTTAGACACCCCATGTCATGGTCCATTGTGTCATTTTGATACTTTTTGAATTATCCATAAAATATCTATAGTGTTTGTAATACACTCGTTAATGATGTGTCAAAATGACGAATTAAATGAAGACACGTGGAATATATGAAAGAAAATAATTATCAAATTATAATTTTTAAGTACAAAAAAGAAGTGTCCAATGAGTGAATAAAATTTGGTGTTGACTCCCCTATGAGGTATACTTATCCATTTGTATTCCAATGAGAGGAGGTCCCAATTGCCAAATTTTATGTTGAGAGATTATACCGATCTCTTAGTTCTTGAACTATGTTTTCCTTATAGGAAGACTAGATAGTGGATCCACCTAGAAATCTACGTTTATGTTTGGTTCTTCTTTGGATAGTAAAACACCTTCCTTCGGTGTAAGGTTTTACAACACCAGATTCCACACTTAGCTCTTGTGGTCTATGTCGGTTAAGGCAAGTGTTCCCCAAAATAAAATGAAGTAATGAAGTATAAACTAGCTAGGGTGACTTGAGAGTTCGACTTAGCATAGGTATAGTTGTGGCACTGTGCCTATGCCTTGCACTAGTTTGCTTTGAAGGGAACTTAAGGAGGTTTTTACTATGTACGAATATGCTTACGTTGATACTGATATGTATATGATGAACTTGCAGATTGTTGATACTATATGTGATTGTTATCACTTAGGAATATGTGTTGGTATACATTGTTAAAGTATGAGGATAACTACTCCTAAATGTTATTCCATGAGAAGTAATAAGTTAGTCATTATTCTTGTTGGGTTACTTGATTGAGTAAGGTTATTGGGCTTTGCTTGGTCATTTCATTTGTTGACTTGATAGGGGTTCATGGGTAATTTTGTTGCTTTGGTTATGGTTGAAATGTACTCGTATACATGCTTACTGCTAATATGACTTGATGATAGAGTTACTTGAATAGGTATCCAACTATATGATATGCATGTTGACTTGACTAGACTTGATGTTGTTGGTTTTGTAATGTACATGCCTATGACTTAATGAACATGTAATATTGGTTGGTATGGTTTTGTCGAATGTGCATTAAGGTTTTAAATAAAAAGTGCATATTTATGAAATGTCCCTTTTCTTAACATGTTATAATAGTATGTGTGCATATGGTCTCATACTTAGTACAAATGGTGTACTAACCCCATTTCTCCTTTTTCCAAACATTTTAGGTTTCTGTAGTTCAAGTGCTTTGAATACGAAATTGGAGAAGGCTTTGGATCTCTTATTCATCTACGTATGTTAGGTCCTCACTTTCATAGGGCGATGCCACTATCGAACTATGATATTGTTCTAGTATTAAAGACTATTATGTTCTTTCCTTTTCATTTCGTATGAAACATTGTATAGTCCATGTGAGGCATTCTTACTTTGATGTATGTGTTATGCCTAAGTTCTTACAATCTTATTAGATGGTTATGATATGAGATGTCTATTATGACTATATTATCTTATATATATATATCTATGTGCAATAAAAGTAGAAGACTAAGTAATCTTCCTACACGAAGGTATATATATACTGTATATGTAGAGTTCTATGTAAACCTCCTAGTAGATGAAATGAAAAAAAAATCCGCTAAATTTGACTTATGAATTTAATGATATAAGATAAGAGTCTAGTTTTAGTCCTCAAAGAGGATGTCAATGCCGGTTACGTATAGGGGGCATTCCGAATTTCACAAACTTTATATCAGAGCATACAGTTTAACTATCTTTTAGTATATGTCTCCCTCAACCACATCTATGTAATTTCGTATTCATAAGTGTGAAGCATGACACACTTATGGATAAGAACCTACATGATGCTTAGGAAACTCTCACTTTATTGGAAGTCCATTATCATGCCTTTGGAGTGATTAGCTCTATGTGCTTTTGAATTTAATCCTATTATTGTCATTATAGTGAAATGAATACTCGAAGGAATGCGACACGGAGAGTTGAAGAAGAGATTGCCAACGCTGGAGTTCCTCCTCGTGGTGATCAAGTTCCTCCTTTTTAGAAAGATGTGAATGATTACTAAGCTCCGGCTAATCCTCCTCCTTTGACTAATGATAATATAAGGGATGCTATTCTCTAAATGGATCAAGCCATGATGTCCCAATCTAATCCGGAGGTTGTACCAAAGGAAAATGAACAAGTTGCTACTATGGCCTCTCGTCTAAGGGACTTCACTTGGATGAATCCTCCTACTTTCTATGGGTCCAAGGTAGAATAAGACCCCTATGAGTTAAGTGATGAGATTTAAAAGATTCTCTATTCTATGTGGTTGTCTACTAGTGAAAAGGCCGAGTTATCCACTTAATAACTCAAAGATGTGGCCCAAACTTAATGCGTCAAATGGAGGTACAATAGGTCGTTAAGGGGTGGACGGTGACTTGAAAAGTGTCCAATAATACATTTATTGATAGGTTCTTTACCAGTGAGAAGAGGGAAGATAAGGTGATGGAGTTCATCAACCTTCGCTAAGGAGGTATAAGTGTTCTTGAATACTCTTTTAAATTAGTTAAATAGATAAAATATGCTCCTTCTTTGGTTTCTGACACTAGAGATGAAATAAACCATTTTATGATGGGAGTGTCGGATGACTTTCAAGAAGAGTGTCATTCGGCTATGATACATGATAATATGACTATTTATAATCTCATGGTTCATGCTCAACAAGTGGAAGAGATAAGGTTTAAAAGGAGGAGTAGAGATCCCACGAGGGCAAGATCCTTTGATGGTGTTTCTTCAAAAAGTAGGCTTAAGATGACATGTATAGGTTCAAAAAGAGGGTGTCAAATCAAGTTCCATCAAATCAGAGGTCTTTCCTAATGATCTTCCTGGTATTCCTCCCGAACGAGAAATTGATTTTGGTATCGACTTGTTATCGGATACAAATCCCATTTTAATTCCTCCGTATCGGATGGCTCCATTCGAATTGAACTAGTAGAAGGCTCAACTCAAGTATTTACTAGACAAGGGATTTATAAGACCTATTATTTCTTCATGGGGTGCTCTGGTTTTTGTTGTGAAGAAGAAGGATGGGTCCCTTCGAATGTGCATTGATTATCGCCAACTCAATAAAGTCACTATAAATAATAAGTATCCTCTCCCTAGAATTAATGAATTGTTTGATCCACTCCAAGGGGCAAGCTACTTTTATAAGATTGGCTTTAGATCGTAGTATCAAAACCTTATGGTGAGAGGTGAGGATATACCAAAGACAACATTTCGGACTAGATATGGTCACTATGAGTTCTTAGTAATGTGATTTGGTCTCATGAATTGCCTCGACGACATTTATGGATCTGATGAATAGATTGTTTCGAAGTTACCTAGATTCATTTGTCATTGTCTTCATTGACAATATCTGGGTATATTCGAAAAATGAGAGTGATCATATGAACCATTTGAGAATGATTATTTTCCAAGTATAGCAAATGTGAGTTTTTGTTGAGGTCGGTGGTATTTATTGGTCATATCATCTCTAGTAAGGGATTTGAGGTTATTCCAACAAAAACTGAGGCTGTCAAGAATTGCCCTAGACCATTGAATCCAACCGACATGAAGAGTTTCTTGGGTCTAGAGGGTTATTACCGTAGGTTTGTCGATGGTTTTACGTCCATTGCATCTCCCTGAATACTTTGACCCAAAAGAGTAAGAAGTTTGATTGGTCGGAGGCATGTGAAAAGACCATCCAAATGTTGTATAGCCCATGTAAGGTATTCTTACTTCGATGTATGGGTTATGCCCAAATCATTACACTAGATAGTTATGAGATAAGACGACTATTATGACTATAATATCTTTTATGTATAAATATCTACGTGCAATAATATTAGAAGGCTAAGTAATCTTCCTATACGAAGCGTCTATGTAAACTCGATATGTATGTAGTATGTGTATGTAGAGGTTTAAGTAAACCTTCGAGTTGATGTAATGAAAAAGTTTTTAAATTTTCGCTAAATTTGACCTATTAATGTAATGATGTATGCTAAGAGGCTAGTCTTATTCCTCAAAGAGGACGATGACACTGGTTACGTCTAGGGGCTATTCCCGGATGTTACAGGAACTCAAGCTATTTTAAACAAAATTTCTCCAAGTCTAAAGTGTATTTCATATAATAGTTGATTTTTCAATTCTTCGAATACTTAAGTGATATATATTGAGCATTTGTACAGATTGTCCTCAACCCCAAAACCTCCAAAAATTGATAGAAAGCTTGTAGTAGTAGTAGTTGGAAAGTGGTTTTATCAGCTTTATTTAATATTATAAGACAATCAGAAAAATAAATATTTACATAATTGACTTTGATGCAATTAGGATGGAAATTAAAGTTTGGGTTCAATTGGAGTTGTTTTAGGAATCTGTTAACATATAACCCACTGCTGATAAAAATAAGTACGGGGACTTGAATTTCACCTTGCCTTTGACCATTAGTTCCTTGTAATTTTTGAGTTAGACTTCCATTCATCAATAAAGAGTAGTTTATAGTGGTGAAACACTCCATTTATAACTAATTTGATCGGGAAACCAAAATCAAGCAATGAAATTTTAAATAAATTCCACTTGAGTGATTCATTGGATTCGTAGATATCAATCTTAATAAGGAATCTAGGGGAGAATCCTTCTTCGTAATAACCTTATACAATTCATGTGCTACTATGACATTGTCGAGTATACTCTTACCATAAAATAAGCATGCATGAGATTCTCCAACCAATTTTTAAACCACTTTCTTGAATCTAGTAGTTATTAATTTATAAATAGTTTATACAAGGTTGTTCAAGAATTGGTCTATATTCCTTGACATAAATTGGATTTTTAACCTTTGGAATCAAGGTAATTGTGGTATAGTTAATCATCAATAGACCACTTTTAACATTTTACCAAATCCCTTGATACCTCTTTTACTAAGGTGAGTTGTTGATATATATTCAAGTAGTAAACATCCTTTACCACTTCTATATTCAAAAGAATTTAATCAACAACTCAAAAAATTTAATTTCAAATCTTATACTTCACTTAATTGAATCATGATTGGCGCACGGGTGAACCAAACCAATGCTATATGATATCACATACCTCTTAGAATTGAGTCCTTAGAGAATCCACTATACAAACTCGAACATTCTTGTCTTATGTTTTTTCTTCTTGCTTCTCCTATTTAGTCTTTTCTCCAAGTCCTAGCATGAACATACACTTTTCTAATCAGTCTTAAATATTATTTGACCCCAATTAAATTCATAAAAATTAATTAAAATAATTGGGTAAGGAATATACTCAAATACCCTTTAAAAATCCCGATTAGACGTTAATTATTTGAATAGTCAAACTTCAAATAGGCATATCTCACTCATACAAACTCGAAATTGCACAAACTCGATGGTGTTGGAAAAATTATTTAATGATCTTTCCTATGATATTTGGAAACTCATTTAAATAATCCTCAGCTAGGAATTATTTTCGTTTGAAGTTAACCAAAAACTCAATTTAACATACTTTACAAATTTTTCAGATTTCTATATACTTTGCAAAAATGGCTATTTGTATTTCATAACTTCTTCCTAGTTATTTCAATTTGCAAGATGTTAGAGTACTACCCCTTTAGATTATTCATCCCCGAATGAGATTACTCTTATTAAGCTAAGTGTATAACATAAATAATTCAGTTCAAACACCCAACAAGAAAATCTAACACATCAAGTATATAAACAATAGAGTACTAAAAAAAGAATTAATACCTTGAACTGGAACATCTTTGGTTCAAAGAGATATGGATATCTCTTCTTTATCTCTTCCTCTGCTTCCTAACTGGCTTCCTCAACATACTCGTTTCTCAAAAGAACTTTGACTGAAGCTACTTCCTTAGTCCTCAACTTGAAAACTTCGATCTAGAATCTGGACAATAATCTCCTCATAAGATATATTATCACAGGTCCCAATATCTTCAGTTGGTTTGATTAATGAACGATCGCCAATGAACTTCTTCAACATGGAGATGTGAAATACCGTATGAACTGCGGCTAACTCTTGTGGTAGCTCCAACTCATAAGACATATTACTTACAATTTTTTATATTATGTAAGGGACGATATACTGTGGACTAAGATACTCCTTATAAAATCTTACAACACCTTTCATGGGCGAAACTATTACGTATACCCAATCATTTCCTTAGAATTCTAACTCCATTTTTCTAACATAGTTGTAGGATTTCTTACAACTCTGTGCAATTTTCAACCTGTCTCCAATCACTGTAACCATATCCATATCTAGAAAATTCAATATGATGTAGGTGATCATCCCAATTACCTTTGAAATAAACCTCACAAGCCATCAACATATCCTATAAGGTCTTAATAGTGCGCGCTTCTTGAACATTTGTATGAGGATTAAAGGAAGTACTTAAATTAACTTTTAAACCGAAACCTTTTTGGAATGATTTCCAAAATTGTGTAGTATATTTCTAATCTTTGTCTGAAATAATGGTGAAAAAAACATCAAAAAGTGAGTTAATTTTGTCAATATATCAAGAATCACCCAAATAGAATCACATTGCCTACTATACCTTGGTAAACCCAAGACAATTCCCCAAAAGTTCATACTCTCAAAATAATTCTCTCTCTGGAATATTGAAGATTCAAAAGAAGAAGATGAAGATTCAATATAGGGTTCAATAAAGAAGTTTCCATACTTCAATTTATTTGGGCTTTGCTAGTAAGCTATGATAGTTTTCATCCATGGAGTTCTCAAATTCTCCAAATCTCAACAGGTCGAAATTCCCAATTTGTTAGGGTTTTCTTTAATTATCATGGGTTCTTTGAAAAATTTATTTAAATGATTGATTATGTTAAATTTAAGTATGAATTAATGAATTACTCTAATTTTATGATTATGTCCCCATAAAACAATTTAAACACCCATATTTTCGAGTTATGAATCATGTGATGTGAGATTTTTAATGTAAAAGGAGAGTTCTATTAAATTAAGCATATATTGCTAGATCTAATGATGTTATGATGAAATTCATACCTAAACTATGCTTTCTAAGTAATTATGATTGAAACTTGCTTTGATCTCCAGAGACCGGTAAATTATGGACTATTGCATGTTCTTATGATGTCTATGCCATCGTTTTAAGGGGCTCTAAGAGTAAAGTACCAATGATGATGTTGTTATTGTCCTATTCAAAGGATATTCTCATAAACACAAACTAGCATGATGTCAAAGGTTTCCTCACATAATAAGGGTTCTTAGGTTGAAAGTTATTCCCACCTAATTGAATTCGAGGCTAAAAACTATTATCAATATATCATGGTATAAGCATCTACTCCATAATAAGGTAAGTCGAGACTTAATAAATATTCTGTGGGTTTTATAATTAGTATCGAGTGGAAATTGATGTAAGATGGAAGCAACCATGAAATAAAGTCTGGGTTTCTCAAAGTAATCTCTTAAGATGAAAGATCTTTCGAGTAGAGGACATGTTTCTATTAGAAATATCCTTATCCGTTAGTTATGTGCCCCCATATATCTATTATCTGCTAAATCCACTTAAGCTAGAAGTCCATGATTCTACTTGGGCAAGTAGGACAACCCTTTTGGGTATGGGATACACCATAGTATCATGTTATAGCTCTAATTGTCTTTATGTCAAACACGACTCAAATCTAGTCGTGAGTGACACCCACACTTAACCTCCTAGGTGATCAAACCAAAGATTCAACCCAAATATATATTAATCATTCACCTTACAAAGTACTTATCATAACGTAGATGCTTAAATCTCATTAGTGTAAGAAACACAAATCCATTATAATCTACTCGAAGTCATTCCAAAAACATGAAAGTCATCATATTCAGAAAATCTAATTTTCAATACTAAGTCTAAGAGTATAAAACACACCAAAATAATTAAATAAAATTGTTTATGTCCGAAAACTAATGACATTATGTCATGACAGAGAGAATCCAACACGAGCTTGAATGAGTATCTCAACCTGGAACCTGATATACTTGAGACTGGCTATAGATGAAGGCGAGTCGAGGTCGCCGGTACACTCATTGTATTCCATAAAAAGAAAATAAAGGAAAAAAAACAAGTAGGACTTAGTATGGGGAAACATGTAATGAGTAGGTATCATCGGCCAACCAAAAAGAGAAACAATATAAAATGAATAATAGTATCAAATCAATTATGACACTTAACCAGTAACTAGCAACAAAAAACATGAACAAGTGGCAACAGAAGTGAGTACATAATCACTCACAATATCCTCGACACATATGGGGACTCATGCATCCACACCACGTTCATTTGGGAATTGGGTTCTTTGAGATTGATTATGTTAAGTTAATTCAATAAGTTTTTTTTATAATGTTACTGTGTCGGAACGTGACACTCCGCTCTAGTTATACTATGTCGGAACGTGACACTCTGATCTAAGAATACCTTATTAGAACGTGAAACTCCGATCCAAGTACATAGGAAACTTTCAATATCACTCAATACATATCAATCGACATTGAGAGTCTTCCTATCAAATAGAAATAAACATAACCTACCTCTACCGAAGAACCGAAGTCAAGCAAGTTACTTCTTCAATAATTTTCCCTTTCTCAATGCCATCGAAAACTTCCAATTTATGCAACCTATGTAATTTGTAATTCAAAGAGTCTATAGATATTCAAATTACTGTATGTATAGACTAGACCAAAAAATCATCAAACACAAATTTATACTCAAGTTCCTAATCTTGAGGTCCAGGAACATGTCAAGTCTTGTTTCTTATATTCAAGCCTTAGGTTAAGTCTTTATTTCTCTTAATAATATACTACACATAATATTTAATTAACTATCTCAATTGTTTTAACCTTAGATTAAGTTTTGATGATAAAAAGAATAAAATATAATACAGAGTATAGTTTTCGAACTAATGCATACTGAAATATCAATTTGTTGGCCAACCATTAACTATTCTAGCACATCACAATTCTGTACTCATCATTACACTATCATTATCAATCATTGTACCTTAATTATATCCAAACAAGAAACCCGCAACCAATTTTTATCCTTTTTTACAAAATTAAACAATCATATATTGATATAAAAGACGTTAGTGGTACAACCATAAACCAACATTCCCTTTTAAATTTATTTATTTCAAAAACTAGCCCTCCCTTTTCACGATAAGTTTCAAGTTTTATGAAAATGACATTTTAGAAAAGTTGTGACTTATATAAAAAGGTGCGACTTTTTTGAAGAGTTGCGACTTTTATGAAAAACTGTGACTTTTATGATATGTTCTGACGTTTATGAAGGGTTCTATTTTTTCCAAAGAGTTGTAACATTTTTCATAAGGCAAAATAAACATTTGTTCACACTATTTTATATTGTCTATCAATAGAGAAATTTTGTACAACTATAATTTGTAGGGTTTTCTCTTGCTATAGGGTAGTCAAATTCAAATACATTAATTAAATTTTTCTGAAGTTACCTACTTTCATTCTTGAATGTTTTCATGGAGCATAATCTTAACTATAAGTCAAGTGATTCATGGAACTGTGGAAAAATTTTCCCTTATTTTTGTGACATTTTAAAACTTTATTAAGTTTCAGCAAGGATGATTGAAAATTGATCTTCTCTTTTGTCCCTATCTAAAGGTTTCTTCATATAAGCAAAGAAAATTGATTTCAATTGTAATGTGATACGCTGCTGAAATGGTTTATGGTTGAATTCATTACATTTGATTCTTTAGTAAAAAATCTTTATTTCTTCCATTATTGTTTGTATGTTTTTTTTTGAATTCATATACATTAGTTAAGCTTCTTATAAAGTATGTTTGTTTCACGAAGTTTTCTTCCTCCTATTTCATTAAGCTTAATTTTTTTACTATAAATCATTGTGATTGATGTACCTATTTCAATTTCTTTTTGCAATTTTAGTAAAAAAAATTTTAAATTATGTTTAAAAGACTAGTGAGGATGATTGAAAATTTATAATTTTCGAGAAAATATCTTGTGGGTTGTGCTATGTTTGATAGCACAAAACAACAAATATTTGATAACTAATGCGGAACCAATGTTGTAGTTTGTTAAAAGAACTAAAATGATTTCTCTCTTGCTTGCCACAGTTAGTATATTATTCTAATTATTTTTTATTAGGTACAAACATTTTGTATGCCATTGCACTATTCCTAAAATATTTGTATAGAGACAATTAGTCCACATCTTTTATTGCAAGTTAACTAATTTGTCATATTTCTTGTTCTCTTTTTCTTGGGCATAGAAGAGATCAATTTTTTGTGAACCTAACAAATGTCTAAAATACACTATAAAAATATTTTTCATTGTCAATAAATATGCACGTCCACCGAGAGTACTATAGCCTTTACCGACATTAATAAACTATCATTTTATTCAATGTAGCTATAGACTTCAAGGACATTTATGCATAGTACCAATTGCCTCAGAAAATACATTTTTATCGATAATTAAGCTATTAATTATCATTAAATATCACTTTTTTGTAGTGATAACTCATTCCCCTTTGATAAAGTTTTTAATTTTTTTTTATAAAGAAGTAACAACTTTTCTTTTTGCTTCTTTCAATTAAATTTGTGAACCATAAATTTGAAAACAACATGAAAGACTATCTCTTTTTGAAAAATATATTAACTAACATGTATTTTTTGTGTTGATTGTTAGGAAATTAAGGTCGTCTTTATTATTATTTTTAATATTTGTGAGTTCAAGAGCTCACAAAATTATGTTGTGAGATTTTATATTTTATATGTCAAAAATTGTGTTTAGTACATCCTATTGTGAACATTCTGATGTACCCTTTTGCTTGGTTGATAATTGCATTAATTTTTTGTAACTCCATATTATAATCAGAATCATAACTATGGTTCAATCCAAATAAAGTTGGGGCCAGTGATATGAAACCTTAAAATTAGTAATGTCTATTTTGTAGGAAATGATCAAAAAACATTTATGATAATAACAATTTTAGGGTTATTTTTAGCATATACTTAATATGTCATACAATAATAAAAAATAGATTGATGGAGGTTCATAAGAAATGAGGCCAAGGTCGTCCATTTTAATTTAGTTAATTATGATCTTGTATGGATGTGATGTTTTACTTTACTTAGGAGTTTAGTTTTTCGACGTTTTCTAGTCATTTTTTTTAATAACTTCTGATGTTGTTCTTTATAACTTCTTGATATTTCAAAAAATTCATTACATCTAACCAACCATTTTCACGGAAATTTTCTTACTCTTCTTTTTTATACTTAAAATCTATCTGTGACACATAAATTGTTTAAAACAAAACATGGCATACAATAATAAAAAAGAGATTGATGGAGGCTCATAAGAATGGAGTCCAATGTCGTCCATTTGAATTTAGTTATTTATGATCTTATATGGACGTGGTGTTCCACTTTACTTGAGATTCTTATTGCTCCACGTTTTTTGTCTCTTTAGGAACCTCTGATGTTGTTCTTTATAACTTCTTTTTGAATTGAAAGTTTTTTATTGCATCTGACCAACTATTTACAAGGAGATATTCTTACACTTCTTATGCATACTTAAAATATACCTACTTCTTATGCATACTTAAAATCTCTCGATAATTTTCTAAAGACAAAGCCAAAGCCGAGTCGAGCGAGCGACGACGACAATGGCGCGAGGGGGTCCCTCTTTCAAACCCTTTTAACAATTAATATGAGTGTTTCAATATTTAAGCTCTCCTATTCTTCTTTCCACCACGATGACAGACAAATGTCTTTCACTAAATCATAAGAGAATTTTTCAAGTTCCCAATATTTCAAGTTCCTCTCTTTTCATCTTTACTCCATTTCCCTTTAACTCTTTCTACATACCCAACATTTGGAAGAGCTACATGATTTTTCATGACTGAAAAATCTAGCTCTGTAAGATGAGCTAGGTTTTGAATAATAGATGACGGTATTTCCCTTTTGACAATGACTGTCAACATTATCTCTAACTCCGACTTCATTCTTCCAAAGTTTTGTGGGAATTTCTCCAAACTTTGGGAACCCTCAAGATTCAGATGTTCAAGAGACTTCACATTAACACATGGAAAACTCTTAACGATACAAAATTAAATTAATGAGTTTTTCTTTTTTGCAATCTCCCAAGGAAGAATAAACCATTTTAAGACTAATACATTTCTCAAGATTTAAGCCCTGCATCCCCATAAAATTTTGTGTTTGCATCAGTCATATGGAGAAACTCAAATCTAGCCATCGTAGACACAACAAAAGCTCATATTCACAACAAACAAACTTTAACTTTTTGAGAAAATAAAGATTACACATACCTAAAGATACACCAGTACTATCTCTAATGATCAACTATTCTGTCTCTAAAAATCTTCTATTGAATTCCTCTAAATATGTCGTGCTATCCCTCCAAATAAATTATTCTATCACAATATTTATTCCTTTGATTCTACAACAAATATATATATGATCATTCTAATATATATCATTATATAATTACTTTAATATATATAATCATTTAGTTGTCAATCATGATAACATCCCTCATAAATTAACGTTGGTGGATCAAGAAGCATAAATTTGCCTACTAGAAACTAATGGTGTTGTCGTTCCATGGATTTTGTAAACGAATCAGCTACTTGAAGATCACTGGTCAACTGTGGAAGAATAATGACTCCTTTATCTACTGTTTCTTGTTTATAATGACAATCCACGTTGATGTGTTTGGTCCTCTCATAAAAATCTATATTCATAGCAATATGAACAACATTTGTATTGTCATGGTGGACAGGACTAGAATCAGATCGAGGAAATCCAATCTCATTAAGTAATCCACGAAACCTACAACCCGAGAGCAAGGAATAGACATGGATAAATATTCTATCTCAGTACACACGATGTTTCTTTTTACTCTTTCAAGATATCAATGACTTTCCAAGAAACATGAACCAATCTGAGACTGAATAACGAGTATCAGGATATCTCGCACAATCAGAATCACTAAAAATATTAAGAAGAATAGGAGAACCACTTTGAAAGAAAAATCCACGAGTAAATGTTCCTAGAATGCACTGGATAATGTGATGAACAACTACCAAGTGGTCAGGGGATCTTCCATAAATTGACTAACTTGTTGAACTGCAAAAGAGATATCAAGTCGAGTAATAGTGAGGTAATTTAAACTCCCAACTAATTGTCGAAATATAGTTGGATCAGGAGGATGATCACCTTGCTCATGAAGATACTTAAAATTCAATTCTAGTATAAGATAATATTAATATATGTATCCCTTGTTATCACGATTCAGGCAGACTTATGACAATAATATAACCTTATATATCCATGAGTAAGAATGTTCAAGAGAGGTTAAAGGTTTTTACCCAATGCAAATTGGGTAATCCTTGTATTGTCACTGAAAAGTATTTTATGAAATACAAAGATCTTATACTAAAAACTATTTATTTAGAATCTATCAGAAAATATTTTATGAAATACAAAGATCTTATACTAAAAATGAAAAAATGGGTCGTTACAGTAGATACCAATTTACCAATTGTTCGTCCTCGAACGATCAAAAGAAGGTGAGGGTCAAAATGGGTGCCTCATGTCTCAGTGATTCCTTTAAAAAAATTGTACTCAATCTCTCATCTCAAACTTATCAAATTAATCAATTGGAGATCTACACCTCCTCCTATAAAATGCCTAAAATAGGGACATCTCAATACTCTGATGAGAACTATTGTTCTATGCAAGTTCAACTATCAACAAAACTATTCTCAAGTGAACTCTTCAACTAACCAATTCTACCACTAGACCTTAACACAACCATAAGGACAAATGTTTCCTAACCTAACCATGCTAAAATCCTGAATCAATATTGGTTACAATCAGGAGTGAACCTGAACAAACCATCTGAGATATGTTCGACATTACATCTTCACAACATAATATCTCATCGATCTTAAGCTATAAAAATATGATATTTAGACATCAATTAATCATCAGATAAAACCGAATTCATCCAATACAAAGGATAAAATGATCAAGTACACACCATCAAGTGATACACCCAAGCATACAGAACCTCTAACAACATTATCGATATGTTAGATTAGTAGATTTTATAGACGAATCTTAGGAATGACAAAACTAGACACAATTGTTCTAAATTAAATCACTTATAGCAAAAACATGATACCGATGATGAGAAAAAATCTTAAGTCTATCGTACAATTGTTAATATTCTGAGTTGCTCTCCTATAAATTCTCATAAGCAAAGTATTGTGTGTAGAATCACTAGTATGCTTCAACTATCCCAAACAACACTAAATCTTCCATAACAGAAATGAACAAGTCTAACCAAGGATGTGACCCTACTAGGAGTAAAATCACAGCATTGGTACACTCGATCCTCTAATAGGGGCTAATCCATAGAATAAAAAAAACACGGACAGAAAAAGTGAATCATAGTCTATATCATGCCCAAAATGAAGTAGTTGGTCACATATAAATGTACATAACCAAGGTCTAATAACTCTAGATACTCCTTCCATAGTTCCTATATCAAACATTTTCATAAATCTTACTCTTATCTCTTAAATTTTCTAGCTATCAACAATCACCAATTTAGTCCCTATTATAATTGCACACATACTTGATTTATCAAACCCCATATCCACTTAAGTCAACAATCATAATACTTATAAAACATCATAACCACATTGATCATCTACCTTGCACTCAAAACATTATTAGTATCAATATTCTTAGCAAATATATGTACAAACTATGGCTATCTCGCTTTCTATTCAATTATTTCATGACAATTACGAGTCCCAAACATGACTAATAACAATATTTACCTTTCCATCAAGATGAAACTATTAAATCACACCCAAAGTCAACTTCACACTACTTCCACATACCATGCTTTAGCTACCATTCTAAACCATCACATACCTCATTATTTGTTACTTAAACCAAAACTAAATATTTATAAAATTTGATGATAAACTCTTTGTAATTCTAGTCCGTACTAGTTCACATCTTATAGACATATCTAAAATAATAGGAAAAAATCAGTACAACCTTCGACAACACCCCAAGGGTTTATACAAAAGGTTTTATTCCTTCAGTTTTCTCAAATTCTTTCCATGATGCAAAATTCTAATTATTTGGGACCCTTCAATATATTAGACTCTTGTTTCTCAAGCACGCTTACCTATTCTTAACATTTGTACCTACAATCCATGACGTTTTGTTGCAAACTCTAAATCAAATCTCTGAGAGAATCCCTTCCTTATATTCTTTAACAATAAAAAGTAATAAAATTTATGAGTCCAATCGTGTGCAAGTCCTTCCAAATGATCAATACCTGATGCAATCAATCATTTATTACCTTACAAATTCATACCTTGACAAAACATATCACCAGGAACGCAGACTTATAATGAAAATTTTAGAATTATAAATCAAACTGTGTGACCCAACACCCTTATCTAATGACATTTTCTTATACTTTGAAGATTTTTATAATATTTTGTACCTTAGCTTATCATTGATCACCTCTCCATAAACCTTACCATATCCTTCACAAAATATCCAACCATACTCATTACTAAATTCAATACTACAACGGAACTTATCATCCCGTTTAAGTTGAACGTATGTATAATCATTTCTAAAGTTTTATCCAATAGCTTTTAACCAATCTAATGATCCTATGACAGTATAACCGTACAAAAAACAAAATAGATAAAACCTGGCATCCCTAAACCCAATTTTCAACCCCTTCTAAGATATTTTTGAAGTCCCTGCAATCAAATAAAATATTCCTACTCTCACTTATTTCTGAAAGCTACACATTCAACAAATTTTATCTTCTTTTAATTATGACTCTATCTCCTTTAAATTCTATTCGAGAGGTACCCCGACATCTCTCAAAGCTTTTCATACAACCACGTTGCTCACTGAATAATAGGAAATCACAACTTTAGGTACTTACAAGTCATTCTTATCATACAAAATTTGTTTAACCAACAATTTGTATTATGTAGTTACATGTCAATAACAATCTATCACTAACTTGTATACCATCATGCTCAACAAGCCCTTATCATCACCACGAAGTGAATCTTTTTGTAGACATGACACCTTAAACTCAAGTATACCAAATAAATTCAAGGTACAAACCCAATTTTATACGCACTTTCTAAGTGAAATCTTCAATTTTGCTTCACCCAAGTATACTTAATGGGACTTTCTTTATTCATAAGCTTGTCCTTCCAGTAACAATCCACACCTTTGAAGCTTAAGATAAAATCATCAGGCCTCATTCAAAATCCTCAAGAAACAATATTCAACCTATATGCGCTACGATCCTACCAAATATCGACCACTAAAATCATTATTAAGCATAATGCTTAATCTAAGCATCCGTAGTAAAAAAACTAGAGTATTTCTCAAATTCGAATACAACACTAAATCCCATTAACTGAACATGTGATATAACTGACCACTCCTTAAGTAGTCAGTATTCAGAATTGACAATCTACGTATTCATTTCCACATAACGCTAGTACCAAACCATGAAAGTTTGTTATATCCGTCCCTAGAACACATTATACCTATCGATAAGATTATACAGAAATGGCCCACATATTTCTACCTTTTGAATAACTGCAAAATATTACCAAATCTGTTGTCTTTAGCCCAAGCAAATTTGCATTCTTTCTTAGATCGGGTCGATAACAAAAGTAACACATTTCATAAATCTAACGAAGTAAGTATTGGTACTATTATAGTAGTCGTAACATGATGTTATTATTGGGATTTAGCAAGTGTGAATGGAAAAAGAAAAGAGAGAATATGAAAAGTAAGGGAACTACTTTGGAAGGAAAATGAAAAGTCATTTGCAAAGTGCAAATGAAAAGTCATTTCTCCCTTATAGGCAAAAGAAAGGGAAATTGTTGTCCTTATAGAAGGAAATACTTTCATTACTTCTTAAAGAGCTAAGAAGAAGATGCCCCTTCGCGCCATCGTCGTCGCTCGTTCGGCCTCGGCCTCAGCCTCGGCTTCGGCTTCGGCGTCGGCGTCGGATTTGGATTTGGATTTGGCAAATGATGATTGATAAATTTTTTGGAAAAAATTTATTTAATCAGTTTTTGTTAAATCCAATAAATCCTATTAAAAATTATCTCTTATAAATTTGCAGGTAACGGTAACATTCCATAAAGTTGTTACTCTTTCTGAAAAGTCGTTACTTTCCGAAAAGTCATTACTTTCCAAAAAAAGTAGTTATTTTCCTAACAGACACAATTTTCTGAAAAGTTGTTAATTTTTCCAAAAGACACAACTTTCTGGATAAAATGGGACTGAACAGGTTTCACTGAACAGACATGTGCCTTGCTGAAAATGGCTATAAAAGGAAGTCAATTTTTTTTTAAAAAACACTGAAAAAATTTTCTTTCTCTGCATTTATTTTCTCTCAAATAAAAAAATCAAAGTGTCGATCGACTGAGTCTGTGTGATTTGTTGCTCTTCTTAAGTTCGTTGAAGTTAAAGAAGTTTGAGGTACCGCTATTTCTTTAAAAGGTTTAGTCCGTTTTATCTTAAGAGAAATTAATCCATAACTTTGGGTACAATGAGGGGATTAAATTTTTTAAGGACACACAGTAGTTTCTGTGGACTCGGATTAATTCTTGTATTTTATATTTTTTCTGCTTCATCTTATTTCTATTTCTGTTTATTAACCTTATAAATACAGGTTATTGTAAGAATAACAATCTTAAGAAATTTAACAGTTTCTGTATTTGAGGTTTTTGGAGATTAATACCTTTATGGTTTTCTACTCTGCTTAAATTTTTAAAATTCATTCGATTAACGATTAAAAGAACACAAAAACTTTATCGTTAAATCAGAAACAGTTTGTGTAAAGATTTGTTCTTTACTGTTAGTATTTTAAATACTTAATTTATCTGCCATTTGTGACAGAAAAATGACTAATTCAAGTCAAACAAATGCTGGAACAGTAAGTGCTGCAACAACAACGGTTGCACATAATCGTTCAAATGCTGTCTTAGCACCGGCTGAGAAACCTGCAAAGTTTTCTGGAGTCGACTTTAAGAGATGACAGCAAAAGATTTTCTTCTATCTCAGTACGTTGAGTCTGCAGAAGTTCATCATTGAGAATGTTCCTGTTATGTCAGATGAAACTTCGGCTGATGAACGATTCTTGGTTACAGAAGCATAGACACACTCAAATTTTTTGTGTAAAAATTATATTTGAGTGGTCTGCAAGATGATCTGTACAATGTGTACAGCAATGCCAAAACCTCAAAAGAACTCTAGGATTCTTTAGAAAAGAAGTACAAAACAGAAGATGCCGGAATGAAGAAATTCATTGTGGCAATATTTCTGGAGTATAAGATGATAGACAGTAAGACTATCGTCACCCAAGTTCAAGAATTGAAGGTCATAATTCATGATCTCCTTGCTGAAGGATTGATTGTGAATGATGCTTTTCAAGTGGCTGCAATTATTGAAAAGTTACCTCCATTGTGGAAGGACTTTAAAAACTAGTTGAAACACAAACGCAAGGAGATGATTGTTAAAGATCTCATAGTAAGGTTGAGAATCGAAGAGGATAATAAGGCTGCAGAAAAGAGGTCACGTGGTAATTCAGCAATATCTGGAGTAAATTTTGTTGAAGAAGATTCCACAAAATTAAAGAAAAGAAAGAAAACATCTGGTCCAAAAAGCAATCCTCCTAAGAAGAAATTCAATGGAAACTGCTTTAATTGTGGTAAACATGGTCATAGGTCTAATGAATGTCGGGGTCCTAAGAAGGACAAGAAAAAGAAAGATCAAGAAAACTTGGCTGAATCCAAAGGAGAAATGGACGATCTCTGTGCAATGCTTTCAGAATGTAACTTGGTTGGAAATCCAAGAGAATGGTGGATAGATTCTGGTGCCTCATGCCATGTTTGTGCCAACAAAGAATTATTTTCATCATATACTCCAGCACTTACAGATGAAAAATTGTTTATGGCAAACTCCGTTGTTGCAAAGGTGGAAGGAACTAGCGAAGTTCTATTAAAGATGACATCAGGAAAGGTGGTGACTTTGAATAGGGTCTCATATGTTCCAGAATTGAGAAAGAATTTAGTTTCAATTCCAGTTCTAACCAAGAATGGATTTAAATGTGTATTTGTTTCTGATAAAGTAGTAGTAAGCAAAAACGATATGTATGTAGGAAAAGTCTACCTTAGTGATGGCCTTTTCAAATTCAATGTAATTGCAGTTGATATGAATAAAGATTTTGCTTCTTCTTACTTGCTTGATTCTAAATATTTATGGCATGAACGTTTGGGACATGGTAATAACAAAACCTTGCGAAAACTAATTAACTTAAATATTTTGCCAAAATTTGAGTGCAATAAATCAAAATGTCAAATTTGTGTTGAATCTAAGTATGCTAAGCATTCTTCTAAATCTGTTGAAAGGAATTCAAATCCTTTAGAATTGATTCACACTGATATTTGTGACATGAAGTCAACACCATCACGTGGTGGGAAAAAGTATTTCATAACTTTTATTGACGATTGCACTAGATATTGTTATGTCTATTTGCTTAATAGTAAGGATGAAGCAATAGATGCATTTAGGCAATATAAAACTGAAGTTGAAAATCAGTTAGATAAAAAGATCAAAATGATCAGAAGTGATAGAGGTGGAGAATATGAATCTCTATTTGCAGAAATATGTTTAGAAAATGGAATAATCCATCAAACTACTGCTCCCTACACTCCTCAGTCTAATGGAATTGCATAAAGGAAAAACCGAACTTTAAAAGAAATGATGAATGCATTACTTATAAGTTCAGGTTTACCATAGAACTTGTGGGGGGAAGTTATCCTTACAGCAAATCAGATACTTAACAAAGTGCTTCACTCAAAGACAAATGTAATTCCATATGAGAAATGCAAAGGTAGAAAACCCAATTTGAAATATTTTAAAGTGTGGGGGTGTCTAGCCAAAGTCCAAGTTCCTATATCTAAGAGGGTAAAAATAGGACCTAAGACTGTGGATTATGTATTCATTGGATATGCCACAAACAGTAAGGCATGTCGATTTTTGGTTCATAAGTCCGAACATCTGGATATTCATGATAATACGGTAATAGAATCAGATAGTGCTGAATTTCTTGAACATATCTATCCGTATAAAACTAGACTTGAGTCATCTAGTGGGGGATATAAAAAACCCAGAGAAGAACCAAAAGAGAATGAACAAAATGAAGAAAGTCCAAGATGCAGTAAACGTCAAAAGACATCTACTTCATTTGGATCAGATTTTGTAACATTTCTTCTTGAAAGTGCGGCTCAAACATTTAAGGAAGCAATGTTGTCTAGCGACTCAACATCTTGGAAGGAGACTGTTAATAGTGAAATTGAATCAATCTTAAGCAATCATACTTGGCAGTTTGTTGATCTTCCTCCAGGGAACAAACCCTTGGGTTCAAAATGGATCTTAAAAGGAAGATGAAAGACGATGGAACTATTGACAAATATAAAGCAAGACTTGCTGTCAAAGGTTTTAGACAAAAAGAAGGTCTTGACTATTTTGACACATACTCGCCAGTGACTAGGATTACATCAATTCGGATGTTAATTGCACTAGTTGCAGTATACGGTCTTGAAATTCATCAAATGGATGTGAAAACAGCCTTCTTAAATGGAGAGCTTGAAGAGGAAAGTTACATAGAACAGCCTGAGGGTTTTGTAGTTCCTGCTAAAGAAAAGAAAGTGTGCAAACTTATTAAGTCACTTTATGGGCTAAAACAAGCACCAAAACAATGGCATGCAAAGTTTGATCAAACCATGTTGTCAAATGGATTTAAGATCAATGAATGTGATAAATGTGTTTACATTAGAGATACTCCAAATCAGGAAGTTATTTTATGCCTATATGTAGATGATATGTTTATAATGAGCAAAGACATTGCTAATATAAAGGCTACAAAGTGTATGTTTGCTAGTAAGTTTGATATGAAAGATTTAAGAGTTGCTGATGTGATATTAGGAATTAAAATTCTTAAAACTCCTAACGGTCTAGCATTGTCTCAAACTCATTATATTCAAAAGATACTTGAAAAATTCAATTTTTTGTATTTTAAAAGGGCAAAGACTCCAATTGATGTAAATCTTCATCTTGCAAAGAATAAAGGTGAAAGTCAGTCTCAATTGGACTATGCTAGCGTATTGGGAAGCTTAATGTATGTCATGAATTGTACACGACCAGACATAGCTTGCGCTATCAGTAAACTGAGTCGATACACAAGTAATCCTAATCATAATCATTGGTTGGCAATGAAGAGAGTTTTGGGATACTTAGATGACACTCAAAACTATGCTTTACATTACAACAAATATTCAGCCGTTCTTGAAGGATATAGTGATGCAAATTGGATTACTGGGTCAACTGAAACAAAATCCACAAGTGGATACGTTTTTACTATTGGTGGAGGAGCAATATCTTGGAAATCATCTAAACAAACATGTATAGCTAGCTCTACAGTGGAGTCTGAATTCATTACTTTAGACAAGGCAGGTGAAGAAGTTGAATGGCTCCGGAATTTCTTAGAAGATATTATATTTTGGCCCAAACCAATGGCCCCTATATGCATACATTGTGATAGTCAAGCTGCAATAGGAAGGGCTGGAAGCATTATGTATAACGGCAAGTCTTATCACATAAGACGAATACATAACTCTGTGAGACAACTACTCTAGTGGAATTATCACAATTGACTATGTGAAGTCAAAAGATAATGTGTCGGATCCACTTACAAAAGGCCTAAATATAGAGGGACTTGAGAAATCATCGACGGGAATGGGACTATGGCCGAGAACAAGTCATCGTGGCGGTAACTCTACCTAGAAGACTGGAGATCCCAAGATCTAGGTTCAAGGAGATAAAACAAAGTCATTGGTGACGGTTCAACATTGTCAAAGGAAAAGAAAAAATTATTATTTTATGGTCCATTCTCATGATGAGACAATGTTTAGTAACCAGGATAAAGACATAAGGGCTTTTTAGTGGCTTCTAAGTTTGATACAGGGAATATCAAATGGTGTATCTATGGGATAACACATTTAGAAATCACCTATGTAAGTGTGAAGTGTAAGCCTCTTCAAGGAGAATCGGGTAAGGCCAGTTCTTTAAGACTTACTATCCAAGATGTGTTCATGGCTGAAACGAACAAAATAATGAGAACTAAGAACAGTTCAAGGGTTGATTGTCTGACATATGTTGTCTAGGTGTACACCAAAGTTCAACGGTTCAAAGATATCAAATCTACCGATTGACCGAGTATATTCGATATATGTTCACTATGAAAAGTTTAAAGGGAAATCTACTTATCCAGATACGATTAACCTTTACCTACAAGACACACAAGTTTATCCATGCATATGTTTTAACAATAGCCTTCCCCATTCATGTAGGGGATTGTTGAGATTTAGCAAGTGTGAATGGGAAAATAAAAGAGAGAATATGAAAAGTGAGGGAACTACTTTGGAAGGAAAATGAAAAGTCATTTGCAAAGTGCAACGAAAAGTCATTTCTCCCATATCGGCAAAAGAAAGGGAAATTGTTGTCCTTATAGAAGGAAACACTTCCATTACTTTTTAAGGAGCTAAGAAGAAGATGCCCTACGAGCCGTCGTCGTCGTCGCTCACTCGGCCTCCGCCTCGACTTCGGATTTGGATTTGGATTTGGATTTGGCAAATGATGTGATTGATTGATAAATTTTTTGGACAAAATTTATTTAATCAGTTTTTGTTAAATCAAATAAATCCTATTAAAATTTATCTCTTATAAATTTGCAGGTAATGGTAACATTCCGAAAAGTTGTTACTCTTTCCGAAAAGTCTTTACCTTCTGAAAAGTCGTTACTTTCCAAAAAAAGTCGTTATTTTCCTAACAGACACAATTTTCTGAAAAGTTGTTATTTATTCCAAAAGACACAACTTTCTGGATAAAATGGGTCTGAATATATTTCACTGAACAGACATGTTCCTTGCTGAAAATGGCTATAAAAGGAAGTCAATTTTCGATTTTTAAAACACTGGAAACAAAATTTCTCTGCATTTATTTTCTCTCAAATAAAAAAATCAAAGTGTCGATCGACTAAGTCTATGTGACTTGTTGCTCTTCTTAAGTTCGTTGAAGTTAAAGAAATTTGAGGTACCGATATTTCTTTAACAGATTTTATCCGTTTTATCTTGGGAGAAATTAATCCATAACCTTGGGTACAGTGAGGGGATTAAATTTCTTAAGGGCACACAGTAGTTTCTGTGGACTCGGATTTATTCTTGTATTTTATATTTTTTCTGCTTCAGCTTATTTCTGTTTCTGTTTATTAACCTTATAAATACATGTTATTGTAAGAATAGCAGTTATTTCATATACAATCGGTCCATGGAATCGTAGTAAAGATTCTAACTCTAATTGGCGCAACCTAATCATAGCTAACCAAACCATACATGTGATAAAAATTCTAACCAATTGTATTTTCTAACGTAATTATGTTCATTTTCTAGTTGTTCCTTACGAAACTTGTTGCATGTTGTCAGATATCTCTATGTAAAGTATAAATTTTGACCTCATAGGCTGCAACACACACTTCCTTTTCTCTATATTCAGGAAATCATCTCTCACCCTATCGCTTAAAGTTTGAGATGTATAATAGGATGTGGAAGTTAGAAAATGTGCCTTAAGTCGTATGTAGTGCTTTAATAATCGACACTCAACATGAGACTATCACCATATTTTGCGTCTTGCTGAAACTAGTGTATCGTAAACTCAATACTAAGTCTATTGACTATATTAATTTTATGAAGAAACTAAAAACAAGAAACAGGGAGACCATAAACATCGTCATAATCAGTATCCATGAAGAACAAGGGTTTCCGCTTTATGAACTAAATATAAAGATCACGTCCATCACAAGTCATTATATGTCTTGTAGTCAATCGGAATATATACCTATTTCTAAGGACATATTTTTGTTTTCTTTTTGGTGATGCTATTTCAACGTCTAATACACTATGATTAACCATATGTGAAATAAACTGAAGAAGTTTAGATATCAATTTGTATCACCTAGATAACAATTTGATTCAAGTAGTAGCACGAAAGAAAGAAGGAGTAAAGTTTTCATGAAGTCCAATAGCCTCTCCAAGAAAAGAAAAGGTGTCCCTATACCATTTCACAAGACTCTACTAGGCTTGTCCTTATGTGATGAGATAACCAAACCTAACGCTCTGATACCATGTTTGTCACGATCTAAATCGAGTCGTGAGTGGCACCAATACTTGACCTCCTCGGTGGGTGAACAAAAGAATTCATCCCCAACATGTATTAATCATTCACCTTACAAATTACTAATCATAATAAGGAAAAATAAATCTGATTAGTGCAAGAAACACAAATCAATTATAATCTACTATATGTCATACCTAAAACATGAAAGTCATCCCAATAATGACATCTAATTATCAAATAGTAAGTCTAAGAGTATTAAAGACACCAAAATAATTAAATAAAATAGTGTATGTTCGAAAACAAATGATATCATGTCATGAACGAGATAATCCTACACGAGCTTGAATGAGTAGCTCAACTTGGAACATGATATACTTGAGACTAGCTAGAACAGAAGGCGAGTCGAAGTTGCTGGTACACTTACTGCACTCCATAAAATAAAAATAAAGGAAAATACAAGTAGGGCTCAGTACGGGGCAACATGTAATGAGTAGGTATCATTGGCAAACCCAAAATAGAAACTAACATACAATAAATAATAGTGCAAAATAAAGTATGACACTTAACCGGTAGCTAGCAACGAACAACATGAACAAGTGACAACGGAAGCCAGTACACCATCATTCATAATATCCAGTACACATATGGGGACCCATTTTAATTTATAATGGGTCACTTTCACACTTCTATAACTACTCATATAAAACAATTAGGGTAACAATAAACTGCAGAAGAAAGAAGATAAATAGTAGCCTCTTGACCTTAAATCATTCCGTGATAATACGAGGACAAACCAATATGCATCAGGTTAAAACCTTAACCTTGCTTGAACAATTATACTCATGGATATATAAGGTAATATTATTATCATAAGGCTTCCTGAATCATGAAAACAAATGGATACATATATTAATATTATATTATATTGTGAATTTGAAAAAAAGGATAAAAATTGGTTGCAGGTTGCTTGTCTTGTGATAATTAAGGTACAATTATTAATTAATGCTAGTGTAATGATGAGTAGAGAATTATGATGTTCTACAATAGTGTATGTTTGGCCATCGAATTGATATTTCGGTATGCATTAGTTCGAAACCTATTCTCTGTTTTAAGTTTTATTCTTTTGAACATCACAACTTAATCTAAGGTTAAACAAATTGATGTAGGTAGCTTAATATTAAGTATAGCATGTTATTAAGAGAAATAAAGACTTAACCCTAGGCTTGAATATAAGAAACAAAAGACTTGACATGTATATAGACCTCTAGATTAGCAACTTGAGTATAGCTTTGTGTTTGATAATTTTTGTGTCTAGTCTATACATAGAGTAATATGATCAAGTACACAATCATTCACAATATCCATTTAGAATCTATGAGAAAGTATTTTATGAGATACAAAGCTGTAATACTCAAAACGACAAAATGGATCGTTCCAGTGTTGGTTAAGGCTAATTCCCCACATTAATAATGAACTAATGTTACTTCAAGATGTATCACACAAGTGTTTAATGATTTTAAAGATGATGTGACATTTTAGTGGCCATGTTTAATGAGACCTGTATTCGAACACTCTTATATTATGTTTTAGTTTGCTCAATTGCATGTAATTACATGAAATGTCCCTTAAAGCATTTTTAAATGTTTTATGCACGAATATCATAGTTGGTAACATTGTTTAGTACTAACGAATACTTTTTCCTTCATATTCCCCGAATCTCCCCGACCATCATGGTCATCAGTTTCGTAGCTAATTGTTGAATTTTTTAGATTTCTAAGATTTTTTGAGTTCTAATGTTTCGAGCACAATGTTTTATTATATTAAGTTTATTTCATGAATTTTTTTTGGGACCTGATGTATGGCATAGGCCCAATTTTAGTCTATTTAATTAGATGGTTGTGATGAGACAAGATTTCTAGGCTTGCGTTTTTCAGTAATAAAATGTTTGAACTTTGAAATCTTGTTTAACTCTTATGTTCTATTTCCATGTAATGAGAGTGAAATTGTTTGTATGGAATTCTTTGGGTTCTATGTGTCATGTTACATCTACGGGGTACCGTTAGGTCTTTACAATTATGCTTGTAGAAAATTTCTAAATTATTGGGGCAAAATGTGAAATGCACATTCCCTAAAACTCGAATTTGATATGCACCAACCTGTTACTAGACCCATAGTCTTTTTTGAAAATTTATATCTTTTGAATTTTAATTAAACAAAAAAAAATCAATAAAATAATTATTTCCAACAGAGTTACGTGTGGAACAAATTTCTTGAAATAACAAAGGGAGAACAACAAAATGAGAAAAATTTAACCAATGAACATACGTCCTGATACAATTAATAATTGTTGGATTACAAATATTATAAATTATTAAATTAAACAAGAAGACATGAATTTTTTTAACTTAATAAATCCAAAAAAATGATTTATATTTTACTTCACCTTCTTATTTCAAAATATAGATTTTATAGGTCTTCTTGATAATTTTCTTTAATGTTAAAATTCATATTCTTTTTAAGATGGATAGGTTTTTAACCCTAAAAAGTTGCGAGTGAAATTTAATAAATATATGAATAAATTTATTTTAACTTTTAATGTGCAAGAGGTTTTCTTGGAAAACCGTGCAAACAAATACATTTTATTAACAACAACAATAAAAACACAAATGAATAATTAAATAAATCAAAAGCTAGTAAACATGTAAATTTTCATATATTTAATAAGTGAGTCAAATAACAAATTTTGAAAAATAATTCATTGAACATGACATACATATGACACTCAATATAAGTACAAAATAAAACTGTTGTGGAGAATCCTATGATACACTTAAACATGCAAAACCTAAAAGAAAAAATTTGGGGGGACAACATGAGCACATAAAACAATACTAAGTATGATTTCACAAATTTAATCTATTTTTTGGTTTAATTTTTAGTTTATCAATGGAAAAAATGGTAAGTCAAATAACTATCTTTGATTTATATACAAATTCAAAAAGTGTAAAAATATAGACAGTAAAGTGTTGGTGGCAAGAGATCTCAATCAAATTGAACACTTGGGTGAATATAGCTTGAAAATGTGTTGTCATATTTCTTCTTCATTGGCTATGAATTGGTCCATATTTTTTTTTCTTATATTTCTATCGAGTATGGAATTCTTTAAGTATGAATTTTCTATTTTTTTTTGTTCATTTTATTTTGAGAATATTATACGTCACAAAATACACTCCTTGATAGCTATATAAAAATAGATAAGAAAATAATTTTGATCATAAAACGATCTTAAATCAAATTAAAGATTCTACAAATAATACTTTAAATTTGTTTCATCTATTAATTTTTTATATTGAAAAGTTTTAATATTTTATATCATGATGCAACTTCTATAAGATGCAAGATACTTTTATTAGGCAACAACTACATGATATGCATGCGGCAGAAAAACCAAAAAAAAAAAGAAAGAGAGAAGACTACACTTCTGCAAACAAAAGGTAGAAACTTAAAAAAATGAAATATTTTCACCATAAGTGATGTTGTTGATATATTAACAGTAAATTATGCTACTAAAATATATATATCTAAAACAAACAATTGATCAAGCTAAAAATTTGACATAAACCCAAACCTATATTTAACCATCATTAATTATAACAACATTTCTTTGTAACAATCTCTTTTCTTTAGAGCTAACTTTTTATGTTATTTTTTTGTCTCAATAACATTTTACTTATAATAGTGTAGATATTCACTATAAAAGTACACTTCTTCATAAAATTACATCGCTATGATAATATTACTCAAATATTAATTGAGTAATAATATTTCGTAAAAAAATATATTACGTATAAACATAAAATGATAAAATATTTAAGCCAATCATTATTAGTTTCATGAACACAATAAATTTCAAGTATGAATACATAAAAAATTGTATTTAAATGACGTCCATTATTTATGGTCATAACCTCAAGAGGAAAGATATTGGTGACCTTTTTGCTACTGATATCTTTTTCTGTTTTGTTGGTTCAATTTGTCTACAAAATTGAGTAAAGAAAAAAAATAATACTACTAAAAAATGTAACTTTCTTCCCATATTTAAATTTGGAATGTTTTTGAAATGTTTCTAGGATATCTGGTCATTTTTTTCTCAAAAAAATAATAAACTCTATGATAATATATATTAATTATTTAAAAGAACTTGTCTAATGGTCTTTCAATTATAATTATTAACTAAAAAACCTTTAATCTAGTAATATTAAATTTATTTTAGCACATCATATATATATATATATATATATATATATATATATATATATATATATATATATATATACTAGCTTCTGGGTACGCGCCACGCGCGTGTGGCCATATAAATAAAAATATTTTTGTGAAGATTGTATATTTAGCAATATTTTTAAGTTATATTATGAGTTATAAAATAGAAAATACAAATTACATGTGCTTAAAATTGATAAGCATCATATTCGTGTTTTTGTTTCTAAGATTCAAAATCCAAAAAACTATACAACTAAATTATTTAAATGAATAAGTGAAATGTTATGTGCTACGTAAATGAAATATGTGTAAAATCAGTACCATATAGAAAAATTTTACCGTAAAATTAATGTCGTGTGTTGCACATATCAAGCCCTAGCAAGGAAATTAAATAATAAGTGTTATGAGTGTATTCTTCACTAAGAAATTTCTTTGACGAATCCAACAACATCCATAGCTGAAATTCTTGCACAAATCCAACAACGTTCATAGCGTATTTTAATAGCCTTTAACTTTGACATTGATTGAGAAAAAACTGCTCAAAAAAATGATATCTTCTTTAGAGCCCATAAAAATGGAGAGGGGACTTGAGGGAAATGAAAATTATTCTTGGCTTTATATAATACTTTCACTTTAAATGATTAATTAGTCCCTTTAGCTTCTTTTCATGTATTTATCATTGAAAATAACATGTATTAATATATTAATTATGAGATTCATTGTATTGAAATCTACAACTTTTAAGATTCTAGCAATGTAAAGGTAAATGCTTCTATATTTTAGTTAATGTGCAACTTAAATCTCTACATATTTGCTCTCATTAACTAACATTTGTCTCTTTATTTTCTTTAACATTTAAATTATTTAATTTTCATAACTCTTCAAATATTCTCAATTCATTAATAGTAAAAAAAGTTTACTGCTCAATATTTTTCAAAAATAAAATAATCAAATATGAATATAATATTTTTATTTAGTATAAGAATAAAATGATAATTCAACTTTACATCTTGGAGCTTCCCACTTATAATATAATATATATATATATATATATATATATATATATATATATATATATATAGAGAGAGAGAGAGAGAGAGAGAGAGAGAGAGAGAGAGTTTGATGCATACAACACATCAAGAGGACCCAATATACCTTGCCAAAGGTATAGAGGCATAACAGTGGTGTGATCATTAAAATTTATGCCCAACAGAAGGGACTTATAAGCCTATGTGGGCACGTAGTTTTGGGACGTAAGGGTACGTTAAACGCTAGTCCAACTAGGTGCTAAGTCTACTCCCACCTGAATAAGAAAAGCTAAAATGCATTCAAATACTAAGTAGCTCAAAATACTTGATATGCTATCTTAGAACGCAACATATATATACTAAAGATGTGACATTCAAAATTTGAAGCATGATTTTCTGCCTGATTTTCTTTGCGAGTATAATTCATGAAGTATGATAAATTTATACAAACAAGGATTCTGAGTTCTAAGCATGCAACTACACTAATTACCAAGAAATAGATTATTCAGATCATGGAAACTATAACAACTAAAATCCCAATAAATCTTCAAAATATGGAAACCTTAGGTTTGAACAGTTTATGAGAAACCAAAGAATTAAGTGAATGCTAGGGATCTAATGGGTGAAAAAAACTCACTAGTGAAATACCAAGTACCTCGTGATGAAAAATATGGTGATATTCTTTGAACTTCGGGACTCAACTTAAGAAACCTCCGTTTGTTCTTGGAGAAAATGTCGCCTCTTTCTATTCTTTTCTTTCTAACTTAGATGATTTAAGGAGAACGAGAGTTTTACATAGTCTCTTACTAGTTTACAGAGATTAGATTGAGTAAACGATGTAGTTTATGTACCAAACACATAGGGGAAAAGACCAATGCGACCCTAACTTAAATGATGTTGAAGTGACTTCAAACAGGCTTCACGAGCCGTCTAGAGCACCATGGCCCATCAAGTGGATTATGAAGATGCTTAGCCCAACATGACTTCACTAAAACGAGCATATCGTTTTAGCCCGACATGACTTCACTAATACGAGCAAATCGTTTTACTCCGGGCTCGGCAAACTTGGTGGTGTTGAAAAGAAGAATCAAAAGACCTTTAATTTGATAGGTCGTGGGTCACCCAAGTCATTTTGTGTTGAAATATATGATTATTTGAAGTTGACTCAAACCTCGAATTCTATCAAGCCTCTTTCACGATCCACTTCACGACTCGTGTGAAGCTCCATGGACCATGTAGTGATCAATGGTCCTTCACAATAGCCATGGTGGTTTTGTGTCCCCTTCACAGACCACTTTACGGCCCATGTAGAGCTCTACCACTACAAAAGAAAGTGTGAATTACATTATGATTTTCGTGGAGATTAGTATGAAAATTCGCAGTAAACTTATTTTCTACAAATTTTTATATTAATTCTCAGGAAAATTACCATGTAATTCATGATTTTCTTGTAGTATACGGAGCGTTTAATTGTTTGTGGTTTTTCCCCCTTTTGTTGGGTGCACAAACCACAAGTGGTGGACCCCTCCATGATTTGTCCTTCTCTCTTGTTTTATCTTAGTTCTCATTTTTGAGATGTTACATAGGAGAACAATCATGTCAGGTTCAGTGGCAAGGATAACGGTTAAAGGGAATTTGTGGTCCAAACCGTAAACGATAAGGGTAGTTTTGATTTAAAAAATAAACGAAGGATAAATTTGAGCTATTTTGAATAGTTCAATGGTAATTTTGACTTTTTTCTGTATTCTTTTCCTACTTACATTGGTTAGTGAATATATACATAATTAAGGAGATTCCGGAAATTCTCCATAGTTCATTTTTATATGTATGTTTGACAATCAGTTATTTAACAATTTTGCCACATAAATTAAAATGAAGAAAGTCTAAAAAGATTTTATTATTGAGGCAATAATAAGTCAAGATACAACCCACAAATTGGTAGGAACCAAAGCTTCTTATTCATGAATGAATAACAAGCTCGATTCAAACCTAGGTACAGATTATATAGGAATTGTAAATTAATTAAAAGCTCTTATTTTGGTGGATATTCAAAGTAGTATAAGTAGGGATCTCTCATCTTATTTTGGTGGAAATTAACAACTCTTATTAAGCATTGATTTTGAAAGCCTCCAATGCTGCGTGGTATACTGCTCTGTTTTTGAAGTAATGTGGCAAAAACTCAGTGCCCCATTTGAAGGGTTTGAACAGTGGCGGATTCTCCAGACCAACAAATGATTTTGCTGGCTCGACCACATTTGCTGGACAAAAATAAGTACCGATGGCGGTACGTGCGTGAGTTGTATTTGTCACCACTCGATGTGCAACACTTTTCAACTTTTCATTGGTCATTACCTGTATTATGGAGATTATGACCAAAATAATCTATTATTTCATTTAATTCACCAAAATAATATGAAACTTTGAAATTTTACAAAAGTAGTATAAACGTTGTTGGTAGTAACGTATTAGGCTATATTTCATTTTCAAAAAATAAACAGACTAAAAGTATTTGGTAGACGGCGTTAAGAAGCATTACGTTACTGACAGTAACAATTTAAGCTTAAGACGTTACCATCAGTAACGTATCTTTGTAAATCTGCCACCTGCCACCTTAGAATCTCTGTACGAAATTTGACGTCGAAGACGTTACTGGAAGTCACGTTTTACATATAAAACGTTACTTGGAGTAACGATTATATCAAATCAAATCACAGGTCTGCCACCTGAGAATCTTTGTACAAAATGTGACGTTAAATCGTTACTGGGAGTCACGTTTTAAGACTAAAATGTTACCCTAAGTAACGATTCTATCATGTCACGGGTATGAGATTTCTTGCTGATTTGATCGTCCAATAAAACGTTACTATATGTTACGTTTTAACTTTAAAATAAATTCTTAAAGTGTTGCCACAGAACATTATAAGAAATGGTTGTGTAGAACGTTTAGCACATTCAAATAATGTTCTACAAAGCTTCTGCGTATATGCCCTATTGTTGAATCAATACTCACAAAATTTCAATAGGTATGGCTTGTCAATATATTGTAATGTACTTATAACATATTTTTAATAACTATAATGCATCTTATTTTTGTGTGTAGGATTTTTTGATGGCTAATTTTGAAGATAACGTGATGATTGCTTTGTATTGGGGCGGTGAAATAATCACTGAAATAAACGGATTTCGATATAACGAATGTGCCAGAATGATTGTTAGCATGTCTATTTCGACCAACTACGTTGAATTAATTAAATTGTTGCATGAGAAAATGGGGACTGATGGAGAAAATATTCAATTGGATATTTCTGGAAAATATCCATGCTCATTTCAAGGTAACGTTATAAGATTTATTGAGTTCAAAATTGAGAATGACCAATCTTTGGTACAATTTTTTGCCATTCCTCAGAAATTTTTGAACAAGATTGATATAAATCTTTTGGAGATGTATATAAAGATTAGACCAATAAATCAAGATAATCTGTTTCGAATGAATGATCAACATGGTTATCATATGAATTTATTGGCTCAAAATTATGGATTTGCCACATTCAGTCAGCCTCATTTTACATACACTGCAACACATGGTATTCATCAATCATTTGATGAAGGCTCGGGTAGTCAAAGACATATTGAGAGTATACACAATCAATATGAAATCAGGTAGAATAATCTTTTTAGCTAATTTTATTTAATAGCATGAATAATTAATGATTTTCATTTTTTTGTATTTCATGAATTTTTTTTTTTTACAGAGAAGATGAAGCTACCTTTGATTTGTGTAATGATGCACATGCTCAAAGAAGTGATGAAAATTCGGAGGAGGATGAACCTTCAGAAGATGATGGAGAGAGTAAAGTCATTGAAAGTGAATCCGATGAAGATATTGGAGATTTACCTCAAAATGAAAGTGCGGTGAATTTTCAAAATCAATTTGATGAAATGCAAAATAATGATATACTTTACTTTACAACATTGGAGACTGAGGAAGATATTTTTATCTCTACTCGTGAATCCGAAATGAAATGTTGTTCTGTTTGGGTCGAGGATGCAAAAAAAGATTTAGAAAAAATATATATTTTAGTAGTAAAGCTAAGTTAAAACGGGCTGTGACACTTTGGAGTTTGCGCAAAAATAAAGAATTTAAGATTGTAATATCAACTAAGAGCGTATGGACTGTGAGATGCAGATTTTATGATTCTTTAGGTTGTCCATGGTTTCTTCGAGGTAGTAAGGTTGGAGGTAGCCTTTGGAAGATAGGAAAGTATTTTAATAATCATAGATGTGAGACTGAAGGACTTACAACAGGTCACACTAACTTAGATACCATTTTAATTGCATCTCTATTCTTAAATCAAATAAGTAAAAATCCAAAATTGTTGGTAGTGGATGTCATGTCTAAGGTTCATGAAAAATTTGGTCATCAAGTAACATATAGAAAAGCGTGGCTTGGGCGTCAACGCGCATTTACATTGGTATATGGTGATTTTCAGAAATCATTTAGTGAGCTTCCTAAGTTTTTTGCAGCTTTTCAATACTTTAATCCTGGAACAGTTGTGGAATGGAAACACGAAGAGTCAATGAGTTCACCAGAGGTAAAAACTTTTAAGTTTGTATTTTAGGCTTTCAAGCCATGCATTGATGGGTTCCAAACTTGTCGTCCTGTTATTTCAGTAGATGGAACTCATATGTATGGTAAATATGAGATAAAATTGTTAATTGCTGTTGGAGTTGACGGAAATGATAACATTCTTCCTCTTGCGTTTGGTATTGTTGACAAAGAGTTGAAAGAGGCATGGAAATGGTTTTTTAGGAAATTGAGTGCACATGTGATAAAAGATAGAGAAGATATTTGTATTATCTCTGATAGGGCAAAAGGAATCTTGACTAGTTTATCGGAGTTGTGGCGATTGCAGGAACCTCGGGCCTTTCATCGATTTTGTCTGAGACATCTTAAAAGTAATTTTCAATCTCAATTTCCAAATAGGGACCTCAGTAATCTTATGTGGAGGGCTGCTACAACTCATCAAGTAAGGAAGTTTGAAGCTTTGATGTGGGAAATTCAAGAAGAAAATAGAGAAGCATATGAATACCTCATGCGAATTCCATTGGACAAATGGACTGTTAGTCATGATAATGGAAAAAGATGGGGAGTACTGACAACAAATCTTTCAGAGTCTTTCAACGGACTTCTAAAGAAAGCTCGAGGCTTGCCCGTCACTGCTATGGTTAGACTTTCATTGGAGCAAACCGTTAAACGATATACTCGTAGATGTCAAAAAACTCACCAACTTGTTGAGCAAAAGGAATTATGGACAAGCAGTTTCAAAAAGAAGTGGGAGAAAAACTATGAAAATTCAAAAAGACACTTTGTTTATGATTGGAATATATCCACAGGGGTATATGAGGTTAGATCAATACAAATTGATGGTATTGGTGGTAATCCTCATTGTATTTCATTAAGTGAAAAAAATGTGATTGTGAAAAATGGGCTAATTTGCACTTCCCGTGTTCACATGTCATGAAGGTTACTGAAAGAATGGGAGCATTAGCTAGAAATTTTGTCAGCGAGCATTTCACAATAGAGAATTATGTTACAACATATTCTGGGTCATTCTCACCGATTGGACACGAGGCATATTGGCCATCACCAAGCTTTATAATGAGAAGTAATGAATTCTATCGACGTCCCAATCGATCAAGGACCACTAGAATTCATAATGAGATGGATCGTGATACTGCAACATATGGGCGGGCTTGTGGATTGTGTAAACAAACTGGGCATGACAGGCGTCGATGTCCAACTCGAAATCAAATTTAAGTGGGTAGTCTAATTATGTATTTCTTTTACTTTCAAACAGCTCTAATTATGTATTTTTTTAACTTTCAAACAGCTCTAATTTTTTTTAACTTTCAAACGGTCGCCTAAATTTGATCTTTACCTAAAGCAGTTACAAGTTATCGCGTTGGTTGGTTATGGCTATTGCTCTTCATTAATTTAATATAATTCGAACAACTTTATAAATTTATATTAGTAAATTTTAATTAACTACAAACACATCTATATAAATTTTCCAAGAATATAACAAAGATATTTAGCTTGACTTTCTCGTATAAACACTTATTTTATGTACAAAATAAAATTGGTAATAATTGAAGTTATTTATTAAATAGCCATTCAACTCACTTAGTCCTAATTGGACGTCAAATTTACCTATCTTTTGTTTTGTTTTTCAAATATCATCCATCTCCATTGTACTCAATTAGTTTAACTAATGACCTCTCAATCATTACATCATTTAAGTTGGATAACTTTTGCAATTCTCATTATGCTAAACAACCAAACTTTCTAATCCTTGAGCATCTGTTACAATAGACATAATGCTGGTGTGTTGCAATGCAGAAATTTACACATTATGATAATCAATTAAAGTGGATCAACAAGCTGCTTTGCTTAGCAGCACGACACAAGTCTTGAATTGTCCTAAAACAACGTGTGACGTTGCTGATGTAGCTCTGCATCAATAATTACTGTTCCTCTTAACGAATTTTCAAACAAACAAGTCCGGAGCTCATATTAGAAGACTCTTACCCAAGTGCTAAAGCTCCAGACCATTGCAAGAGGAAACCAAGTAAGGCTGAGATGAGAATAGCACTCGTATTGTTGATGTCCCACTTGAAAGATAGCACTCCTGGAGGGTCTAGCAAAGGCGACAGTGGTACCAAAAAGAAAATTGTCACTGGAGTCGTCCTCCACATCAACCTGCATAAAACTTAGGTCTTCAGCATATTTGTAGCTCAGAGTCACTGGATATCATATGAAAAGTAAACGAAAAAGGAAGCATTTCACCATTCACCAGGTCATGTCAAAACAGTTAAAGACTCGTTTTTTTTGGTGTTACATATATTGCAACCATCAAAAGTTGGAAAATGTAGGAACGAAAGCCATACGAGTTTGTTTCCCAATATTATTCCAACAGCAACCATGAAATTGAAGGTCATTGCCATAACTGGACCACAGAATCAAACAAAAATAATCATAAAAATTGCAGTACTGGTTGCAATTTTCAGCAGCACCAAAAGGCTTCAGCAACACCAATTTTCAGCAGCACCAAAAGGTTTCAGCAACACCAAAAGATTTCAGCAACATCAATTTTCATTACTTATTCTTGGCTCTCTGTTTTTGGACATGTTGGATAGCATAGTGACCGCCTGTAAAGAAAATATAAATGTTCTATTATTCTAAAAGAGAGTAAAACTAAATAAAAAATGTCAGATGTTAAAGTACCAATCCCACAAGGCTTAAGTTTAATTTTACGCTTCTCCCTCCTTGATGGTTCACTATTTTGAATAGTCGTATCACCGCCTTCACTTGCATCCTTTGGATCATTATCGTCCACATCATGATTCGGGTCCTCTAAACTATTAGTGGCATCAGGGGTTTCAATGATCAGAGGCACAGGCGATGAGTTAAAATTTGGGACATTCTCAAAATTACCAATGACATTCTCAAGTGATGAAAGACTTGGATGACTTGATATTTGTAGAGTCTGTGGCGTCACGTATGGCATGATATCTGTTTCTGACAGTTGATATGTCATATTTGATGCCTGAGTGAATTCATGAGTGCAACCTCCTGAAATGGAACCAATATTATAATTGGATGTTGCTTGATCATCTTCTAAGGCTTCTTGGACATTTTGTGTGGCCTGATCTATTTCAACATGTGTTTGTGCTCTTTCAACAGCACGTTCTCTCCTACCTGCAACACCACCTTTTCCTCGCCTACGAACTGGGTGATGTAACTGGACAGGTTGTACCACATCTCTTCTATAATCGGCTGACACATGAACCCTGTCAGCCTCATGGACATATTTCAAACAATCAGAACCTTGATCTCGCACCATTTTTCTAAACATGTATAAGGCCTCATATGATGGATTATCACCAAGTGTTTTAGCTTCATCAACCATCGAATGAATATGCCGCACCTAAATAAATTAAAGCGGAAGTTATTTAATGACGCACCATTAATCTGATGATTTAGATCGGACTATCACTTAAACAATGAAAAACTTGCCAGCAACTACATTAAACAAAATAAATGACACACTAAAATCAATAAAGACACATAAATCACTTGGCAGCAACAACAATAAACAACAGTAATCAATAAATGGCATACCATAGTTTCATATGCCGTCGAATTAGGCACATAACCTTGTTGATTTTGAGGACGTGAATTAGGATTACCAATAACAAGACGAGTAATGCGCCTGAACCAAATAAGATATGGATCATCATAGCGAAGTGGTTCATTATTAACCGGTGCATCACAACTATATTAGAGACGTTGGTTCCAAAATGATAACCAATGTGCATGTTCCAACTCCCAATTTGTATTTGGTCTTCCTCGACGATCATGGCAAAAGTGGTTGGAATCAAATGGAAACGGAGTTGGTATAGCTTGTTGTAGTCCAAATTGCCTCATAACACGATCTGGCAAATGAACCTCGACCACATCCCAACAAAATATTGGAACTCTAACTCGCCATATGTCTCGTCCAGCATGACAATAGAGAGGAAGACTCTCAATTAAGTCATCGGAATACGGTTCCCAAATAAACTACATGAAAAAAGAAAAGAGCAAAGTGAGTCTTTACATTTACAATATTTATAAATAAGTAAAAGCAATGTACCTGATCTTCTATCATAGAGTCAAGTGCATCCCTATAAACTTTCAACACATGCTTGGTAGTATTCGTCCAACTAAGATGTGCAAACCATCTAGTAGCATGCGGACCCCTAGGCAAACCAACATGACAAATAGTTCTCGCATCTCTGTGGGCTACTATTTGAGGACGGAGAACAGTGACTCTCTCCCACGCCCAAATCTGGGAGAAAGAGTTTTAGGATTACATCTCTAAAAAATTTCATCCTCCAATAACACTACAGAGACAAATTGAAAGAAATATAAATAAATTATATGTACAATCATTAGGTATACCTGAAGTAGTGGCAAAAATCCGGCTATCTCATTTTGGGTACTCTGTGAAGCTTTACAAAGAAAATGATACAAGTATACCAAGGTCGCACTCCCCCAACTATAAGATCCAATTTTATTGACGTCTTCGAGCATAGGCAGGTACATAAGCTTCAAATAACCACCAGATGTATCCGCCATCATCATACCTGCAATCATCCAGAACATGAAACATCTTGCCTTCTGATTAACCATATCTTGTGTTGCCATGTTCGACAAATGTGGCTGGCTTAACATGTGTGAATTAAATGCAGCGACCTTGATGGAATTTGTTTTGAAGTCTTCACGAGAAGGAACAAAACCTAATAATCTTTGACAAATGTTTTGCCAATCCTCTATGGTCCTTATCATTTCATTACCAAGTACTGGATCACCATTCACAGGTAATCCATACAACACCTCTACGTCCTGCAAGGTAATTGTTGCTTCGCCTGTTCTAAAGTGAAAAGTGTGAGTTTCGGGACGCCAACGCTCAACTAGTGCAGTGATCAAACTACGGTCAATAGCAGGCCGATTAGATTTGTAAACACCATATAATCCAGATAACCTAATTACTTCAAGAACTCGTGGATGGATGGGACATTTCTCTATGAGCTTCCAAAAATTTCCATCTTCTCTCCTCGTATTAAGAATCATATTAACATTTCCTTCCCATATATCTTGTGATCTATGAGTAAGTTGTCCCGTTAATACATTCGATTCCAATGGACCGGGATCCAACTTGTATTCACTATCATTAGCCATAAAAAATACCTATGAAATACACATGAAAGTAAACTTAAATGTTAGCCCGAACTATTATGTAGTTTTTTCTTGGCGACATACTTCAAAAGTGATGTAAAGTTATGAATCACATTTAAAAATTTTAAGGTCATTCTCTTTAATTTGGAAGTGTGTTGTATAAGACAAACCATCTTAGACTACACTAAGCAACAATAGAACTTGAGTATAATCTTTTTGTTGATATATGTTAAGAATCAAAATTTACAGAGAATTGTTTGAATAGATGAGACAAATTTAAGGAATCACAGAGAAGAATATAGATTATCATTATTAGATAGTTTCATTATATGTTTACATCTGTACAGTAGGCTATTTATATAAATGACTAAAGTGCTAATTACAATAATCAAAGTTAACCAACTAATGAGTTAAGCAATTTAGGCTAACAAATTAATTATGTTATGTAACTAACTAACAAACATATACTAATCTAAAAGACAATGTAACAATGACTATAGCTATTCTCTCAATGCACTGCTACGCAATCTTCTTCAACAATATACAATTGTTACAACTTTAAATAACAATTCTGAGTTCAGTGACCATGAAACAATCCTTAAATCGAACTAAACAAAACAAGTTACCATATAACAACTTATTTTGGAATCCAATTTCATGAGTTGGTTGGCACGTTCTTCAATTTATACAAGATAGAATCCTACTTACGATTCAATTCAATTCCTTCGTAAAGAAAAACATACCTTAAGCAAAGAAACTACCTCTCGAAATACTTATGGTTTTTGGGAAGTAAATGATCAGACCCACAATAAAAGGAGACTCTTTCAATTCCCATATCAATGTAATCACTCACTCACTCACTAAGACAAACCAGATATTAAATGTACAAAATTTCAAGAATCCTTTATGAAAAATTCAATCTTTAATAACCATAAGACTAGCAAAAAAATTCATTCTTTCTAAGCATATGCTCAAGATCTGATAGCTAATTTATTATTTGAGGATTGTAGATTAAGAAAATTAAAAGAGTGAATACATTTTTTCTATTTTTGGGTATTGGAAATTAATTCTTATATTCTGAAATCTGTATAAAGACATTCCTCATTTGTCTATGCTCCTATGGTCACACACTCATAAATGGTTCCAAATCTGAAGGCTTTATAGTTCTTTTTTTCAGGATTAATATAATTATACTTATTTTGGAATCCAATTTCATGAGTTGGTTGGCACGTTCTTCAATTTATACAAGATAGAATCCTACTTACGATTCAATTCAATTCCTTCGTAAAGAAAAACATACCTTAAGCAAAGAAACTACCTCTCGAAATACTTATGGCGCTGAAATATTGTGAATCCCCTTTTCCGGCAACATTAACGACGAGAACCAGCTCTCAGGCGAGGGAATGAAAAAGGGGAAAAATATGAAATAGGGTTTATTTAGGTTAGAAGGTGAGGGAAGTGCGTTGACTTAATAAAACGTTCTAAAACGTAGTAATTAAACTCTAAAACGTTACTTTCAGTAACGTATTCCAACTTAAACTCTAAAACGTTACTTTCAGTAACGTATTCCAACTTAAACTCTAAAACGTTACTTTCAGTAACGTATTCCAACTTAAACTCTAAAACGTTACTTACAGTAACGTATTCCAACTTAAACTCTAAAACGTTACTTTCAGTAACGTATTCCAACTTAAACTCTAAAACGTTACTTTTAGTAACGTATTATAACTTTAACGCCGTCCCCCGTTAGTTTTGGTCTGTTTCTTGGCAGAATTAATAGATGGCCTAATACGTTACTGTCAACAACGTTTATACTAGTTTTGTAAAATTTTGAAAAAATATATTACTGTTGTAAATTGATTTAAATAATAAATTATTTTGGTAAAAATCTCTGTATTATGAAGTCAAGTTAAATGGCACATAACGCTTATGGATCATGTCATAAATGAATGTTAAAATAAATATTACCGTTATTGGGAGACCAAAATTAACAACAAATGCATGTGGAAGAGGTTCCACACCAATCCATTCATCATTCTTGAGTATTTGAAGGCCATATACTTGTTGTTGGCAAATGGTTATGAGATTAGGATCACAATGTCTACCAGATCCAAAGTTGAACTTGAATCTAGGCATATTGGATAGTGATTGACAAACATTCTCTGTCCATGACCTTTGCCAAAGTACCCAGCCTCCAAGCCTAGTCCTTCGCTTACCAAATCGAATATTATCATGCTCAACTTTCTAACTTCAGAAGAATATGCACCAATAACCTCCCTGAAAGTTCATTCTCATATTTAACTTTCACAGAAAATTTATCTACAAATCGGCTATCATTTCATCTACTAATTTAAGATGGAGATATAGTTAGGTACCTAAATGTTGGAGGGTTACTTGGCCAAGTTTGTTTATCTTGTCCATCAATATTGCAGTTGTGTTCCAAGACTTCCTTCCAGTATTTATGCTCCTTTGAAGCATGATGTTTGGGATTGTTGGTGTAGAGTGTTTCTTCTTTTTCTGCATAATTTTCTTTCTCTTTCACTGGCAAATTGAAAAACTCTTCGTAGACTTCCATTGCCTCGTCCATTAAATCATCTGGTATCCGGTGATTAATTACCTATGTCATTATTCTATTGTCTCAGTTTGAATTCATCTTGTTTGACTTGGCACGAATTTTAAAAAAAATAAAGAAGATTTTCAATCTTGTGATGCTAGAATAATGTTATGTCTATTGTACGAAAATATCATTTAATTTCGTAGTCCTAAACATGTCATGTGCAAAACTGTAATTAAAGTATTAAGTATTGTCAAAGAAGGAAAGGAGTCATTTTCTTAAACAGACTAAAAAGGAATAGTATTTGCATGAAACATATTATGAAAAAAGCCATATTGTTCCAAAGCTTTCACAAGTTGTTGAACGACAACAGCTCGTTCTTGGCCCAAATCAATCACTGGAATTTCTTTGTCAATAGGAACTGGAGCTAGTGGCCTTTCATGCAGTGGTAAGACATAAGTTGGAGGAACTGCATTTAATTTACTAGAGATCATGTGGTTTGCCATATTATTCTTCTTCTTTGAATGAATCTCTTTTTGTTGGTGTTCCTACATGAGATGAAGGACTATTTATAGGGAAGAGAATTGCACATCTCATCCTTTAAGTGTTTGATTAGTTACTTTAACCTACCCAATGTTTCATAAATGATTGGCAATCCAATTATTAGAAAATCAAACACTAGTCCATGGACCAGGTGATATATTGTTGGTTTCTATCCCAACCTAACTGTGTTGAGATTTTGCCATATACATGAAGAAAATTTGGTGAATTCTACGGATAGCAATAGAGCAGGGCGGGTACAGCGCCATATTAATGTTGTTAAATTATTCTTACATGACTCCAACTGTAAAATTTTCGTTGTTAGAACTTAGAAGTGTATCGACTTCACTACTTTTCACATGTTTATGTTTTCCTATTTTCTCAAAGATGGGAAAGATATAAAGTTCAACTAAAAATATAAACAGTTATAAGGAATTAAACGGAATAATGCAAAAAAAAAGTTTGAAGAAAAAAAAGCATAAACGAGGCAGGATGGGGATGGGTAGGGTAAAATTTAATCCCCCCCCCTTCCGTGCTATATACATCCCTGGTGTTGGTGTTAGGGTACTGACTTTTTAACTCGGTAGATGGAATGGTAGGGGAAAATGGTTGGCATGTATGACTTTGTCATTAGCCTAGGTGCAGGATCAATCAAACATGTGGGCAGTGTGGTGGCATTGCCAAGTTGTAAATAAGCAAGGTTGGCAGACTGTTTGCCATCGCATGAGATGGGCCTAGACGATGTTTGGTAGTGGCCAGTGCCAAGGTCGATTCAAATCTGGGCAAGTCAAGATGAGTTAATGGCAAGGACAAGTAAATGCAAAGAAAAATAAGACGAAAGATAAGGAATAGCACAAAGTCAAACAAGAGTTAGCAAGGCCAAGAAAGATGCAGGGAAGGCATTATCAGTCGCATGACAGTGTGATGTGTGACTAAATTCAAATCGAAAGTGGCCTTCGCTTCAACCTTAGGTGCGATGTAGGTCTTTTGGGCGCGAATACAACATGCACATTTCGTGCACATGGGGCAGTTTTCTGTATGTAATTTCTTGTGGGAAGATTCCGTTATTCTTGTGGCACCTTTGTATTTTCAAATTTTGAATCGCCTCTGCAATTGTGGATGTCAATTGAACTTTAACTTTGATTGGATTTGACTATGACAAATGTCGACAGGCTATTGGTTGTAATACAAAGGTGTCATATGTGTTATAAATGTACAACCTTGTGTCACGGCCTTAGACTTCAACTAAGCACACCGTACAGTACTTGGCAAGTCGCTCACAAATCTTTCACTATCTTACAAGCTCAAGTAAGTCTTTCTGACACTAGAGCGCTAAGGGAATGAAGAAAGACATGACCGAATTGCTTAAGATGGTTTTGTATTACTCAAACTTGGAAGATTTGCTTGGTTGTTGCTTGTTTATTTTACAAATGAGTGTCCTCTATTTATACTAATTACTTGGGGGATAACATATCAATAATAATTGTTACACAAGTCCCTACATATTTACAGTCATTTTTCTAGAATTTTTTACAACGTGTCATGACTTTACTACATGATCTTCTGCCTAATAGTTTCAAACTTGGGCGCGTAGACCCTCCGACTAGCTGTGAGCAATAGTCCCTCTTCTACCAATAAACGTCTAATTTTTATTGGGAAGCTAATTGTATAAGTCGGTTTCTCGGTTATGTTGCATTAGATCCTTGATACAATCACGAATTTCATAAAGGGGTTAGAGTGGAGCGGCAAACTCGATCTTATGATTACCTTGTGCCTAGGATGTAAGTGCCTTGGCAACTCCTCATGCATCATATCTTTGTGTTGGAATAAATTCATCAATGTTTAGTCTTTCGAAATTGTCTCTTAGTTTTTCAACAAGTCTTTTTAGAATTTCGTAATACATGTATCTAGTAAATTATGATACAAGTATTTAGTTATTTGTGCAACACTTTTTGCTTTCTATTTTGAGTAGTATAAATAGTTATGTAGTTGATGATTGTAATCGTCTCAATTGGCCTTAAGTAGTCTATAATAAACTTGAGCATTCTCTAAAGATACTATTTTCCTTCCATATTTCCTACAAATTTGTATTAGGAGCAGGTTTTCGTTCTTAATCTGGGGTTAGTTGAAGAAAAAAATATGGCATCCAAAACAAATGAAGGTGTTGAATACTGGAAGATAAGAATGAGAACACATTTGAAAGATGAAGGTTTGTGGACTATTGTTTCAAATGGCTTTGATGGGCTAAACAACGGTGGTGATCTTACAACAGCTAGAGATGAAAAATGTTGAGGCTAAGTATCGTCAAGATGCAAAAGCCTTGAGCAAAATCAAAATGGGAGTCTGAAGAGCATATTTTGCAAAAATTGCTACTTGTGAGACTGCAAAGGAAGCTTGAGATTCTATGGAAAGTGAGGTATATGGTGACGAAAAGTTGCGCACTATAAATCTTCAAACACATAGAAGAGAGTTTCAAAATTTGAAGATGATAGAATCTGAAAAAATTGATGAATATTGCACAAGAGTCATGAATATTATTAATGAAATTAGAAATGATAGTGATACAATTTCTGACCAACAAGTTGTGGAAAATATTCTGATTAATGTCAAAGAAAAATATGAGTACATTGTTGTTATCACTGAGGAGACAAAAGATCTTTCTAAGATTTCCATCAAAGAGCTAGTTGGATCATTTCGTGCACACGAGAAGCGGAGATTTTTTCGTGAAGATCAACCCAAAAATACGACTTTTCAGTCTAAAACAAATGAGAATTCTCAAAATTTCTCAAAAAATAACAGAAGAAGAATCACAAGCCAAAAAGCAAGATCAAGATGGTTGTTCCAATAATGTTGAAGAAAAATGTGAGAAAAACTCTAGTCTTTTTTGTAAAGTTCGCAAAAAGACTAATCACAATGCCGAAAACTGTTAGCACAAAGACAAGCCCCAATGTAACTTTTGTAAAAAGTTTGGCCACGTTAAAAAGGATTGATGACACAAGAAACGGGAGCAAGCAAATCTTTTGTGAAAAATAGGAGAAAGGAAGGAAGAAAACTTTTTCTTTGCTTCTAAATCTGATGCTTCAACAAAAAGCAACGAATGATATGTTGATAGTGGTTGTAGTAATCACATGACTGGAGATGAAAAGGTTTTCCTCTCAATTAATAATAGCATCACTACTAAAGTGAGAATGGAGAATGGAGTCTTAGTTGATGCAAAAGGTAAAGGCACTATTTCGATCAACATGAAAGGAAGTGGTAAGCAAATTCATGATGTTCTTTATGTTTCTAACTTGGAAAAAAAATTGCTTAGTGTTGGTCAACTCATGAAAAATGGTAATTCTCTTTTGTTTAGAGATAATTATTACAAGATTTATGATAAAAAGAGTCAAATCAAGTCATTGTTGAAGTAAAGATGATAAAAAGAAACTTTCCTTTGCAATTTCATCGCAATGCATTAAAAATGAAATTGTAGATGATTCATAGCTTTGACACAAAAGATTTTGTCACTTAAATTTTCATGGTTTGAAGCTTCTCAAGCAAAAGGACATGGTGCAAGGCCTTCCTGAGATACATACTAAGGTGGATCCATGTGAAAGTTGTATAATGGGAAAGCAACATAGGAAGCCTTTTCCAAAAGGGGTGTTTTGGAGAGCAAGTGTACTTTTGGAACTAATACATACCGACATTTGCAGATCAATGAAGACTCCATCTCTTGAAAATTGAAGGTATTTTCTAATCTTTATTGATGATTTCTCAAGAATGACATGAGTTTATTTGTTGAAAGAAAAGTCAGAAGCATTTGCTACATTCAAGAAATTTTTAAAGCCCTTGTTGAAAAGCAAAAGGGTTGCAGCATCAAAATCATTCGTAGTGATAGAGGAGGTGAATACATAAGTTGAGAATTTGAAGAATATTGCAAAAATGAATGCATTCAGAAGCAACTTACAACAAGGTATACTCCTCAACAAAATGGTGTATCTCAAACAAGAAATAGAACAATTGTTGAAATGACCAGAACTATGATGAATAAGAAAGGGCTGCTAAAATATTTTTAGGCAGAAGCAGTGCATGCAGTTGTTCACATCCTTAACAGGTGTCCAATAAAGGAACTTAAGGACAAGACACCAGTTGAAGCTTGAAGTGGAATTAAACCTTATGTAAGTCATTTTAAAAAATTTGGTTATATCTGTTATGCTCATGTACCTGCTGAGAAAAGAACAAAATTGGATGAAAAATGTCAAGAACGTATTTTTCTTAGTTATAATGATGTGATAAAAGGAAATAGGCTTCTCGATGTCAAAACTAACAAACTTGTTGTTAGTAGAGATGTCATTTTTTATGAAATAACAACATGGAATTGGGAGGATAAAAAGATAGAGAATACTGCTATCATATCTTAAAATCAAGAAGAGGATGAGAAAGATGAAGATGTCTCTCAAGGGGGAGAAATCCCAGATTCAAATGATGAAGAACCGCCTCTAAGAGGAACAAAAATGTTGAGTGACATTTATCAAAGATGTAACTTTGTCGGTGTTGAGCCAAAAAATTATGAAGAAGCAGTAAATCATGATGTTTGGAAGAAAGTCATGGAAGAAGAAATTCGGATGATTGAAAAAAATACTTGGGAGCTTGTGGTTATACCCAGAGAAAGAGAAGTGGTAAGTCTAAAATGAATTTGCAAAATCAAACTCAATCAGGAAGTAGATATTCAAAAGCACAAAGCAAGGTTGGTTGCTAGAGGATTCACACAAAAATCAGGTATTGATTTTTATGAAACTTTCTCTCCAGTTGATCGTCTTGAGACAATTAGAACTATAATTGCTATTGCTGCACAAAAAAAATCAAACGATATTTCAACTTGATGTTAAATCTGCATTTCTGAATGGAAAACTTGATGAAGAGATTTATGTTGAGAAACTTCAAGGATTTTTTGTTCAAGAGGGAGAAGAGAAGGTGTACATGCTAAAAAAATCTCTTTTCGGGCTAAAGCAAGCTCCAAGAGCCTGGTACAATGAAATTGATGCATAAAAATAATTTTCAGTGAAGCGAAAGTGAAGCCACTTTGTATGTGAAGAAAGAACATGACAACATTATCATTGTTTTTCTCTATGTGGATGATATGCTCTTTACAGGAAATGATATAATGATGATGCAAAATTTCAAGCAAGATATGATGCAAGCTTATGAAATGAGTGATCTTGGGTCGCTAAATTATTTCTTGGGCATCAAAGTTTCTCAAGTGAATGAAGGAATTTTTATTTCTCAAAATAAGTATACCGAAGGTATTCTTCAAAAATTCAAAATGATGGATTGCAGGTCTTTGTCCATACCATTAGCAGCAATTGAGAAGCTTAGAAAGGATGATGGAGAAAAGAAAGCTAATAGCTCACTTTATAAGAGTTTGATTGGAAGTTTGCTATATCTTACTTCAACAAGCCCAGATATTATGTTTGCTGCTAGTTTTTTTTCTAGATTCATGCAAGAACCAAGTCAAGTGCATTTTGGAGCTGCAAAGCGTGTTCTACGCTACTTGTAAGGAACAATGGATTATGGGATAATGTACAAATTTGGTGGAGATTTGAACTTAATTGGTTATTCTAATAGTGATTGGTTGGAAATATAGATGACATGAAGAGTACTTCTGCTTATGCTTTCTTATTTGGATCAAGAATTTGTTTTTGGTTATCAAAAAAAGTAAAGTGTTGTTGCTCAATTTACTACCGAAGCAGAATATGTTTGAGCATCCAAGGCTACTTTTCAAGCTATTTGGCTTAGGCGAATATTTTAAGACATTGGTGAAAAACAAAAAAGAGAGATTGTTCTGTATTGTGATAACAAATCTGCAATTGCAATTGCCAAGAATCCAGTCATCCATGTAAGATCAAAGCATATTTTCATCAAGTATCATTTTATCCGAGAAGCACAAAGGAAAGGCGAAATTCAGTTGCATTATTGTCAGACAGAAGAACAACTTGCTGACATCTTCACCAAAGCACTTTCTAGAATTTTTTTTTACTAATTTCGAGAACGCATTGGAGTTATCAAACAAATGCATTAAGGGGGAGTGCTGGACTTAACACATCAATGTTTAGTCTTCCGAAATTGTCTCTTAGTTTTTGAAGAAGTCTCTTTAGAATTTCGTAGTACATGTATCAAGTAAATTGTGATACATGTATTTAGTTATTTGTGCAAGACTTTTTGTTTTCTATTTTGAGTAGTATAAATATTGATGTAGTTGATGATTGTAATCATCTCAAGTGGCCATAAGTAGCCTATAATAAACTTGAGCATTCTCTAAAGATACTATTTTCCTTCCATATTTCCTACACTTTGTTCTATCTATAACCAGAATTCTCTGTGTTTGGTGGCAAAGGCTATGAACGTCGACTCCCCCTTTTTAAGGCCAACCACGAGCTACATGGCCGATAATTGAGATTGTCCTTCCGTCTTAGGTACCTTAAATAGGGACACGTTCATTATCCTTACTCCATAACCATCGATCATCATGCGACACTTCTAGAAGAACTCTTGCCCGAGAATTATGTCAATCGGCAGACAAAAATCGACAAGTCTTAGAAATACTTTTATCCATATAGGAGTAAATATTTTGGAACATTAAAAATAACGTCTTAAAAGTTCAACACCTCCAAAGTTATGTTATTTTGATGCTTAAAAATTTCAAAAGTCTTGATTTATCTTTTTATTTTTAACTCAAGATACAACACACAAATTGCTTAGAATCAAAAGTTTCTTATTCATGAATGAATAACAAGCTCGATTCAAACCTAGGTAATAAATTACATATAGTAATTGTAAATTAATTTAAAACTCTTATTTTGGTGGAAATCAAAATGATTAATCATAGATTTTGAAAGCCTCCAATGCTGCATAGTATACTGATTTCTTGTTGGCATAATGTGGAAAAAATTCAGTGTCCCATTTGAACGGTTTAAACAATGGGGGATTGTCTGGACCAACAAATGATTTTGCAGGCTCAACAATATTTGCTGGACAAAAATAAGTACCAATGCCTATACATGTTTGAGTTGTATTTGGCACCAGTCGATGTGCAGCACTTTCCAACTTCCCATTGGTCATTACCTGTATTTATAAAACAATAGAGAAATGCAAAAATATTATTTTTAGTTTTGTTGTTTCTATTTATTAATCCATGTGAGCCACTTGTATAACAATATGGATGTATATGAACATTTTAATAAAAAGGGGTATATCAAATATAAATATAAAAGGCGATCGACCCTTTTCCCTTGTTTTTATAAAAAAAAAAGAAGAAGAAGAATAACGTGTTGTTCAATTTATAGTTAGTAAACTTAAAATTTTAATCATCCCATTTCACCTTTAACAACAAATGTTTATATGAACAACATACCATGTTTTAGACCATAAAAGACATTTGGAAGTAAGGTAACATGCTTAATATATAAATATACCTTTTAATATGATCTCGTCTAGTATTTGTGCCCTTAAATTTTGAGTTTATACAAGTATGTACACACTTAAATTTGTATAAAGTTAAACAAGTAGAGATACATGCCTACGTGACATAATACATGTAGGACGTCACATAGGATGCAAGTAAGACGTGTGTGTTTACTTGTGCAACTCTATAAAAGTATAAGTACACACCAAAATTGAAGGGAACAAATAACAAAAGAGCCAAGTTTAAGTATGCCTAAAGGTGCATATGACATAAAGTTGGAGGACATGACAGGGCACATTTATGTATTATATCATAAATAAAAAGTTTTAGAAATACTACCATCATTGGCAAACCAAAATTGACGACAAACGCATGAGGTTGAGGTTCCACACCAATCCATTCCTCACTCTTTAGTATTTGAAGGCCATATACTTGTTGTTGATAAATGGTTATGAGATTAGGATCGCAATGTCCATCCATTCCCAAGGTTGAACTTGAACCTGGGCATACTGGAAAGTGATGGACAATCATTTTCTGCTCATGGTCTTTGCCAAAGTACCCTTCCTCCAACCCTAGTCCTTTGCTTACCAAATCAAAGATGATCATGCTCAACTTTCTTACTTCAGATGAATATGCACCAATAACCTCCCTGAAAGTTCATTTTCATATTTAACTATCACATGAAAATTACAAGTTGTTTGGTTTGTAATTTAGAAATCCGCATGACTATAATACATGTAAGTTAAGAGGAAATTTAAGTATAACTTTATGTAGAATCGAAAGTGAAATAAATAATACATGAATAAGTAAATCCTTTGCGGTCAATCTCACAACCTCTTTAGTTGCCGCCCCCTACTTGCTCATTTGCAATCACTACCACAAGAAAGTCACCACCATTTCCAAGTGACTTATGCACTTCACAACTTTCTTATGTTATAAGGTCTCAATACTTGATTTAGATGTCAACCCTAGTCAGCGAGCTTAATAGCACTTCTCAAATCAGGTTAGTACTTTCTAGCTGAGTTGAGCACCATAACCCTCCCAGTCATAACTAACTATTGCAGAAAATAATACATACATTCTCTCATAACGATAATGCATGTATTACTAATACCTACATAGTTCTTATCTACCAAATTAACCCATTAGTATAAGACCCATCTACAAGTTGCCATAATTAGTAAGAAACTAATTAATAGTACATAGAAAAGAGGGGGAAAAGTAGGTACCTATATATTGGAGGGTTACTAGGCCATGTTTTTTTATCTTGTCCATCAATATTGCTATTGTGCTCCAAGATTTCCTTCAAGTATTCATGTTCCTTTGAATTATAATTCTTGGGATTGGTTGTATAGAGTGTTTCTGCTACATTTGCATAGTTTTCTTTCTCTTCCATTGGCAAATTGAAAAATTCTTCGTATACTTCCATTGCCTTGTCCATTAGATTTTCCGGTACCCCATGATTAGTTACCTGTTTTATCATTCTATCTTATTTGACTTACATATATATAACAAAATATTAAGTGTTTAATACATAAATATGTTTTTTAACTTGATTTCAGTTATCATCTATATCGTCAAAGTTTAAATGTGTGTCACAAGGCATGTAAGACATGTTTGTCTACTTGTTTAATACAAGTTTAAGGGTGCACTTGGCATGAAGGATATTGGTTAGTTGGAAAACAAGTGGTTTTTAACTTAATTTTTCATGTTTAGTTGGTAAGTAGAAAATATTTTTTGATATTTGGTCGGTGAATGAAAAATATTTTCTAGAAAATATCTTGTGAAATTTGATTGGTGAATGAAAAATATTTTCTTAAAAGTATCTTTTATTTTTGGCTTGAGGTTAGAAAATACTCTTTAGGAAAATAATTTCTAACTGACAAATCAACACGACAATTGATATAGGATCTAGTCCTGCACCCTAGCTAGGACAAGGTCCCAATTGTTCCAATATCTGACCCTCAGATCTGATCCAGACTTTCGACCGTCAAAATATTTTTCAAAAATCATATTTTTAAAATAAAATATTGATGGTGTGGGGGGAGGGCTAAGGGGTTCCGTAAAAATGAAATATTAAGAACTTCAAATATTTTTTAAAAATAATTTTTTTTAAAAAAAAATATTAACTAGGATGGCAGTTGGCGTAGGGGTAGTGGTAGGGGTAGGGGTGAAGTAAAACTTTTTGAAATATTTTTCTAAAACAAATAAATTAGGAGTTGCCGAATGCGCTGGCTAGGGATAGGGGTAGGGTGGGTTGGATGGGGGAAGGGTAAAAAATGATTTTTTAAAAAACTTTGAAATATTTTCAAAAAATAAATTCGACAGGGTGGCTTTGGGAGTTTTGATAGGGGTGGGGCGGGAGTTAGGGGCGAGGGTGATGTAAAAATAAAACTTTTTAAAATTTTAAATATATTTCAAAGAACATTTTTTCAAACTTTTGAATGGCTCACTAACACCATTGCTTATGTTACAAATTTTTGTATGTATTTTACAGTCATTAATTTGCTTATGTTATTAAGGATAAATGATAAGATGTAATAATTTTAAATTTCCTTTACATTTTAACGTTTGTTATTACGTAATCTTGTGTGTAATCTAATATAGTATTTTAGTTTTAATGAATGATAAGTTTTAAGTATTATTTTATAAATTCTGTTACATTAACTTCCCGCGTGAAGCGATATATATGCCAAAATATTACTACTACTATTTGCATGAAGTAATCATGAACCTGAAAAAAGCCATATTGTTCCAAAGCTTTCACAAGTTGTTTGTTCTTCACCCAAATCAATGACTGGAATTTCCTTGACAATTGGAACTGAAGCTAGTGGCCTTTCATGCATTGGTATGACATAAGTTGGAGGAAGTGTTTCTACTTTACTAGATATGATGTTTGCCACATTCTTCTTAATTCTATGAATGAATCTAACCAAAATAAAATGAAGTCAAATTCAGTAAAATAGACATAAAAAAAAAGAAGAGAAATTTATACAGAATAATGTGTGTACCTAGTAAACAAACTTCAAGTTGTTAGTACTCTCAATCACTTTTTGTTTGTTTTCCTACATGAGATGGACTACTTATAAGAAAAGGAATTGCACATAACATCCTCCAAGTATTTGAAAAGTTGCCTTAACATACACAATGTTTCATAAATGATAAGGATTTATTGGCAATCCAATCATTAGAAAATCAAACACTAGTCTATGGACCAGGAGATATATCGTTGGTATCTATCCAAACCTAACTATGTTGAGGTTTCGCCATATGAATGAAGAAATTTTGGTGACTTTTAGGGATGGCAATGGACCATAGCAAATACACGTCGTAGCGAAGGGGATGAGCACGGGCACTAATGAAAAAAATTGGTGTCGAGGTAGGCTATAATTTACTTGAGTATAGAATTTATTAGTGAATCATGTATGCATTATAAAATTAACATAAGACAGCATAATTAGAACTTTAAACGTGGTGTTCCAGTGAAAGACAGTTAAAACAATACAACAAGAATTGCTTGTGTAGTGACATTTATATGATATTGTAAAAATATGATTAAATTCAATGTGAAAAAGGTGTAAGGACTACATATTAATTCAGTTATAAAAAAAAATTCAATATATTATAGAAAGGATGGAATTGATAAAGTTTATTAGTATGTGTTCTGTTGGTATATGATGTTGCGCGTATTTATATGAGTTCGGAGTCAAAAGAATAACTTTTTCTTTCAAAAAACATAAACAGAACATAATATTATTTTTAACCAAAAAGACAAAATTGCTCCTTTCTGACAAAATTGACGCCGTTACGTACTCTGTGATTTGTCCTTTTTTTTTCTTTTTCCCCTTTAAATCGCTCTTGTGGCAACGATTTTGTCCAAAATAAAATTTTCTAACATCGCTGCCCCTGCAACATTTTTCTAGAAAATTAAAAAACTAAAATCGCTATTATGACAGCGTTATTATCAAAAAAAAAATGGAAATGAAAATCGCTGCTAGCGCTTTTTGTCAGAAATTAAAAAGAAACCCGCTTTCTAGGCAGCGAATTTATCCAAATTTTTCAAAAATCACTGCCTTAAAAGCGGTTTTCTTCACAAAAAAAATTTGTTGCCCTAGAAATCACTGGATTGGTAGCTACATCCCCAAAAAATATTTTTTATTTTTTTAAAAAAAAAATCGCCAGTGGTGCAACGATTTTCTCAAAAATAAACTTTTTTTTTAGAAAAATCGTTGTTGGCACATTATTTGTATCGGAGTGTGCAAGATTACAATGTGGGAGAGCCTAGTAATGCTGTCATGCACTTGAATAATTATTTTTTTCCACCGGAGTCAATTGATAGGTAAGTAAAGTGATATTTTCTTATTTATTAAATTTAAATTATTTTAATAGCCAATATATTTATATCACTATATTATACAGGCGTGACCAACATCAAGATGCAGTGAATTCTTGTGCATAAATTGTGAAAAACAATGTTATGGGTGATGAACTAGTTTGCTAGTTGCCTAGTGATGAACCTTTGGAACATGAATTTACGGAGAATGATGAAATGTCTAAGGAGGAGGTTGCTGATATGGATAATGAACCTACTGCACATGTTGAAGATCAAAGCATTAATCATCAATCTACTATGATTCCATATTTAGATCACACTGAAGAAAGTGCATAAGATTTTATCTATACAAGAGATATTAATGTTCTATCCGAACTGTACTTTGAATTTCAAACAATTCAAAATATATTTAGGTTCAATTGTTGCAAACTAAATCTTTTGTAGTATTTAATTTATTTATTTTATATTGATTAATTTAATTGGTATATGCAACTAGGTATGATATTTATAAACAAAAATCAAATAAAATTTGTCGTAAGATCATATAGTCTTGCAATAAAAAAGAATTTCTTTGTCAATCCAAGAGTAAAAGTTGGAGATTTATTCGCAAGTGTCATGAGTTCGGGTGTAATTGGATGATTCACTTTAGAGAGATCTCAAGTGGTATGTGGAACGTAGGAAAAATGATTGAATCACATACTTGTCTTACGGATAACTATAAGGAGGATCATTTCAATTTGAATAGTAACATGCTTGTCACTTCATTGATACCATGTGTTATGTGAACCTAAGACATAAATATTAAGATGGTTAGTGAAATCATTAACAGAAAGCATCACTTGCTCACGCATAATTTAAAGAGTACTAAGAAGAGAATTAGTACATTAGTCTGCATTTTCTCTGGATTCAAAGAGATGTGGATATCTCTTCTTCATATCCTCCTCAGTCTCCCAAGTAGCTTCCTCAACAAATTGGTTCCTCCGAAGGACTTTGACTGATACTACTTCTTCTGTTCTCAACTTGTGAACTTGGCGATCTAAAATCTGAATAGGAGTCTTCTCATAAGATAACATATCCTTAATCCAAATATTCTGTTTGTATGATCAATGAAGGATCTCCCATGCACTTCTTGAACATGGAGATGTGAAATACCAGATGAACTGCTGATAACTCTTGTCGTAGCTCCAACGCATAAGCTACATTGTCAATCCTCTTGGATATTCTATAAGGTTAATATACCGGGAACTAAGTTTCCCCTTTTTACCAAATCTAATAACGCCCTTTATAGGTGAAACTTTTAGATATACCCAATCATCTACTTCGAACTCTAACGCCCTTCTCCTAACATCAGTGTAGATTTCTGACGATTCTGCATCATTTTCAACCTCTCTTGAATCACTTTCACCTTCTCCATTGCTTTATGAACTAAATTTGGTCCTATCAACTCAGATTTACCAACTTCAAACCATCAAATAGGAGATCTGCATCTTCTCCCATAAAGAGCTTCATAAGGAGTCATTTGGATGCTCGAATGGTAACTATTTGAAGCGACCCTCATAATGAACTAGGTCAAACTAGAGCTTCACATATTTTTCATGAGTTAATAATGTATTAAAATAATGAATTTTAGCATTTGAGGTCAATTTAGTAAGTCAAACGTCATGGGACGACCAAGACGTTCGACGACTAGACGTCTATGTGCTTGCATGTGTTCTTGTGTGCCTTTGCATGTTTTATGTGTTGTTTGGGTTTTAAATTGATAGGAGAGGATCCTAATACCTAGATGACCATATTTAGTGGTTTAACGTTCGTTACGATTCCCCAAGGACCACCCTAAGGGACCTTGAAGAGGACCAAAGACTTGGCGGGAAAGTTGCTAAGCACTGCCCAAACAACGACCCAGTCGACGCCTCACAAATCAATTGACGCCCCATCGTCTTGAGGTGTAGCTCCACACTTAGTGGTGGGAAGCTTATACCCTCCCCCCCAAAGGACAGCATCTGACCCAAATGACGCCTAGCAGGACGGGCCATCGTTCAAACGACGCCCAGTAGATGGGTCCGTCGTTTGAAAGCCTGCAATATGCCTACACATTTCGGCCAAGCTTAGGATGTTTTGGGAAACACCCCAAGTCTTTTAAATTGTATGGACAGTTGTTTTAAGGTTTTTTAGGTATTTACGTTATTTTATACTCCTAAAACCTAAGTTAGTTTTCTTTTTTCAAAATCAAAACCTCCTACCCAAGAAAAACTCTCTCAAAACCGCATTGAAGCTTGAACTCTAGGTAGAGCTTGGATTGAAGGGTTTGGGTGATTTCTTCACCAAATTTCATGGGATTTTCATAAACTAAGGTATGGTAATTCATCCTTGACTCTTCTCTCATTCAAGGAGCCAATCCAAACACTTTTTAAAAAGAGTTTCGAATTCCTAAATTCTTCTATTTTGAATTCTAAACATGGGTCTTTGCATGAAAACATTTTAATGAATGAAACATGATATTTTCAATGTTAGTTGATGAGTTTAATGTTAAAAACTCAATGAAACCATGCTCATTTGAATTCTCAACTTTTGACTTATGAAGTGGGTTTGATGTATATGATTAGATAATTTTAGAGTTATGTCTCTTAGGTTGTATTGTGGATTATCTACTGCCTTATTATGATGATTTTGTGAAATATTGAGAAAAGGTGGTAAAGTCTTGGATGAAGGGTAAGTTGATCTATCTTTCTTAGTTTTTATTGAATTGATCTTGAGTGGTATGGTCCAACTTTGGTGGCGGTGTTTATATGAATTTATGTGTGTATTATGATTATGATCTTGAAGGCATTGAATGTGTAGTAAGGAGATGTATAATGTAACTGCATGATATGTCTTAGGAAGTTGAAAATGTGTATCTTTTAGATGTTATGTCTAAATGAAGTATAATGTACATATGAAGCATGATAGTGTGTGAAATATGATGATTCTAGCATGATTATGTGTAGAAGTCAAAGTTATGAATGTGATGGTTAGGTGAAGGTGTTCTCACATGAACTCACACACACACTATGTATGAAAGAATGAAGTTAATGAATGAAAATGGGGGATTTCAGGGTAGACACTAACCGTGAGTAGAGATGAAGTGTCTTGACCAACCCTAGTATTCCTAAGAACTCTAGTGAATGAAGAAGGGGAATTTTGGGGTGGACACTCTTCGTGAGTTGAGATGAAGTGTTTATTATCAACCTCCCTATTCTCAAGAGCTTCCCAAAGAAAGGTTGGAGGTTGGATACTCTTCGTGAGTTGAGATGTAGTATTCAAAAGTAACCTCTAGAGATTAGTACTCTTTGTGAGCTGAGATGTAGTACTTGGTATAATCTCTTAACCAATAGCTAATGAATGTCTAGATCTCCGCGGGACTTATACTTAGCACCGAGAGGATTTGAATAAGGGGTGGATCCTTTTCGTGAGTAGAGATGTTATATCCAATGTACCTCTTGAGACGAGTATTCTTCGTGAGTGGAGATGAATTACTTAGAAGTAATCTCCTTATTCCTTAGTTATGCGCCCGTATAGGTATAGCTGTTGGAGATCCATGTAAAGGCTAAGAGTATGACCCTACCTTAGACAAGTGGGGATCCCTCATCCGATAGGGTTTAATACTTGTTGCACCTCTATTTTCCCCCAAAACGAATATCTTGAAGGAAAATATTTTTTTCCAATTAAAGTGACATTTTGAAAAGGAATTATTTTGAATCTAGAGTCGCCACTTGGAATTGAGTTTTGATGTTCCAAGTCACCTTATTTGAATCCCTCATCAAACGAAGTTGACTCTTATGGTCTGCGAAATCAAAAATCGGGTAAGGAATTCTTTTGACCGAAGGAAAGATATTATGCACCCCTCAATCCCGTGGTTCTAGCACCGTCGCTTTATTGACTTTTATGACTTGACTTAATTTTTTTATGATATTATATTACTTAACTTAATAATAAAAATGTTATTTACACTCATTCTTTGATTTATTTAAATATATTTAAAACTATCTTATTTTATTAGTGTATAACTTTTAATACATTTTATTTATTTACTTTTTATGCTTTCAATGTTTTTTTTTAGTTTTCTTTATTATTTTATTTTTACTATTAATTTCTACTCCTTTTTTTTAAAAAAAAAATTAGTTCTGTTTCTTTAAACAAACAAAAAAAAATAAAGAAAAATACTTCATTACATATTTTTAACATTATGTAAGTTTTGGTTTCTTTTCACTTAACAATTGTTTTTATCATTATTATTTATTATTATTATTATTATTATTATTATTATTATTATTATTATTATTATTATTATTATTATTTCAAGGCTTTATTTGTTTGTATTTTAATTTTATTTTTCTGTTTTGACAAAGAAATTTTCTAAACGAAAAGTTTTCTTCTTTTTCATTGCACGTTTTTTTTAAAAAAAAAAGAATTATTTTTAAACTCCTTTTCCTTTTATTTTTTTTCATTCTGTTTTCTCCTTTTATATATATATATATATATATATATATATATATATATATATATATATTCTTTCTCACGTTTTTTGTTTAAAACTTTTCCTATTTATTATTATTATTATGTTTTTCTCCCTATTTTATTTTAACTTTTAATCTCCTTTTTTAACGTCATTGGCATTAAAAGAAAAATCTACTAACTACAATTAACATCTTTACAGAATAACTACACATATTATCATTATAAAATTAACATCTTTGCATAATAACTACACATATGTAATAAACTAGGGTTTGTTATAGAAACCACCCTCTTTTCCTTAATGTACGAAATTAAATGACCCTTAGACACTGCTGAACTGTTTTTCAACTCTAAGACTGGCTCATTCGGGAACAAAAACTTGACAACTCGAGTCCTACAATCAACTAAGGCATAACAGGCGTGAAGCCAGTCCATACCAAGAATGACATCGAAATTTATCATGTCTAACTCAATTAAATCAGTCTTGGTACTCTTGTAAATGACAAAGGGACAATCACGATAGACTCTCTCTACTAGAATAGACTAACCAACATGTAGAAAGATTGAATGGTTCACTAATTTGCTCAATAAGAACATCAAAATTAAAAACTTGGATCATACCAGTAACAACATCTGGTGAATCCCCTTGCCCTCGACGACTAGTGATAGCACAAAGACGGTTTCCTCTCTGTCTGCCCTAAAGTAACTCAATTAGATGCAAATCTATGTGATAAAGCATCTGAAGAAGATTGGCTCCATTGCCCTCTTTACCATTTCTCTGCTTGTCCTTAGGATACTCTTTTATGAAATGACCATTCTAGCTGCACCTAACACAACTAGTGGAGCCATCAAGACACACCCTTGAGTGGCGCTAACCACACTTACCACATGAAAGAGTCTTAGTACCCCTTTGTGCTTACTACCTTGCGAAGGCGGAATTCTAATTCTGAAGTTCTAACTATTTTACACACATTGCTTCTTTGTGCAGGTGCACTTGCAGATGATGGATCAGGTCCTTTCTGCTTCTGTTAGAAAGAAAACCAGTTAACATTACTCTTTTTCTGCCCAAACTTATTCCTTGATGTCTTAGCTCTCTTGTTCTTAAACTCTTCTTTGACCTCAGCTTGTCCTTCTCAACTTGTTGTACATGGATCATTAGCCTTGTTATGTCCATGACACCTACTAGTATAGTTGTCTTACTTTCTTTACTTGACAGAAGAGACAACCCAGCAACAAGCAAGCTCGTTCTGCTCCTCATATTTGCTTCTCTTAGTTCACGAGGAAAGAAACACCCCATGAATGCACTCTCAAAACAGTCCAACTCACAAACGGTTACGTGTAAGCTCGAGTTAGAAAGAAACTTTTTTGAGATAAACTCTAACGCATGAAATGAATATGAAAGAAGTGAAGAAATTCTTAAATGTTGCAGCCCCGTAAATATAGTTGTGGCGCGCTTCACACAGATAACTAGTACTCTACGGACACGACTTCATAGACTATTTAGGACTCTTGAACTTTGTGCTATTATATCAAATTTGAAATACCTCGAGCCTACACCCTGGGCAAATATTTGTAACCATACAAATAATTACACAAAACTGTGTAGAAATGATAAATAAGAATTATAAAAGTGTCACGTAAAGGGTACTATAGAAAGGAAAATATATGTTTAATGAGTAAGAAAAATGAATCTTGAAAGAAAGGATAGGAGCGAAATAATGAAAAACTAAAATAAAATGAAACATTTCAGCAAAGAAGGAAGTTTTTATGGATTTGAAAGAGTAATAAATGTGTAGTTAAGAGATACGAGATTTAACCAGAACTTGACCTTTAATATGGAAACGTTTCAACATGAATTTTTTTAAACGACAGTTACAAAACGGTACTAAAATTTCTCTTTCACAATTAATAGAGGTTTGAAGTGAAAACTTTATTTAATTAAAAATGCAAAGAAAATTTTATAAATTGAGAGAATAGATAAATTATTTTCTAATCATTGAGGCATGCCACCTCAACATGCTCATATTTCTCCTTATATATATATATATATATATATATATATATATAAAGTAATTGAAAAAAATCCCTTTTTTGTTTTATTTTATATTTATGAAAAAAATAATAAGAAATTGCTGCTTAAACAATGAAAACAAAAACTTTTTGAACTCTATTCCTTAATTGAGTATAGAACGATATAGTTACAAGAGTTGAATTCGAGGATATATATATATATATATATATATATATATATATATATATATATATATATATATATATATATATATATATATATATATATTATTTGTATTATACTATAATACACAATAAATTGTATAATAATAAATGGCTTAAGTCATATGCGATCCCTTAAAATTGTACTCATATTTCACTTAGACTACTCAACGTAACCTTGTATCTATTGAACACTTAAAACTTAGCAGATTTATACCTATTTGACACTAAATGATTGGATTAACTTTTTTAGAAAACTTAACTAAAATAATTTAAAAGGCATTTTAAAAAGAAAAAACTAAAAATTATTTTTGAATTAACCCATCCCCACCCCACCCCCACCCACCATTTTTCTTAATCTTTTCCGTCAACACTAATTTCCCTTTGCACTAGGCCATTGTATCTCAATCGCCAGTACACCATTGCCTTCCCATTCTTTTCTTCATCGAATCTTATTCCTTTTACAGACATCGATAATACACCATTGATGTCCAACTAAGCTAACCGCTCATTCACCTTTCATTTTAATAGCATTACATCTTACATTCGTTGTCTTTATTTTATTTTCACTAGTCAACATCATCACAATTACAAGAAAACTTCTGTTGAAAACGAATCAATTACTTCACTCAAAAATTATCTTCATCGAAAATAAGGGACCTTCCCCGAAATGTTTGATACTATAATCAAATCTATATTAAAAGAGGAAAAAGGAAAAAGCAGAAGAAGAATTGTAGAATTGGAGAGGTAGAGATTATGGAAATTGGAATAGTCGAAGATGACAAAAGATGGAATAAAAATTGATAGGTTGGAAACAAAAAGAAATAAAAATTGATTTACGCGCTTCAAGAGAGTGATGTACACGTTTTTTGCCATTTCATCGCTTTGTGTCTAATTGACATCACTTTTGAGCAGATAAGATGTTTAATAAGTACAAACATTAGTTGAGGTGTTCAGGTGAATTATACAGACAACTTTAAGAGATTGTGGATGACCTAAGACATAGTAAACTGACCATTCAAGTGAGTTAAACAGTAAAATAACTAATTTAGTATTTTGTAGATTAAAAATTAAAATAAATCCATAAAGACACTACAATTATATTATAACTATATTATAATAACAGAAAATATATTTGGCATGACACTATTTTGGCATGAAATGACAGGAGCAACAAATTTGATGTAATTTGAGGTATTTTCGTAATTTCTCTAAAAAGCTAAGGGTTATTTGGTAAATTCATTAATTTTTGTACCTAAATTACCATCAAAAGTAAAATCACTACTCTTAAAAATAAAATCACTTTTGAAAAGTCTAAACCTATAATTATTACTTTCAGTTCACACTTTCCAAGACGTGGCTAACAATATTTGTATGAGAGGCTTCATTTATATTGTGTCATGTGAAAAGTGTTGGATCTCATTTAAGAAAATGACCCAAATCCATTTTTCTCTCACTTCATTAAACAATTTTTTTTTCTTTCTTACTTTTTTTACCTCTTTTTCTTTGACTTTTCTTTTCAAATGAATGCTCTAAATTTCTCTACTTCCATACTTATATAATTTTATTCATGGAAAATATGATATCCAAAAAGAAAATATTCATTCTATTTCTAACATTTTTATATTGTCTTTTCATCTTAAAATTGATTATTTATATTACTAAAAAAATAGTAAGATAAAATTATTTGTTAATATACAAAATATAATTAGTTACACTTTTTTGTATTTTATTATAAATATTTTTTCTTTGTAAGTGTAAATAAAATTTATAAATTTTAAAAAATTAAATGGAAATTAGTAAAAATACTATTTTATTTATGTTTTCTTACGAAATTTGTAAAAAAAAAAGCATAAATTTTGATGCTAATTTTTTTTTAAAAAAAAACGGAAAGAGTATCAATGTTCTTGACAAATAATTACATAAGTTGAACTGATTTCATGAAATTAAAAAAAACGGCAAGCATCCATAAATACCTATATAAATACATATTCTTTCAGTCAATTTATACAATATTTCTTATTTTTGAAATTCAAGCTAGGTGAAAATTTTCATCTCTTTAGCTTTTATTTTTTTATTTTTTTTGCTATTTAATTTTTGTGGAATTCTAAAAAATATACGATACTATAAAATTTTGATAAGGTACATCTATATTGGATCTTTAAAAAAACAAATTACACATTATCTAAGAATTTAATCATTTTAAAGAAATATGATAAATTATTTCGAACAATTTTATTATTTTCTTACAATATTAAAGATTTAACGACAATATATCAAGATATCTTGTTAATATTTGATTGAGATAAAAATAATTAATTACATTACGGGTCATATCAACAAGAAAAAACACTATCAATATTTATCAAAATAAACTATAAATTAAACGACGAAGTAAATGCAATAAAATTTGATTATCATAAAGAGAAACACATGAATATTAACAAAGAAAACAATTTTTTTTTCAATTTTTAAGAAGGTTATATATAAATCATCACGGACCATTTATTAATAAAATAATAGAATGAAAAAATTTATTCTAAAAAATCAATGTCTAATCTTTTATCAAAGAACACATAAATTATGATATATGCATGATCAAATTATAATTGTGTAATACAATTAATTATGACACATGTCAATCTTTGATCAATTTATTTTCACATTTTAAGGGTTATTAAATTAACTTTATTGATAATCTCTCATTTTAAATTTCCTTGTGATATTCATTAAACAACTGAATATAACGAGATTAAATAAATTTTCTTTCGTAATTATGATTGATTCTATTGCAGCGCGAAAGGTTAAAGTTTTAATGAATAGTCCATAGGCCACGAGTTCGAATCTTGATTAGGTCCCAAAAGTATATTTTTTAAAAAAAAATTAGACTCTTTGAAGCTTTTAAGATTTAAATAATTTTTAATTTCTTATCTTTTTTGGTAAATAAGATTGTAAAAGTATATATTTGGATCATTTTCACAAAAATTGAAGATTTTTTATTATTATAAGTTGAGTCATTACGATGAAAATAAATGTGAAGGGTATAGTATTATATGAGTTATGCTCCCTCACAAACACAAGTCAATTGCAGGTGATTATATATGCATGATTAAGTTATAATTGAGTAATATAATCAGTTATGATACATGTCAACCTTTGATCAAATTATGTTCACATTTTAGGAGTTATTAGACTATATTTATTGATAATATCTCATTTTAAATTCTCTAGTGATATTCATTAAACAACTGATATAAAGAGATTAAATAAATTTTCTTTTGTAATTATAATTGAATGTTATTGCAACGCGAATGGTTAAAGCTTAAAAGAATAATCTATAGGTCAGGAGTTTGGATCTATGTTAGGTCCCAATTTTATTTTATAACAAAAAATTAGACTCTTTGAAGTTTTAAGGATTTAAATAATTTTTAATTTTATATTTTCTGATAAATACGATTGCAAAAGTTTATATTTGGATTGTTTTACAAAAATTGAAGATATTTCTTTATTATAAGTCGAATCATTAAGATGAAAATAAATGTAATCGATATAGTATTATATGAGTTATGCTCCCTCACAAATACAAGTCAATTGAATGTGATTATATATGCATGATCAAGTTTTAATTGTGTAATACAATTAGTTATGGTACATGTTAATCTTTGATCAATTTATCTTTACATTTTAGGGGTTATTGGACTATATTTATTGATAAAATCTCATTTTAAATTTTCATGTGATTACTAAATAAATTTTCTTTGGTAATTAATAACAAATGTTGTTGCAGCGCCAATGGCTAAAACTTAAACGAATAGTCTATAGGTCACGAGTTTGAATCTAATGTGAGGTCTCAATTTTAGGTATTTTTTGTTAAAAAAATAAACTCTTTGAAACTATTAGTATTTAAATACTTTTTAATTTTATATTACTTCGGTAAATATGATTGTAAAATTTTATATTTGGATTGTTTCACAAAAATTGAAGATTTGTCACTATTATAAGTCGAATCATTATGATGAAAATAAATGTAATAGATATAGTATTATATGAGTTATGCTCCCTCACAAATACAAGTCAATTGAATGTGATTATATATGCATGATCAAGTTATAATCGGATAATACAATTAGTTATGATACATGTCAATCTTTGATCAATTTATATTCACGTATTAGGGTTATTAGACTATATTTATTGATAATATCACATTTTAAATTTCCTAGTTATATTCATTAAACAACCGATATGAAAGAGAGTAAATACATTTTCTTTCGTAATTATGAACGAATGATATTGCAGTGTGAATTGTTAAAGCTTAAACGAATTGTCTATAGGTCACGAGTTCAAATCAAGGCTATGTACCAATTGTAGGTCTTTTTTTTTAAAAAAAAAAAATAGACTGTTTGAAATTTTTTGGATTTAAAAAATTTTTAAACTTATTTTTTGTGGTAAATAAGATTGTAAAAGTTTATATTTAGAAAAAAATTGAAGATTTTTCATTATTATAAGTTGAATCATTATGATGAAAATAAATGTAATGGATATAGTATTATATGAGTTGTGCTCCCTCACAAATACAAGTTAATTGAATGCGATTATATATGCATAATCAAGTTATAATTGGGTAATCCAATTAATTATAGTACATGTCAACCTTCAAATTTTAGCAGTTATTATACTATATATTGATAATATCTCATCTTAAATTTACTAGTGATATTAAAAAAACAACTGATATAAAAGAGAATAAATACATTTTCTTTCATAATTATGAATGAATGCTATTGCAGCGCAAATAGTTGAAGTTTAAAAAAATAGTATATAGGTCACAGGTTTGAATCTAAGTTTAGGTCCCCAATTTAAGTATTTTTTTAATTTTTTTTAAGTCTACACGTCACGATAATTTTTTAATTTTTTTTTCAGGACTATGCACCATCGAAATCTTCATGATTTTGGGATAACTAACTATTATCCACATCTAACCCTAAAACATTATTCAATACTTCGTTTAATTGACTATTCTAACTATTCTGATCCTTCTTGTTAAAATTATATAAATCTAACAACAAAATAAAATCTTGAACAATAAATGAATCAACAAAATAAAATCAAACTGATGAGTGAAGTAAAGAAGAAAAAAAAAGTAAAGTAAGAGAGAGAGTACATAAGAAAGAAAAAGTCAAGAGTGATTTTTTTTTATGGAGGAAAAAAATAAGCGATTTTTGAGCCAAAAGGCTATTTGATCATTTACCACTCTTTTGTCAATTCATGCCAAAAATTGTCTTGCCGTTTGACAATAATCTTATAATAAATAATTAATTTGACCTTATTTAAAAAGTAATGATTTGACCTAACTTAAAAGTATTGATTTGACCTAACTTAAAAGAAAAAAAAGATTGAAAATTTTGATGAAAAAAAAAGGAACAGAATATTTGGGGGAAAATGAGGAGAATCTGACTGCAAAGAAAAATTGATTTGCTCAAAACACAAATTTCAAACTTTTTATTGAAATCCGCACAAAACAAAGAATTTCAACACATAATTTCTTATATGTTTGTCCATTATTTTCAATATAAAAAAAGAAAGAGAATTCCTTAAAACAGTGAAGAGAAAACAATATAAATTAAAACCTTCTAACCGATTATACCAAAAAAAGAGAGAATGAAAAGTAACTATTCTTCTCTTTTTCAGTTATTTCTTTATCTTTCCTTTTTTTGAACTTTATCTCTTCAGTTCTTCCGTCACCTTTGTTATAAATTAGCCAGAAAAAATATAAATAAAAGATTATGTAAATTCTTTTCTTTTGTTTTGCTCTTTCGTTTTTCCCGTAACTTGTTACTAGCTTTCTCCATACTAAAACAAATTTCTCTATTTTTTAGTTTGTCTTTATAATAAAATCTGAATACATATTTAAAGTACATTTTCTCATATAATTGAATATACAAATTTATACAATTTATATTTGAAGCATCTTCACCTCACCTTGTTTTATAGTGTCATCCATTTTCTGTGTTGTGCCCAAACTTCAAATTATAAACCTCTACTTATAGAACCTGAAAAAAGACAAAATATATGTTAGCAAATATTTATGAAATCTATACAAATAATTACACAAAAGTTTGTGCAAATGATGAACAAAGAATTATAAAAGAGTAACATGAAGAGTACTACATAAAGAAAAAAAATATCTTTCATGTGTAATGATATTGAAACTTGAAAGAAAGGATAGGAGGAAAATAATGAAAAACTAAAATAAAATTATACATTTCAGCAAAGAATAAAGTTTTTATGAACTTAGAAGAATAATAAATATGTAGTTAAGAGATAAGAGATTTAACTAGAATTTGGCCTGTAATATGAAAACGTTTTAGTATGAAGTTTTTAAATGACAGTTACAAAACAGATTGAAATTTCTCTTTTACATTTAATACGAACATAAAGTCAAAGCTTTTGAAAATTAAAAATAAAAAGACAATTAAAAAAAATGAAAAAATTCATTTCTGATTATTGAGGCATGCCATCTTAGATATGATAAAAAAAATGTAATAGATATAGTATTATATGACTTATGCTCACTCACAAATACAAGTCAATTAAATGTGATTATATATGCATGATCAAGTTATAATCGGATAACACAATTAGTTATGATACATGTTAATCTTTGATTACTTTATCTTCACTTATTAGGGTTATTAGACTATATTTATTGATAATATCACAATTTAAATTTCCTAGTTATATTCATTAAAAAACCGATATGAAAAAGAGTAAATACATTTCCTTTCGTAATTATGAATGAACGATATTGCAGTGCGAATGGTTAAAGCTTAAACGAATAGTCCCTAGGTTACGAGTTCAAATCAAGGCTATGTCATAATTGTAGGTCTTTTTTTATAAAAAAAAAAATAGACTGTTAGAAACTTTTCGGATTTAAATAATTTTTAAATTTTTTTTTTGTGGTAAATAAGATTGTAAAAGTTTATATTTAGACAAAAATTGAATGCGATTATAGAGTTGTGCTCCCCGAAAAATATAAGTTAACGAATGCGATTATAGACGCATAATCAAGTTATAATTGGATAATACAATTAATAATAGTATATGTCAACATTGGATCAATTTTATCTTCACATTTTAGCAGTTATTAAACGATATATTGATAGTATCACATTTTAAATTTACTAGTGATATTCAAAAAACAACTGATATAAAAGAGAATAAATACATTTCCTTTCGTAATTTTGAATGACTGCTAATGCAGCGCAAATAGTTGAAGTTTAAACAAATAGTATATAGGTCACAGGTTTGATTCTAAGTTTAGGTCCTCAATTTAAGTATTTTTTTTTAGTTTTTTTTTTTAGTCTACAGGTCACGAGAATTTTTTTTATTGTTTTTCAAAACTATGCACCATCGAAATGTTCATGATTTTGGGATAACAAACTATCATCCTCATCTAACCCTAAAACATTATTCAATACTTCGTTTAATTGACTATTCTAACTATTCTGATCCATCTTGTTAAAATTATATAAATCTAACAATAAATAAAATCTTGAACAATAAATGAATCAACAAAATGAAATCAAACTGATGAGTGAAGTAAAGAAGAAAAAAAAAAGTTAAGTAAGAGAGAGAGTACATAAGAAAGAAAAAGTCAAGAGTGATTTTTTTCTAGGGAAAATAGCAAGCGGTTTTGGAGCCAAAGGGCTATTTGGTCATTTACCACTCTTTTGTCAATTCATGCCAAAGAGTGTCTTGCCGTTTCGCAATAATCTTATAATAAATAATTGATTTGACCTAATTTAAAAAGTAATAATTTGACCTAACTTAAAAAGTAATGATTTGACCCAATTTAAAAGAAAAAAAATTGAAAATTTTGAAAATAAAAAAAGGAACAAAATATTTGGGAAAAAAAATGAGGAGAATCTGACTTCAAAGAAAAATTGATTTGCACAAAACAACAAATTTCAAACTTTTTATTGAAGTTCGCACAAAACATTGAATTTCAACACATATTACTTTTTATATATTTGTTCATTTTTTTCAATATAAAAAAGAAGAGAATTCCTTAAAACAGTGAAGAGAAAACAATATTAATTAAAACGTTCGAACCGATTATACAAAAAAAAAAGAGAATGAAAGTAACTATTCTTCTCTTTTTCAGTTATTTCTTTATCTTTCCTTTTTTTGAACTTTATCTCTTCAGTTCCTCCGTCACCTTTGTTAAAAATTAGCCGGAAAAAAATAAAAAATAAAAAATAAAAGATTATGTAAATTCTTTTCTTTTTGTTGCTCTTTTGTTTTTCCCGTAACTTGTAACTAGCTTTCTCCATACTAAAACAAATTTCTCTATTTTTAATTTGTCTTTATTATAAAATCTGAATATATCTTTAAAGTACATTTTCTGATATAATTGAATGTACAAATTTATACAATTCATATTTGAAGTATCTTCACCTCACCTTGTTTTATAGTGTCATCCTTTTTCTTTGTTGTGCCCAAACTTCAAATTATAAACCTCTACTTATAGAACCTGAAAAAAGACAAAATATATGTTAGAAAATATTTATGAAACCTATACAAATAAAAGTTTGTGCAAATGATGAACAAAGAATTATAAAAGAGTAATATGGATGGTACTACACAAAGAATAAATATATCTTTCATGAGTAAGGATATTGAAACTTGAAAGAAAGGATAGGAGGAAAATAATGAAAAACTAAAATAAAATGATACATTTCAGCAAAGAAGAAAGTTTTTATGGATTCTGAAGAATAATAAATGTGTAGTTAAGAGATAGGAGATTTAACTAGAATTTGACCTTTAATATGAAAACGCTTTAGTATGAAGTTTTTAAATGATAGTTACAAAACAATACTAAAATTTCTCTTTCACATTTAATACGAATATAAAGTCAAAGCTTTTCAAAATAAAAAATACAAAGAAAATTAAAAAAAAAGAAGAGAAAATGAAAAAAAAATCCATTTCTTGATTATTGAGGCATGCCACTTATCATGCTCATGTTTCTCCTATATATATATTGTTTATATTATACTCTACTAAATTATAAATTGTATAATAATAAATTGACCATTCAAGGGAGTTAAAAAGTAAAAAATAAAATTATTAGTATTATGAAAATTAAAAATTAAAATAAATCCATAACTACACTGCATTGATATTATAACTATATTATAATAAAAAATTGATTTGACATGATTTAAAATATAATGATTTAACTTAACTTAAAAAGTAATGATTTGACCTAACTTAAAGAAGAAAAAAGACTGCAAATTTTGAAATAAAAAAAGAAATAGAATATTTGAAAAATATGAGAATCTTACTGCAAGCAAAAATTAATTTGCACAAAACAACAAATTTCACACTCTTGATTAAATTTGCACAAAATAAGAAATTTCAACACATAAATATCTTACTACATAAAACTTTTTAATTTTCGAATAAAGATAGATAAATATTATTCATTTGAGTTTTCTGAATCTTCTACGTTTTCATTTGCGTCTTCATTTTCAGAATCATCTAAATCTTCCTTATTCTGATAGTAACTGCAGGTACAACATCTAGTTGATTTGTGTGGCCTGGACGTTTTTCGAGGGAGATTTTCTCAATATAAAATTGAATTTTGTGAAGTTTCATCATTAAACTGTGGATTATGGGACACGATCACCTCTAAACCAATATAATATAAAACAATTAAATAAATATGCACAAAAATTAAGAAAATATTATAAAATTTCAACTAATATTATCGTACTTACATTTGAAAAATTCAACCTCCCACCAAATGGAGAATTATGCAAAAATACTCACACATACCATGTTGAATACAATACTGTGATCTACTAGATTGCGCAAAATCAGATATCGAAATATTTGGAGTTACAAAATCAACTGTTTCCACACTTTAAAATTAGCATTAGTTTTAGAGGATCCTGCATAAAAGTCAAACGTGGAATAATAAGGCTAAGGAGTAGCCACCAAATGTGTGTTATTATCAACCAAATTATTTTCATCAATCAAATAATTCTCCACACAATTTCTACCATGACCTTCATCAGAGCTCCTTCTACCTCGACGTGCACCATCTCTAGGTGTTTTTTTTGCTATCGACGAGATACTTGTACCTGTGGCGGTTCCTCATATTGAGTGGGAGGATTCTAATCAGGATCAAAGCTCAATTGCATTTCCTGGGGGGGGGGGGGGCTTTTCATTGACTCCATTGATATACCAGCAACTTCCTCTTCACATTGTCTCATTTCATTAGATTGATTTTCATATTTTCAATCATCTGATCTCGGTGATACTGCATTTCATGATCCCAAGCCTAAAATAAAAAAATTTGTTAAAGATCGATATGATAAATTAAGATTTTCATATTTACATACTAATGACTTATGTCTTCCTGTTATGTGTTGATACCCACTTTCAACAACATGTTGTGGATTTCCAATGAACATGTCGGAATGCCTCATAAACCAACGGAAATAATTTGCTTGATCATTTACAAATGGAGGTCGAAATATATAATTTTGACGTTGTTTTCATAACGATTGTGTGTAGTTAAACGCATATATATACTCTTATTTTATTTTGGATTGTTTATCACGCTTAAAATGATGTTTGTAAAATTGGATACACTATCCAAGAATATGTTGTTAATAACCAAACTGTCTCACAACACGATCAACCATGTGCCACTCATGATAATTTCATAAATGAGTGGCAAATGTTCTGTCCAGACGAATTATCCTAAACGACATCACTCATGCAATTCATTAATAATATCTTCTGATTAAGGTTGCCAAATAAACTATAAAAAATGCAAGTAAGATAATTATTAAATATTTAGACAAAAAATAAAAATAAATATGTACATTAATTAAAACAATCTTATGAAATATCTTATTATTATTATAATGTCATATAATATTTTATTTTGAGGACCTCCCAAAAATCTTTGTATTTGTCATTACATTCACATGATTTTTTTTTGGATAGTGGAATATAAATATGAATAGTTAAAAATTGTAATAAAATAGGATAAAAATATGAATAGTTAAAAATACTAATAATATTTAAATACCAGATCATCAGTTAGGTTATCTTTTACATCCCTAATCTCACTAATTACAATGCCTCATTTTTTATTTCTACGTCAAGTTCATTAGTGCAAGCGCAGTTGGAGACTCAAGTTTATTGGTCCTTAGAGGGAATGGTGATGGTTGCAGGGGAATAATACTTTTTGTAACAAATACATTTTGTAACGACCCGAGAGCACCCGCTAGTCGTAACACGACGTACTTGACCTCGAAGAGGTCTTATACAAGACCTTAGCATTCATTCATCACATAGGCATAAAAATAGTGCAGAATTAAAACATTTCTCAAATAAATCAACAATAGAATTCTCATTTATAAAAGAATGGAACACTAAGTCTCAACACAACCAACTTAGACACCTCTCAACATCATAGGGACACGACCCTTTACAATTGAATGAAAACTATTAGAAGTCTATTACATGAATTAAAAGAAACTTCTAAGTTAAGTGTCCTCAAATTTTTCAGGACATACCTATAGATAACAATTCCAAGCACTTCAATCTAGGAAAGAATCCTCTAGATATCACCACATACACTTTGTAGTAAAAACATGAAGAAATAGTGTTAGTACAAATATATATTATGTATGATGACCATACAAATACATGCTAAAAGGGGACATTTATTTGAGATATAAATTTTCCATGCTATTTTGGTTAAAAATAACATCATAAGGCAAGTATAAAAAACATATTACAAGCCAATATTCACATATAAGATGACACTACAATATAAGACATGGTCATATTCATCAAGTAACTCATTTCATAATTTTAGTCCCTTCATCTAAGATTATCCTAAGACCCACCTAAGTATGACATGAAATGGCTGCCAATACAACCTCTTCATACACATCTAAGTGTTCTTCAAGACTACCCATGATAGAGATCATTCCTTTTCAACATAACCCACTAAGTGAACATTCGTTAATGTAGACACTTAAGAAGACGTTCATGCATTTAGGGTACTTAAGATAATAACATTTAATGACTTAGGGAACTCACTTTAGCGCATCTTCAAAGCCTACTCATGCCATGTATTGATAAAATTCCATATTTATACTACTTACACGTTGTAGAACCTATCAAATAACTAGAGTGCATATCCCACATGATGGGAATAGGCGTTAACTGACATAGAACACACTAGCTAGGTATGGAATCCGGTGACATAAAAATCCCACACCGTGGAAGGTGTTCTACATGACAAGAGTAGAACTTATGAGCAACCCATTTAGGCACATGTTTTAAGGGATATCCAAAGACATTCATCGGAATCTTTGCCTTTTTTGTGAGAAGGGCACTGTCTTAACCATATCCGCTCGATGCTAGCCTTAGTTCCCATAGAGTAGTTCATTCATATAGAAATACTAGAGAGGGCACCATCATTATGTCTACCAACCCATAGAATTTTACCAAGAAGGGCACCATGCAAGGGCTACCGATCAAGGTTCATTAATGATAGCTCATTGACTTTCTTAGATAAGATTTATACCATTCCGGCCCACCATTTCTAAGTCTATCATTTCACATAAGAAGGAGGCACCATCATAAGGTCTACCGCTTCAAGATTTTACATTCACCTAGGGATCTAGAGTTATCAAGAAAGGGCACCATTCTAAGGTCTACCGGTTCAAGACATAGCCTAGAAGACTCATTAATCATTCATAGAAAGGGCACCATACTAAGGTCTACCGATTGTAGACATTCATTCATTCATTACTCAAGAAAGAATGCCTAAGCCTACCAAGTCAAGAGATCACATTCAACATCTTTCATGCATCAAGGAAGGCACCTAAGTCTACCAATCATGATACAATATTACATATAAAGACCTTTCACATTCTAACATCATCACGTATAAGAATTGTTGACACCCACTTTTGGACCCTCTCCGATAGAAATTAATTAATGAGCTTATATATATATATATATATATATATATATATTATATATATATATATATATATATATATATATATATATATATGTATATATGAATATATATATATATATATATATATATATCTATATATATATATATGTATATATATATATTATGTATATGTATATATATATATATATGTATCTATATATATGTATATATATATATGTATATATGAATATATATATATATATACATATATATATACATATATGTAAAAAGTAATCGATGTGGATGCGGTGTGCTATTTCGCTCATTATTTGTGGAATATGACAAGTTTTTTTCTCCAGTTTGAATCTCATGGTTATCATATCTTTCAGTATGCGTATTTGAATTAAGTTCATATCTCCATTTTGTCCAGATTTTAGTTAAAAAAAATGTTTGCTATTCGATATTGATCTCTTAAAATGTGAACTACTTTCAAAATGGATGCTTGCTCCCCTCTTCTGCCTGTCTTGCTTGTTAATCTGTTTTACAATATTGTTTGGCTGGCTTGGTGATTGATTGAAAGTATTCAATGTCTATTTGTCGTCCTTAGAGTTAAAAATGCAGCTTTAGTTTGGGTCACTTAAGTTTCTGCTAATTGTCTAATATTTTGAGGCTTAGAAATCAAATTTCCAGCATGTTATTTTGTTAGTTAAATAGCATTAATCTTATTTGTTTCATTTAGTTTACAAAGATTCCTAAATATAGGATACATGTTCCATGGTTTGCGGAATGAATTGTATTATAGATTGTATATTCTGTTTCTTTTCCTTCATTTTTTTCCGCACAAATGTATTGTTTGACAGTGATTCATGACTTATAACCTTTGGTCAGTGTTTGTCTCGTTTTAGTTATTGCCAAATATTGTTGATACGATTAGGAGCTACTAACTTATACGAATTCTAACTCTTGTTGTTCTCATTTTGCTACATGTGAACTCACATGGAGTCCAAGGTGGACTCAAATCCTTTCCCTTTCGCATTTTGAAATGCGCCATAAAGGCTCAAATTCATTTTTTTCCCCTCTCGAGTCAGCACCCATTGCAAATGGTGAAGTGGATGATTAATTTGAAGATGATAAATAAGGGCTGGAAATTGAAAGATAGGTGTTCGGAAGAACCAGCAGATGTGTTGCTGAAAAATCAAATCTGCAGATTTGAGCAGCAGTACACATATTGTATACATTCGTTGTACACTGTTATACAGGTTCATGGCAGCAAATATGCAGACAAAAATGTGAAATATAGAGATGAAGTAAAATGCAGGTGTTCGGAAGCAGGAGATACACGCAGAGGGCTGATATATACGCCCATAAACACCGATATACAGTCTATGTATAGAAAAATGGGATTGGGTTAAAACCCAGAACTTGCAGCGAAATTGGCCCAAGAAAGGGCCCAATTTCATTGTCTCTTTCACTCTCCTAATTATTTTGATTATGTTGACTAATTTCATTTAGCTCTAACCTTAGAATTGATAATTAACTTACTTAAATCCCCAAAAGATGAATTACACTAATTTATTTTTATGTCAAGTATATGAGTAAAATGAATATCTTTAGTTAAGTCAAACCTATGTTCTTAAAAGATATATATTGTTTATTGATTTTCGCTTAACCATTTTATTATTTTAAAATATATATATTATTTTAAGTTAGGTGAACCTTTTATTCTTCCATTAATAAGAAAAAATGTGTTTTCATGCTCAAATTGATCAATTTGGTTTGAGTAATTATCTTTTAAAATGATTCAAAAAAAATCTGATTTAGTTAATTTCTATTCACTTATAATCAATTTCAAATACTAATTAAAGTTCCATTTTCTTAAAACAAAAAGTAAAAATTAATCTTTGTTTAAATGTTTTCTTAAAATTGCTCGAATATTGTTAATTATTATATTAAATCATGTTTCTAAGATAAAAAAAATAACAAAAAAATAAATAAATTATTAACCTAAAGTCATAGGATAACCGCGTGATAGCGGGTGCTTCAAATGCCTTAAAAACCTTCTTGATGCATAAATAAGAACCTCTTACCCGTTTTCTCTAAATTTATTAAGATTTAATCTGTTAAAATCTTTTTAAATCAAGTTTTCTTAATTTCTTTAAAAAGTTAAGTGGCGACTCTTTCTAAATATTCTTCTAAATCATTTTATATTTAGAACATTTCAAAAAGTGATTTTTCTAAGGATAGATTAATTACGGCATAACAGAAATGGCGACTCTGTTGGGGATTTAATAGGTTCTAACCATAATAGACTTAGGTTAATTATTAATGTTTTTGGCATATGCTTATTTGTTTGCTTATATTACATGCCTAATGCCTTATTTTTTATGCTTATGTGATATAAACTGTTTATCTGTTATTATTTTCATTAATTGTATTTTATATTGCTTTATAAACTGTCAATCCGTTCATATTCTTCACTTATTGGAAATTCACATTATCACACGTACACGCGAGGTGTGCTTTGTGCACCAGCAAACTTCTTTCAAAGTTCCTAAAGTTAGGAGAGTTGGTATGTGCGCGGGGTGTCCGAATCTTTTTCCGCATAACCGCGTAGCCTTCTCACTCGAGTTGTCCACTCGGGAGCCTTGTGTCTAGAAAACCAAATCTTAGAAAACATAAGATAGAGCTAAACCACCCCTCAATTTAAGTCATCCATGCATATGCCTTAGATGGATCGATCAAGGGTATCGATTCAACATTTAAGAAGTCCACCCTTACGTCAATGGGTTTCACGACCCAACTACCAATGAACATGTTTTGTGCAACGTGATAATGATAGATGGATCCAACCCTAAATTTGACATAGCGAGTTTGGATGTTATATGTTTATTTTTTTTTTTAATTTGTAGATGAATTCAGTCCCTCAAGTGCCCAAAATTAGGATGGTCGAGGGTTTTCCGTACAAATTGAAAACCTGGTGGGAGAATTTTACTCCAAGTGAAAAATTAGTAATTGCAAAAAGGTTGGGGTGCCTCCCTATGCTATTCAAGGTTAACCCAGACAAACATATGATTAGAGCGTTGATTCAGTTTTGGGATCCAGATCGTGTTGTGTTCACATTCAAAGACTTTGAACTAACACCTACATTGGAGGAAATATATTATTTTACCAGTTTGAAGTATCGAGGAAAAGGTCAAATTATTCCTCACAGTCAATCAGGGAAGAAATTTCTTCGCTACTTAGGACTAAAAATGAAAAGAAACTTCGATGCTTCGAACATAATTGGGTTTCTCTGGATTACTTATATGAAAGGTATGGACGCTCAAATAGTTACAAGTGTTTAGGAAGGAATTCTCTTGCACTCTTGTTCATTGGCAAGCTAGACGCCCTATTGCATTTACTGTTGCTTTACTAGGAACTTTAGTGTTTCCACGAGAACATGGTCATATCAGCACATGCATATGTTCAGTGGCTCGTATACTTTTTGAAGGTGTTAATGGCGAAGAGCTCACTCTAGTTCACATGATTTTAGCAGAAATATTTCGAGCTCTTGGGAAATGTAAGAGAGGGGAAGCAAACTTCTTTGAAGGTTGCAACCTTCTTTTACAAGTGTGGGCACTGGAACATTTTCACAAGCGTAAAAGTATGGATGACATATGCTTTAGCAACGTAAATAATATTGACAGTTTTTTCGACAGGACAAAAATGTTTGTATCTCCGGTTGGTACTGATGATTGGTATGAATATCTGACCTCCTGCACCAATGACCAAATTCAGTCAAAATATCCATTACTCTCGCATTCCCCGGCATATATCAGATGCAAGAGGTTCTACAATATCGAGCTTATTGGGTTAAAAGGTCTCCAACCTTATGCCCCGGTGCGTGTACTTCAACAATTTGGTCGAGCACAAGTAATCCCTCTTCGAGCCAACATGAGTGTTTCTGAAGTTTCCTTCGGACCAAATTCAAAGTTCTTAGAGCCAGAGAGATACTTCATGAATGGAACAATATTCTCACGATGGATATAGGAAAGGATCCCGAAAGATAAATTCCAGAATATCAGGTGTAGCTTCGAGAAGATCGCAACAACATGAGTCCAGAAGGCGAACAAGGTTTTGAGGATATTGGGACGACGATCTGGATAAGGCATTCTCATCTCGGAACAAAAGCGGTCGTCCCTGAAATGTGGGCTCAAATGGAAAGTATAATGCAATATTTGGATAATGCTGGAGCAGGGCCTAACAACGTGGAAGCGTCATCATCACTTCCTCCACCGGAATTATTGGTAACAACATTCAAGCTGAATCTTAGAATTGTCCTTATTTTGTGTAATTTTGATGTTGTACCATTTTATTTGTATTTAATGGTTATTTTGTCTTTGTGTTCCAAACTCGAGTTGTCACAAATTAATGGCTTGGATCAATCTATCATAATCACATTATGTTTGACGTTTAGGCCTACCTTTGTCATAAAAAGGTCACAAATCTAGGACGCGATATAAATTATTTGTGTACTGCTTGATATAATTGTTGTGTGTTGTGATGTGCTGTTTTGTCTAAAGCAGAATTAATCCACTATTATTTTTAGAGCACCCTAAGCATATATTAAAATTCACAACAATAAGGTCCGTCAGAATCATTCTTGAAGTGTCGTTGGAGTTTCTCAGAAATATACATCCATTTACTCCAAATTTCTTAAATTTTTATTCATCCATCACAGGAAGGTCAATTTGCTAGAATGTCCAAAAAAGACGTCAACGCACCAATCTCACCCAGTACTTCGGTTGACAGAGAAACTAAAGAGTTAATGTTCAAAAAATCTATCGAGACTAAAGAAAGGATAGCTGCAGCCAAAAGGAGACTTGCAATACTGGACAAAACTGAATGGACGCTATGAGAGAGAATTATTGAGGTTGACATGGAAACAACCTCTGTGAAAAGAAAGATTGCAAAAATAAATCAAGAGATAATTAATATCACTAAAGCAACTGCAACGATCCCCGAAATTGAACGAGACATTAAAAAGATAAATTTCGGGAATGCTTCTTCCATGAGAGGAAAAGGAAAAACAAAAGCAGGTTCAGATGATGAGAGCACTGGATCGTCACCCTACGGTTGAAAGGGAAATAAAGGAGTGTGGGGTAGATTTAGGTTCATGTAACGTACCTCTTATGTCTAAGTTTATTTGTAATCAAGAACTACGCGAGACTTGAGCCCATAAGGGGGTACGTAAGAGGCTCTTATCGATCCTAGTCTCTCTATCAATTTCGGGAAGGGTAGGTTTAAGTTATCTTATGTAATTCGAACTACGTCGGGCCTGATTTCCTTGGTGGATACGTAGGCAGCCTACTTAAGGCTCGGTCCCTATCTTTTTAATTTTTATTCTCCATTATTAGTGAAAGATTCTGAAAATTTCATGAGTGGGAGAATTTAACAGCATTCTACGCAAGTCGACCTTCCTAATTTTATCACAGAAAGATTCATTTCCATTAGAGTCCACTCGTTCACCCAAAATATTTCCGTGGATTAATCTGCTTGAAGAAAAATGACACTTATGTGTTTATTATATATATATATATATATATATATATATATATATATATATATATAATATATATATATATATATATATATATATTATTTGCATATCTCGTTAAAAACAAAGAATAACATATGTGTCTTTTGAGCGATTTTTCTCTACAGGTAAACATTGATCTGTGTTGAGGTCAAACTGGCAGACCATCCCTTTTTTACAAGATCTAAAGCAATCATACCATCTTTCCCTGATCACTCTCTGGATAAAGGCAAAAGCAAAATGACTGGTACTTCTGAAGAAACGGGAATAGTCGATGTGACCCTCAGAAATGCTGAACTCACTGATCAGAGTGAGTTGATCTCTCAATTAATGCAACGAATTACAGATATGCAAGAAGAGCTTCAACAAACCAAAGATTTGGCCAAACTGGCCGTTGCATCGAATGAACCACCCCTTGAAACTACAAGACCTCCTCATCATTTTCCATCATTAAGTTCTCTGTTACCCAACTACTTCCCGATCCATACCATAGGACCCATAACTTCCACTTTTAATCCTCATACCATTGACATAACTGTATCCAACGCTCCTTACGCCAGCACGTCCTACCAAACACCACCACCAATACCAAATCAGGACCAACCACCTAACACTAATCACTCCTAAAATTTCACGCAAACCTACCAAATCCCACCCTCAGTCTCCAATAATCCATGTGTTTTTCCTAACAAGTCGACATACCCTTCCGTAACATTCCAAATTCCACCAGCCTACACAATCCCTGAACCATGTCCTAGCTTTCCTGTTCAACCGGAGCTGGATCACTATGAAGAGATGGAAAAGGAGTGGAGGCTCAGAGAAGAAAAGCATGAACAAGAAATGAATGTCATGAAGGAGGCCATCTCTGAAGCAGTTAAAAGTGTTCAAACTTCAAGGAAAATCACAGGACTTGAGTATGAAGACCTTTGCATGCACCCTGATTTGGAAATACCCGAAGGTTACCAAATTCCAAAATTTGAAACCTTCAATGGTATTGGAAATCCCATGGCTCACTTGCGAGCTTATTGTGACAAACTTGTGGGTATTGGAAAAAATGATGCATTAATTATGAGGTTGTTTTGTCGAAGCCTGAGTGGGGAGGCGTTAGAATGGTTCACGTCTCAAGAACTCCGTCAGTGGTCTACATGAGGGGCTCTAGCCAAAGATTTTTTTGGAAAGATTCCAGTTTAATGTCGAAGCAGTCCCTGATAGATCCTATTTGGAAAAAATCAAGCAAAAGACCACGGAGGACTATCGTGAATATGCGTGTCGTTAGAGGAAAGAAGCTGCAAAGGTACAACCTGTGATGACTGAAAGCGAAATAACCTCTGCTTTTATACGAGCTCAAGAGCCCGAGTATTATGAAAGGATGTTGCCCATGATGGGACAAAAGTTTTCGGAGCTGATCAAAATGGGAGAAGCCATAGAGGATGGACTCAAAAAAGGGAAGGTTACGAGTCTCACTGCTTTGCAGGCCGCCAATAAATCCTCAACATCCATGGCCGCAGGATTTGCTAGGAAAAAGAAAGAGGATGTCTCCGTTGTATCTTTTATCCCAAGGTCAAGGCCACAAAGGTATTTTGGGTCTGGTTCTGCCATTGGAAACACCAACCGATTCTCCACCGTTAATAATTACCAACTACCTCCACAAGCTCCACTTCCAATCTACTATGCACAGCAGAACTACCAACCATCACCACCTATATACCAAAATCAACCACCAACCTACCAAAATACACCACCAAATCACCAAGCCAATATACCAGCCTACCAAAGTCCTGGACAAAACAACCCAAATACCAATAATTTACCCCGCCCCAACCTAGAAAGAAAGCCTCTCAGAGTTTTCACTCCTTTGGCAGAAACACGTACCCAACTTTTTGAGCGTTTGAGAGCAGCTAGATTGATCCAACCAGTAGACGCAAGGACAATTAATCCCACAACAAAGTTCTTTCGAGCGGATCAACGATGCGCTTACCATTCTGAAGGAGCAGGACATGATACAGAAGGGTGTATCAATTTAAAACATAAGATTAAAGATTTGATCGATAATAGAGTCATCACTCTTCAGGCCCCTTCCCCTAATGTGAATCTTAACCCATTACCGAATCATGGGGAAGCGAACATCAATATGATTGAAAGTGACGATGATTGGATGGCTAATGGGATCGTCGGTAAAACAAATGTCAACTCACTCATACCAACAGTGGCCTCTTTGACCATAAAGGCTCATCCAGAGTTTGTTGTAATAACTGCACCTCATCAGGCATTTGTTTTGGCAAAGGAAAGAAACAACGAGCAGTCCAAAGAAAAGTTCATTGTCCAGGCGGCTACAGCTCAAGGGATGACACGTTCTGGAAGATGCTATGTTCCGGAAGAGTTAGCTCAAGAAACACGAAGAAAGGAGAACCAAAAAAGGCCAATCACAGAAGGTGAGGCTGAAGAGTTTTGGCGAAGAATGCAGCCTAAGGAGTATTCCATTGTCAAGCATTTGGAGAAAACTCCCGCTCAAATTTCTGTTTGGGCTCTATTGATGAGTTCTGAGTACCATCGGGAAGCATTATTGAAGGTACTTGATGAAGCATATGTACCGATGGGAACAAGTGGTGATAATCTGGCAACTATGGTTAGCCATGTCATTGGGAGTCACCAAATCTCTTTTCGAGAAGAGGAGTAACCAATTGAGGGAATGATGCACAACCGTGCCTTGTATATCACTGTCAAATGCAGGGACACGTTTGTAGCTCGAGTATTGATTGATAATGGTTCAAGACTCAATATTTGCCCGTTATCAACCTTTACTCAGCTAAATCATGATGTTGGAAAAATCCGCCAAAGTCGCATGAATGTAAGGGCGTTTGATGGTTTGCAAAGAGAGACCATGGGGGAGGTAGACTTGTGTATCCAAATGGGGCCTGCAGAATTTGTCACTGAAATCCAAGTGATGGGTATATCCACAAGCTACAATATGTTGCTAGGAAGACCATGGATCCATGCGGACGGAGCAGTTCCATCCACATTGCATCAAATATTGAAGTTCATCTGGGAGGACCATGAAATTGTCATTCATGGTGAAGGGAGTAATCGTAGTTACCCTGGTTTCTCTGTTCCCGTTATTGACGATTCATCTCAAGGTACTGACTTTCACATGGTGGAGATAATGAATGTTTCTTTCGAAGATATAACACCGCCGTCTGTGTATAAAATGCTTGCCACAACTATGCTAAGAAGCGGTTTTGAGCTTGGACGTGGGTTGGGCGAGAATTTGGATGACATATCCAAACCTCTTCCTATCCCACTTCAAAATTTCCGCTTTGGCGTTGGTTATACCCCAAAAGAGGAGGAATTATTCGAAGTAGAAGCAAGGAAGAAACATGGCCTTGATATACCAAAGCCTATTCCAGAATTGTACCAGTTATTTGTGGCTAAAGCTTTAGAGCCCGAGAGTGATGGTGTAGTGGAAGGGATGGGACGATTGTTTGATGAAGGAGATTGTGCTGTGATCTTGAAAGAATGCATTGAGACACCCACCATACGAGATGCCAAACCTGAATAGATGCTACAGAATTGGGTGGCCACTCCACTTATGATTCATCGAATTGCTTGGTAGACAAAGACAAGATTTGAAGTTTTACTTTTGAAAATCGGTGTAGTTCGGACGAAGCCCGAAACAACATTTTATGTCACTTTATTTTCATCGTAATGTTTAAAAAGGAAATGACTCACGTTGACATGAATCATGATCAAGGTTTGTATGCCTTTTTTCCAATGAAAAGCCTCGTTTATTTTTTATCTTGCCGTTGCAAATTACTTTCTAATATATATACATTTAAATTCTTTCTATCTAACATGATTTCTTTATTTTCTTTTCAGTAAAAATGAATCTAAACTCGCCAATATCATGACATGTCATGAACACGATGAACTAAGTAAAGTCAATGAAAATGAATGTGAAGAATATGATGAGGAAACTATGATGCCTGAACACCTTACTGACGACTTGAGGAACCTTGCAGATAATAAAAATCCCAACCTAGATGAGACAGAAATAGTCAACTTAGGAGATGACGAGTCGGTTAGAGAAATTCGAGTCAGTATCCATTTGACAGCAATAGAAAAGGAAAAATTGGTCGAGCTACTCAAACAATACATCGATGTGTTTGCCTGGTGTTATGATGATATGCAAGGATTAAGCACTGATATTGTTTCCTATAGGTTGCCTATCAATTCAGAGTATTGTCCGGTAAAGCAGAAAACCAGAAAGTTCAAATCTGATCTGAGTTTAAGAATAAAGGAAGAGGTCATGAAGCAGATCGAATCGTAGGTCGTCGAAGTGACTAAGTATCCCACTTGGTTGTCTAACATTGTTCCAGTAGCGAAGAAAGATGGAAAGATTAGGATATGCGTGGATTATCGGGATCTCAACAAAGCATGTCCAAAAGACAATCTCCCGTTGCCAAACATCCATATACTCATTGATAATTGTGCCAAGCATGAGTTTCAATCTTTCGTGGATTGTTTTGCGGGATACCACCAGATCTTAATGGATGAAGAAGATGCAGAGAAAACAACATTCATCACCCCTTGGGGAGTCTACTATTATCGAGTTATGCCGTTCGGCCTCAAGAATGCTTGAGCCACTTACATGAGAGCTATGACCACCATATTCCATGATATTATCCACAAAGAAATGGAGGTGTATGTGGACGATGTCATCATAAAATCCCGCGAGAGTTCACATCATCTGACGCACCTGGAAAAGTTCTTTGACAGGTTACGTAGGTATGATTTGAAGTTGAACCCAACCAAGTGTGCATTTGGAGTACCTGCAGGGAAGTTACTCGGTTTGATAGTTAGTAGAAGAGGTATCGAGCTTGATCCTTCCAAGATCAATACAATTCAAGACTTGCCTCCTCCAAAGACTAAGAAGGAAGTAATGAGTTTTCTGGGGAGACTGAATTACATCAGCCGATTCATAGCCCAATCAACGGTGATCTGTGAACCCATATTCAAGTTGTTACGAAAGAATGCGCAAACCAAGTGGACCGAGGAATGTCAGAAGGCTTTGGACACTATCAAAAGTTAGCTTTCAAATCCGCCAGTACTGGTGCCACCACTCACAGGTAGTCCTTTGTTATTGTATTTATCCGTCTCTGACAACGCATTTAGGTATGTGTTGGGACAACATGATGAAACTGGAAGAAAGGAGAGAGCTATATACTACTTGAGCAAGAAGTTCACATCGTATGAGGCTCGTTATACCATCTTAGAGAGAACTTGTTGTGCTTTGACTTGGGTTGCTCAATAATTGAGACATTATCTGTCGCCTTATACAACACATTTTATTTCAAGAATGGACCCACTCAAGTACATATTGCAGAAGGCAATGCCCACAGGAAATCTAGCAAAATGTCAAATGTTGTTGAGTGAGTTTGACATTGTATACATGACTCAGAAAGCAATCAAGGGCCAAGCCTTGGCCGATCACCTTACTGAAAACCCAGTAGATAAAGGATATGAACCACTTAAAACGTATTTCCCTGATGAAGAAGTTATGTTTGTAGGGGAAGACATATCAGAATCATATCCTGGTTGGAGAATGTTCTTTGATGGAGCAGTTAACTCTAGAGGATCAGGAATTGGAGCAGTATTGATATCTAAATCAGGACAACATTTTCCAGCAACAACGAAGCTTAGATTTTGATGCACTAATAATATGGATGAGTACGAAGCTTGTATTCTTGGCATCAAAATGGCTCTTGACATGAATATTCAAGAATTACTGATAATTGGTGATTCATACTTGTTGATTCATCAAGTTCAAGGAGAATGGGCCGTGAAGAATCCTAAAATCTTACCTTACGTACAACTGGTACGGAGGTTATGTAAAAGATTTAGGAAGACCGAGTTCAGACATACCCCGAGAATACAAAATGAGTTTGTTGATGCTCTCGCAACCATAGCCTCCATGATACAACACCCAGAAAAGAGTTACATTGACCCACTTGAGATAGGTTTAAAAGAACAACCAGCACATTGTTTACATGTGGAAAAGGAATCGGTTGGAAATCCATGGTATATCGATGTGAAAAGGTACTTAGAAGCTGTCGAATACCCTGAAAAAGCAACAAGCAGTCAAAAGAAAACAATTCGAAGAATGACAAACAACTTCTTTTTGAATGGGGAGATTCTTTATAGGAGGACTCCTGATATGGGATTACTACGATGTGTGGATGTTGTAGAAGCCACAAAATTGCTCAAAGAAGTGCACGCTCGAGTGTGTGGGACGCATATGAATGGGTTTACATTAGCAAAGAAAATCTTAAGGACATGATACTTCTTGATGACTATGGAAAATGATTGTGTTCAATTTGTCCAAAGATGTCATAAATGTCAGGTACATGGAGATCTGATCAAAGTACCTCCTCACGAGCTCAATGCAATGAGTTGTCCTTGGCCATTTGTAGCATGGGGCATGGATGTTACTGGACCAATTGAGCCTGCTTCCTCCAATGGTCATAGGTTTATTTTGGTCGCCATTGATTATTTCACGAAGTGGGTCGAAGCTGCTTCTTTTAAAGCTGTGAAGAAGAAAGTTGTGATTGATTTTGTTCGCAATAATTTGATATGTCGTTTTGGAGTTCCTGAGTCTCTCATCACGGACAATGGTGCAAATCTTAACAGTCATTTGATGAAAGAGATATGTGAACAATTCAAAATTACCCACCGTAATTCAACTGCATGTCGTCCTCAAATGAATGGAGCTGTGGAAGCTGCCAATAAGAACATCAAGAGGATATTGAGAAAGATGATTGACAACTACAAATGTTTGCATGAAAATTTTCCTTATGCCTTGTTAGGTTATCGCACCACAATTCGAACTTCAACTGGAGCAACTTCGTATTTGTTAGTATACGGAATAGAGGCAGTGATACCTGCTGAAGTTGAGATACCATCTTTGAGGATTATTCAGGAAGGTGGATTGAGTGATGCCGAATGGGTTCGTGATCGATATGAGCAGTTAACATTGATTGATGAGAAAAGAATGAGTGTCGTTTGTCACGGCCATTTGTATCAACAGAGAATGATTCGTGCTTTCAACAAGAAAGTAAGAGTTCGAACATTTGAGGTAGGTCAATTGGTGTTGAAGCGCATTTTCCCTCCTCAAGAGGAATATAAAGGGAAATTTTCACCTAACTGGCAAGGACCGCATGTTGTCCACAAAGTACTGTCAAGAGGAGCTTTGGTCCTACCAGAGATGGATGGTAGAGTATGGAGAAAATCTATCAATTCAGATGCCGTCAAGAGATATTACATTTGAAGAATGTTATTTCCTTGTAATCGCAATTTGTTCGTAATCTTTGTCGCATTAATCTTTAGGAAATTCCTTCTGTACTTGAACTACGTTCGACCTGAATTCTCAAAAAGGAGATACGTAGGCGGCCTATGTCGGCCTCGGTCATTTTCTTATCAAAATTTCTTATTCATGTTAACCATTGATAGGGGAACTACGTTTGACCTGATTCCTGCCTCAACGGCATACGTAGGCTCCACAAGGGCTCAGTCATATTCCAATAAGATATCCATTTCCCTTCAAAATGGAAACTGGGACAGAATTTTTGAGAGGATCTCAAAAATTCTACACGAAGAGTTCTTTCTTACAAACAAGGGTCAAAGATCATATAAAAATATCCGATTAGAGTATGATTTTGAGTAAATATCAAAAAATTGCAAGATATCATGACCTTCGTGGTTACCATCAAATTTCTTTTGAAAACATTTACTGCGACAAAATTTTTAAGGAAGGCCTCAAAAATTCCATCAAGGGTACTCGAAACGTCAGAGTCAACTTCAAGTACTTCAATATGACATATTTACAAAGATTTCAGAAATTCCAACAAGATACCTATCATGACTGAATGTGAGACAAAGGGTTTTGTTTGTGTCGTGCATGTCGTGACAATTAATTGGCGGAGATTTTCTTTAAAACTATTTTCCCAAAAACTTCGTACATAACAAGTGTTTTAATTTAAATATGATCTTGTCTTTTGTCTATAGCGATTCGTAGGGTCAACCAAACTTCCAAAGGTAGCAAGATAAGAAGCAAGATGATTGGAAGAAATCAACAAATATCAGTGTTCCAATACTAACATTGTTTTTGTGGATGCAGGAATAAATAAGATCATCAAAGATAATAAATTTATCAACCAACTATTTCGGGAAAGCCTATCAGCAAATATCTGATTATGAGTGAAACATATCTGCTTGACCAAAGAATACAACATTTACATTCAAATCCATTGTACTCAAACGCCGAGAGGGAAATTCATATTCAAACCGCCGAGAGGGCCATTCATATTTAAACTGCCGAGAAGGCCATTCATATTAAATTGCCGAGAGGGCCATCATATTCAAAAGCCAAGAGGGCCATCATATTCAAACATCGAGAGGTCCATTCATATTCAAACTGCCGAGAGGGCCATTCATATTGAACTGCCAAGAAGGCCATTGTATTCAAACGCCGAGAGGGCCATTCATATTCAAACTGCCAAGAGGGCCATTCATATTCAAACTGCTGAGAAGTCCATTCATATTCAAATTGCAAAGAAGGCCATTCATACTAAATTGTCGAGAGGGCCATCATATTCAAAAGCCAAGAGGGCCATCATATTCAAACGCTGAGAGGGCCATTCATATTCATACTGCCGAGAGGGCCATTCATATTCAAATGCCAAGAAGGCCATTGCATTCAAGACGCCCGAGGGCCATTTATTTTCAAACAGCCGAGAGGGCCATTCATATTCAAACTGCCGAGAAGGCCATTCATATTAAATTGCCGAGAGGGTCATCATATTCAAAAGCCAAGAGGGTTATCATATTCAAGCTGCCGAGAGGGCCATTCATATTCAAATTCCAAGAAGGCCATTGTATTAAAACGCCAAGAGGGCCATTTATATTCAAACTACTGAGAGGGCATTCATATTCAAACTGTCGAGAAGGCCATTCATATTCAAATTGCTGAGAAGGCCATTCATACTAAATTTCGGAGAGGGCCATCATATTCAAAAGCCAAGAGGGCCATCATATTCAAACACCGAGAGGGTCATTCATATTCAAACTACCGAGAGGGCCATTCATATTCAAATGCCAAGAAGGCCATTGTATTCAAACACCAAGAGGTCCATCATATTCAACCATCAAGAAACATTAGTCTATTTTTCACGACTGCTATACTAAAGGAAGAGTATAGTGAACAATCATGTCGCAAATAAGAGATACATATTTCATTTGCATTATTCCAAACTGATAGAAGTTAATGTAAAATATTCAAGGAGAACAATTAAGTTATAACATGGTGCGGACGACATCAAAAGGGATACAGCACAACGTGGATTTTTTTTCTTAGCAGCGAACTGGGACAAGTCCAAAGAGGAGTGTCAAACTCTTAGGACGTGAGCTGAGGAGGAACTTCCACCACAATTAAACCACACCCCTATCAAAAGGCGTGTGGGTTTTTATTTTAGTTCATCAATTTCAATTTCAAATCTACCAGAGGCAACTTTCTAATCTGAGTGACAGCGCACCACGAACTTTGGAAATTATGTCCATGTAATTTCTTACTTATGGTTGTGAAGAGCTCCACATTCATGGCTAGGAGGTTGCAAGCCTAATTTCCACACTCGTTTTATTTTTCACTCCTCCAAAACCAAAGGTTATCTTGCATAATAGATTTCCTTTTCAACCGATTGAGTCGAACTACAAACGACCTGATTCCTTAGGTTTAAGGATATGTAGGCAGGTTCAATGTTGAAAACTCGGTTGTATTCCGACATCCTTTCTTACATCTTATTCTCGAGCATTCCGTTCTCTTCATAATTCGATATCGGGATAGCTTTTGAAGTCTTTCATAATCGTGCGTTAAATCAAGCTTATTGAACTACAAGTGGCCTGAATACTCATATAGCCTGAGATATGTAGGAAACCCGTTTCAAGGGTTCGGCCATAATTCCTAAACCCTTTGCCAAATCCTTTCCCAAAGATGAATATGTGGTCGGTCAAATTGGCTTGGTCAACTTCATTTTCCTCGAATTTCTTGCATCAATCCAAGTAAAATGAGGGACAGTTGTTGACACCCAATTTTGATCCTCTCCGATAGAAATTAATTCATGAGCTTCTTAAATTTTCCAAGCAATTTAAAATAATTAGTTTTAAATTTTAAGGAAATATATAAATATATATATATATATATATATATATATATATATTACATAATTATGTATATAATTAGTATATTTTATGATTATTAAAAAAAAACATCTCAAAAATATTTTAATTTTAGTAAGTATCCTATTAAACAAGTTTAGTTTAAATTATGTTTTTTCATATCACTAGTTTACAATAAAAATTATTTTTTAAAATTAGGAAGCTCGTTAATGAATTAATATTAATTCATCTTATTGAAGATTTAACCGAATTTGGCAATTTAAATATGATTTGGCTAAATTATTAATTCACTTAGCTATATCTCACTTTAAATACACCAAAAGATTTTAGCTTTGGGCCTCTCTATAATCTGTACCAGCCCATATACAATTTCTTATCTTATAATAAAAGAGGCCCATCAATATTGCTACAACAACAATTTCAAGCCCATACTAATTCTTCATTTATTCCAGGCCCACTTTTATTTTCAGACGCCCCAGGCCCAATTACATGCCCATTCCAGCCTACATTATTATCCCAGCCCATTTCAATTAATTCCACTCTTCTTACTTTCAATGATCCAGCCCAATTCTCTTCAAGTTTTTCTTAGAGTCAATTTCCTCTCTTTGTTATCTCATTCCAGCAGCCCAACTCCTCCCTGGCCCAATTCTTTTCCAAACAATTTCAGCAGCCCACTTCTCCATTTTTCCCCTTAATACCCGACCCGATTCCACCTTGTTCTTCTTTACGTTGAAATTCCAGAAAATTGGGGGGAAAATCCAGTACGCCAACGTCTTCTTCCCCATGAATCAAGCAACAAATCATGGTTGACCAAACCCGAAAATCGTGCCAACAGTACCATCCCCTCACCATCGCCGTAATTTCCAGTGAGAAGTGGCATCCAACAGTACCCTTTGTACGTCTTCTTCATATTTTCCTCAAACTCGGATGGTTCTAGCTCCAAACGGCACTACAGTACCATCATCGTCCTTCTCATCAATTTTCCCCCTTTTGCGGATTTTCAGAGTAAAGATACAACTCCCCCATGCATTTTACCGTTGATCTTGAAAAGGAGCATAACTGAATAATTTCAAACTCTTTTGAGTCGTTATAGCTTGGGCCAAAGTTAGGAATGCCTCCCTAGTCTCTTGATTGGTCATGTCCAAGGGAACCACCGGAACCTCATTCTCTTGATTACCTTGGGGAGCTTTCCCATCTTGGGACCTAAAGGAGGAATATCATCATTAGCAATCGCCTCTTCCACTCTCCTTGTGGGTATTTATCTTGTGTTCATATCCTATAAACACAAGAAAAAGATTAGGAAGAGACACTTATACATCTCAACTCTAAGGAATGGCTTAAAGAATATGAAAGAAGTGTAACTTCTAACGTCCAATAGCCTCTCGCTCATAGATGTGTCGCAGCTCACACTAATGAACCAGACTCAACAAGATGTAGCACGTGAGACTTTGAAACCTAGAACCATTTCAAAACTTTATGTTGTGATACCAAGCTTGTCACGACCCAGGAACACCCCCTAGTCATAACACGGCGTACTCGACCTCGAAGAGATCTTATCAAGCCCTTAGCATTCATTCATCACATAGGCATAAAAATAGTGCGGAAGTAAACATTTCTCATGTAAGTCAACAATCAAATTCTCATTTATAAAAGAATGGAATACTATGTCTCAACATAGCCATCTTAGACACGTCTCAATATCATAGGGACACGACCCTTTACAATTGAAAGAAAACTATTGGAAGTCTATTACATGAATTAAAAGAAATTTCTAAGATAAGTGTTTTCGAATCTTTGAGGACATACAAGACCTTGAATATAACAATTACAAGCACTTCAATCAAAGAAAGACACTTCTAAGATAAGTGTCCTCGAATCTTTGAGGACATAATAGACCTTGAAGATAACAATTCCAAGCACTTCAATCTAGGAAAGAATCCTCTAGTTACCATCACCTACACTTTGTAGTAAAAAATGAAGAAATGGTGTTAGTACAAATATGCACTAAGTATAATGACCATGCAAAAACATGCTAAAAGGGGACATTTATTTGAGATATAAACTTTTCATGCAATTTTGGTAAAAACAACACAAGACAAATATAAGAAACATATTACAAGCCAATATTCACATATATGATGACACTACAATATAAGACATGGTTATATTCATCAAGTAACCCATTTCATCATTTTAGACCCTCCATCTAAGGTTATCCTAAGACCACCTAAGTAAGACATGAAGTGGCCACCCATAGAACCTCTTCATACACACATAAGTGTTCCTCAAGACTACCCAAGATAGAGACCTTTCCTTTTCAACATAACCCAATAAGTCAACATTCATTAGTATAGACAGTTAAGGAGATGTTCATGCATTATGGGGAATTCACATAATATTCTTTAAAGTCTTAGGGAACTTACTTTAGCATCTTCAAAGCCTACTCATGATATATGTAAATAGAATCCCATACTAATACCTATACGTTGTAGATACTACCCAATAACTAGAGTACACACCCCACATGACGGGAATAGGCATTAACCGATATAGACCCATATTAGCTAGGTATCGAATACGATGTCATAAAACCCCCACACCGTGGAAGTTAGAACTTATAAGCAACCCATGTAGGCACATGGTTTAAGGGATATCCAAAGAAGTTCATTGAACTCTTTTCCTTTTCTGTGGGAATAGAAATCGTCTTAACCATATCCACTCGGTGCTAGCCTTAGTTCCCATAGAGTAGTTCATTCACATATATGTACTAGAGAGGGCATCATCATTTGGTCTACCGACCCATAGTACTTATTCCAAGAAGGAAAACATGATAGGTCTACCGATCAAGGTTCATTAAGGATAGCTCATTGATTTTCTTAGAGAATATTTCTACCGTTCTGGTCCACCACCTCTAAGTCTATCATTTCAAACAAGAAGGATGCACTATCATAAGGTCTACCGCTTCAAGGTTTTACATTCAGCTAGGGATCTAGACTTACCAAGAAGGGGCAACATCGATCCGTATGTTTAATAGTTCAAGACATAGCCTATAATCCTCATTAATCATTCATAGAAAGGGCGCCGTACTTAGGTCTACCGATTCTACACATTCATTCATTCATTACTCAAGAAAAGGATGCCTAATCCTACGCAGTCAAGAGATCACATTCAACATCTTTCATGCATCATGGAAGGAACCTAAGTATACCAATCATGATACAACAGCACATATAAAGACCTTTCGCATTCTAACATCATAACGTATAAGAATTATGAGAGAATCATACTTCAAATCACAATACCACAACACTTTGTATAATATCTCCTTGAGATCACATGAACACCTTCACATTAAACCTTCATACATACCTTAACATGATAATACTCCAATTCACCATAAATTGCATTCAAGTCTATGATTACACATATAAAATAAGTAAACAACTCCACCATAAGTGGATCAAACTATACAAGGACAATTCCAATATAACAAGAGAATTAGGTCAACTTACCCTTTTCCAAGTCATGATCATCATTACTCAAATCTCCAACAATTCATCATAGAATATGTATAGATAACAATAGATATCAACAATACAATTCATTATGAGCGCAATTCTATCAATATCCAATCATAATCATAAAACCCACCTTATAAGCCAACTTTAGGAATTTAGTGAAATCATGGGTTCATAGAGTTTTTCACATTAAAATCATCATCAATTGATAATCAATATAATCATAGTTTATTCGTTGTAAATGTTTGATGCAAGAACCCATGAGTTTGAGTAAGAATTCGGGTTTTCACAATCTTTGAAAACTTGAAAACTATTTTGAGATTGACTCTAGGGTGGAACTTTCCCTAGATAAAGGATCACCATACCTTAATAGTTGAAAGCCCACAAAATTGAAGAAGACATCACTTGAAATCTTCTCTTCTAGATTGAACTTGTTCTTTAGCTTTAGTGGTGTTCTAGAAAGAACTCTTTGGGAGAGGGATTTTGATTTTCAAAAACGAATTCAAAATGGAGGTTTAATTTTTTTAACATGCTTGAAATACTCTAAACCACATAAAATAACCACTCCTATTTAAAGTTTGGGTCATCCTCAAGGAACCTTAGGGTGGTCCTGGGGGAGTCGTACCCGGACGTTTTACCCCTACACATGCTTATCTAAGTACTAGGGTCTACTTTACAAGTTTTAGACTCCACATAACACACCAAACCAATGAAAATACAATAGAACACATTAGCACTCAAACGACTAGCTTCTGAATGTCATGGACGTCTTTTGACATTTCACTTCTAAGATTATCAAAATAACTTCTAAAGTCATTTCTTAGTCATTTATACAAGTTTACCAACTTATGAAAATCATGTGAAGCTCTACTTCATCTTATTCAATTTTAGGGTCATTACATGTTTCCATGCCCAAATCTGCGATAAATAGAAATATTAATGACATTAATAATATTTAAATACACCGATCGTCAGTTAGGTTATTTAGTATATCCCTAATCACAACGGTTATAGTTCATGTCTCCTTTTGATGATTTTGTCAAGTTTATTAGTGCAAGCAAAGTTGGAGCCTCAAAATGTTGGTCCTTAGAGGAAACGATGATGGTTGCATGGGAATAATACGTTCCCATGCCCAAATCTACAATAACTGAAACTTAACAATTTTTTTAATATGATTAAATTTAAAAATGCATATTACTAAAATATTAAAAAATAAATTAAAAAAATGTATATCTGCATTAAAAAGAGAAATCCACAAACTTCATTTGATTCTTTCATTGATGAACAACATTAGCAATTATGCAAATAATGCGGCTACTTTCAATGCTTGTGTTAACATGACATTAAAATTTATCATGTCAATCAAAATGTCCAAATTAAGCTTATTACTAGATTTATCTGGAAATATTGACCCACCACATAACCATAATAAATCTAATCTAAATCTTTGTTGCACCTCATGCTCAATTAAATGATCATTAATATCATCTAAACCATCAATATGCTCGATTAATTTATATGTTAATAGACTACTAACACCAGATAAATAATCATTATCGGGTAACCATCTCGAATTCAAATATTATTTCTTGTCTACCTAAAACTCCTTAAGTATCAGTGCCATTTAAAATTATAGGACTACCATCTATCACCATTCCGAACAAAATTTCTAAATCTAATAAAGTTATGGTAGCCTCGCCAGTAATAGTCTAATATTAGTATATGAATAGTTAAAAATACTAATAATATTTAAATATATAATCATCAGTTAGGCTATCTAGTACATCCCTAATAACAACGATTACAGTTTGTTCCTTGTTTTGTGATTTCTACATCGATTGGTGCAAGCATAGTTGGAGCCTCAAGTTTAATGGTCCTTAGAGGGAATAATGTTGGTTGTAGGGGAATAATACGTTCCCATGCCCAAATCTACAATAAATAAAATTTAACAATTTGTCAGAATATAATTAAAATTAAATGTGCATATTACTAAAATATAATAATTTTAAAAAATGTATACCTATACTAAAAAGAGAAATCCACAAACTTCATTTGATTCTTTCATTGATGCACAACATGAGCAATTATATAAGTAATGCGGCTGCTCCCATGCTTGTGTTGACATTTCGTTTAAATTTTTCATCTCAATCAAAAGGTTCAAACTTAGCTTACTACTAGATTTATTTGGAAATATTGACCCACCACATAACCATAATAACTATAATCTAAACATTTGTTGCCCCATGCATGGTCATCTAAACTTACAATGATCAACTTGAATTTTTAATACATCATACTCTACTGGACCAGAATGCAATACATATTTAACGGATGCATATCTATATACAAAATATAAAAATACTTGTTAATGTCAATATAATTATTTAAAGAAGAATATTTTCATAATACCATATAAAAGTTTATAACAATTTCTTAAAATTAAACATAAAATAAATCAAAACAGATGAAAGACTTAGAAAGAATTTGAATAAGTTAGAAGTGAGAGTCATGAACTGATAATTATACTTCAATCAATTAATAAGAAATATGAAAGGAGAGTAGTATTAGTGTGTCTCTGAGATTCAGGACATAGGTTGGGGGTACTTATGCATTTTCCCAAATTTTAAATGAAACAACTTTTCTATTTTTTAGGCAATGCATGTGTTAGGAAAAATTCTTTTCATATGACATGTGAATGTTTGAGTTAGAATTAAAAAAACAAAAATTGGAGGAATCACTACCTGGCAGCGAGTTCATAAATAATAATAAAATCACTCCCAAAGCAATTTTAATTTTTTTAAAAAAAAAAAACTTTTTAGAAATTTCTTAAAGAAAATCGTTGCTATAGCAGTGATTTTAATTTTTTAATTTTTTGATTAAAACGCTATAGCAGCTATTTTAACTTTATTCATTTATTTATTTTGATAAAAACGCTGCTATAGCAGCAATTTAGTTTTATTTTTTAAAAATCGAGAAAAATGTTGCAGGGGCAGCAATGTTAGGGACAAAAAGATTGGACAAAATTGTTGCCACAACAACAATGTTAAGGGGGAAAATTGGATAAAATTGTTGCTAGGATAGCATTTTTTTAACGGAGTAACGGTGTAAATATTTTCAAAAGAATTGCTTCGTCATGAGATATTTTTCCAACTTGATTAAGAAAAATTAATGTGTTGTTTATATTATTAAAAGAAAAAATTGTCCTTTTGGCT